>CM071928.1:17837570-17921915 GCA_016081115.2 Rehmannia glutinosa | reverse complement strand
GTTACGTATTGCTCTAAAAAGAGGGAAGCGATATTTCGATTCTTTGGCGTTTTGATGTTTTTAATGCAGTTTTAACTTAAGATTTCGAAAGTATTTTATCGTGGACGGGATCGGGTAGCCTGCACTCGACAAACAGGTGTCGCATTTGCGAGGGACACATCAATTTTTTTTTCCTGAATGAAATGGTACCGTAATGGACGGTAACGTACTATTTGTCGCTACAAAGCTACCCTACCCGCTTAAAGGTAAAAATACTTTTAAAGGTTTGTATTTATTCTTTGTGATTTTTGTCCTCACTTAGCGACATGCCTCGAATCAAAGGAATGTATTTATCATAGTATGCCTTTTAATGAGCCAACAATTACCAAAGATTTATGCCGTATTTGCATAGACTATTCAAGATTAGCATAAATGTGCTAAGAATAAATATTCTTTCGCTTCCGCTTTTTTTTAACTTTATCTGGGCTAATCGACATCGATATTTGAAATTCGCCCGATATGTATTCGAAAGCATGTTATCGGGAGTGATATGAAGATATTGGCCGATGATATAGAAACCGCAAGAAATTGGAAGATCATTTCTCCGAGACGCGCCTTTATCCAAGATAATACCAATGCTTACTACAGTGAATAAATATCATTTTAGTTTCCTCGTTATTATTCCATATAAATAAATTGCTATTTGTTCAACAATTACAACAACTTCTTTTCTCCTAATGTGAAGGTGCCGTAGCACAATGGCTAATCCGACCACCTCGTGAAAGTTCTGGCCAGTCGAGGTAACTTACTACTGAGTACGGAGAAGCGTTATAACAAAGCTTGATGTGCGATACGCCATAGCCGTGTTATATGGACATTTGTTCTAGTAGTTAATAGATGCATTTTTTGATATGCTTACCGACAATTTAAGCAAGCGCCTTTTTTTAGATCCGCCATCGGGCCGCCGTGCAAGGACACATTCTGCTACCACTAAAAGAATCGCAATAGTTATAGAAATAAAATTAATTTACTCCCAATGATCTAGCACAATATTGTGAGTCATATGCAAATTATATTAGCAAATTATATTCTGTGTAAAAATTATTGTGAGGCATCAAGCCATGCAGCTTACAAGAGGTACGTGATAAATTAATAAATTATAAATTCATGTAAAGTGGGTTTAGCTTATCAGATAGATGTTTTTTTCTTTTTGAGATTTATTTCTTTATGGTCTGGTTGCTGTGACTGTGCTTTTAATAAATTAACAAAATTGTTTAAAGCCCCACAAGCTGGTCTTTCCACCTGCCAGAGTAAATTAAAGTAGTTTATCAAGTATGTTTAAATATATTTCAAAGTGTGGTATCTTCGTAATCCAACATCGAAATGGGTTAACTTATAAACAGTAGGAATTTTTCAAGCTGAGTCTCGCAGGAGCACGTAAATGGCTGCATCTTTTTGTTTGCTCACATTGAAGTCATCTTTCGACAAAAATCATATTACCCGTCACCTTAAATTAATACATATGATATTCAGGGGTCTAAGTTGCCATTCCAATGAGATGCTCAACAGAGCATGACACAGCCCAAGCACATATCTATGCCTTTTCAGCTTCTAGTACAACCGTGTCTTACGGCTATAATCACCGGTCATCAGTTTATAATGTGACCACTTTCTCGATGAGCATCCTGGTGGTGACGAACATCGCTGGCCGCAATGTGTAATCTTGGCTGATTAATATGGTAAATCGCAAAACTACCCTTAAATTTAATCTAATTACAAAAAGTTAATCACATTCAAAGAATAATAAATATTCTTTCAGACATGTTATAAAGTATAAGTAAGATTTGATCATATTGTTGATTTTTCATTTCATTTATACCATTCGATATTCTTCCTTCAAAAAAAGGACGCAATGCACGAGTTTGATGATGTCACAATCACTGGTATGCTTGGGCAATGTTGAGAAATACTACGCTGGTGAACTCAACAAGTCAAAACATTCCTGTTTAATTGGATTTTGTTGTTGATCATATGGATTTTGTCATCTGTAATCAATCTTTATATGCCTTTTGGCTTTCTATTGAATAATTTTAACGGACATGAATTTATAGCTTGTTTTATCAAAAGCGAAACTTCGGCTACTAGTACTTTTTGTCGTGGGATTTTTATTATCTGCGACTTTAGTATTAATGGATTTCATGTTTAATCGGGTAGTGCACTTATGATGGTTGTTGCACTATAGCTCATAATGAATTATTTATTATACGGTTTTTTGCAAATTTTCAGCCTGTTTTTGTGACATAAATAAACAACCCTTTTAAACCGCCTACAAAACATTAAGACACCTAAGCATGCATGCTGTTCATTCATCAAAAGACACCGTTTAAAAACCGTGTCAAAAGTTCGCATTTTTAACACCAAATGCTTTTGTAACACCTATTGTTTTACTACTGTATTACCGCTTAAAACCTACGTTTTGAAGAAAAAGACACCGTTTTAAACCGTGTCAAAAAGTTCCAGACTTTTAACACCAAAGGGCTTTAAATAATCGCTGTTTTTATTAATAGACACCTCCATTAAAACCTATGGTCATCAAGAAAGACACGGTTAAACCTGTCAAAAAAGTTCGTACTTTTAACACCAAAATGCTTTAACATCGGCCATGATTAACAGACACCCATTTAAAACCTGTCATTTCACGCCATAAGAAATAAACAAGGAGTAAGATGTTGTCCCAATTCTCAATGAAACAAGCGTCTCATTAATCAACTCACGACAATGTAAGTTTATGATGTTATTCCACTAATAAAGATGTATGTAATGATTGTTATCAAATGTAATAAATATAAATAAGACAAAGAAAGATGCTTATGAGAGTGGAGGAGACCTATAGATAAAAAAAAAAGCTCAGGCCAAACACTTCACTCACCATTTAATAAAAAAAATGACTTACATCCATTATTATATTCACTATTTTTATATTTAATTCCTTGTTGACCAAATTGACGTCAACAATCAAGGCCAGATAAGTACTCCTACCTATAAAGAGAAGAGAGAGAGAGAGAGAGAAGAGAGAGAGAAAAGGAAATATCTTTTTACGGCTGTCGAGGCTTGATTGATTAACATGATTTTGGAAATATGTATGTTCTCAGTTCGATTGAAAGCGACATGGCAGGCCTATGATTTTAAAGATGCTTCGCTGATAACACCAAGTGCTCGTCCAAGCGATCTATCGGTGTTTTCGCGGTCAATTAAACTGTTGGCAGCAATTTCTGTCAATCCATGGCGGGGCCCATCACACATATTGAGGGAAGGCCGTTGAGCTCATCTCGTCTCATTATCGCCTCGACGCATCGGCGCCGTTGAGTAGCCTCGACACAACAGGCGCCCGTTAAGAGTCGCCTCGACCAAGTTCCAGCGCCGTTTAAGTGCTGAGCCAAGTTCGACGCCATTCAAAATCGCCTGGCTAAGCTCAGAGCGCCGTTCAAAGGTCGCCTCGGCAGTTAAGAAACGCCATTCAAATTTGCTCGACCCAAGTTAAGTCTTGAGCCGTACCATTCGCCTCGACGAGCTCCAGGCGCGTCAGCCTGAACCAGCCGCAAAGGCTGGCGAATTTCATTCATCTTATCGCATCGACTAGATCGGGCGCATCCCGCCTTTGCTTGGAGTTCATCCAACGCATTTCCATCTCATCTCATTTCACTTCATCTCATCGCATCTCATTTCATCTCATCTCATTTCATTTTCATCTCATCCCATTTCATCCCATGTCATCGCATCTCATTACATCTCATCTCATCACATTTCATCTACATCTCATCTCGACTTAGCTCGAGCTCATCTCATCTCGACTAGCTCGAACTCACCTCGTCTAGCCCAAGCTCATCTCATCCCGGCCTAGCTTGGCTCTAACACTAAACACACTCGCCCTAAAAAGGGCATTAATGCACTCAACTCTTCAAGTTCCCAGCCCGACTTAGTATATTCCTTCTTAAACTTGGGGGGCCTTTGATGATACCAAGTAAAGGCGGGACAATTTTTACGTACACGGGAGACCAAGAGCGAATTGCAGCTCCAGACCGTGAGAGCCGACTCAGGCTCGAGACCGTAGAGCACCCAGCACTCCGGAGACCCGTAAGAGCGACTGTGAGCCTCGAGACCGAGAGCCGACGAGCTCCGAGATCGAGATCTCCACCGGGAGCTCTCGGAACCAAAGAGCCGACCAAAGCTCCGAGACCAGAGCGACGAGCTCGAGACCGGGGAGCCACTGTGAGCTCCTCGAGACTGCAAGAGCCGAATGAGCCCGGGGACCAAGAGCGACTGCAGCCCAGGAGACGAGGAAGAGCGACGGTAGAGCCCGGGAGACTCCGAAATGCCGACCTATCCCTGAGACCGTAAAATGCCTAATAAAGACCATTTCATCAACTCATGCACAAACAACAGGGAGGAGACAAGTGTCGCTCCAATGAGACAAGTGTCACATTAATCAACTCATGCAATAACAAGGAAAAATGTGTAAAACACCAGACAGACAAGTGTCCCATTAATCAACTCATGCACAACAAGGAGGTGACAAGTGTCCCCTAATAGCATATATATGTAATGATTGCTAGGGTATCAAAATGTAATAAGTATAAATAGTATTGAAGAAAGAAAGGAGGAGAGGAGGGAGACCGTAGATAAAAAAAGCTCACGTAAAGCTATAACACTTCACCTTGGCCATTTAATAAAAAAAAGCACTTTACATCCATTTTATTATATTCACTATTTTTATATTTAATTCCTTGTTGACCAAATTTGACGTGTGAATATACTATATAACCTGTCAAATTGTCAATAAGACATTACCTGTTCATTCTGGATTTTAATTAGGTGATTATCCCATTAATTATTACACGAAATGGCCAATAAAAGGCCACCTAAAAGTACTTAGAGTACTAATATAATAAGCAACCCCTAACTAATTAGGACATTATAACCTGCTCGAAGAATATGATATCTCAAATGTGAAATAATTGAAGGGGTCCAATCTTATAATAGTGCAGGATGATAAAATGAACACAAGAATTTCAAAATTGTGTACAAGTATAAAAATATTTGTACATTGTCCTTAGAACAAAGACTCTTAAACAAAATATTGTTACAAAATATAAAAACCAACAAGACTAAAAAGATATTCCCTTTAAGTCTTGTAAAGTAAAGCAATACTTCATCACAAACCCGATAATCCTCCAATGGACGCCCTATACCACTCATCTATAACATAGACTTTCTCAAACGAACAAACTAACAAATCTAAGGAAGATGTTGCCTAAGATGTCGATGGCATTGTTGGCCGCATTATCCCCCTGCAAACTTGTGAGTAAAAAGAATGTCTCTTTGATTTCTTCAATATGATCTAACACTCTAAATTCGTGAGTTTTACCTCACGCAGTGATTTGCTTTAAATATAGATGTTTGTAACTTCTCCAAAGAATATACAACTTCCTCAAGCATCACCAATTTACAAAATAAGGAATGGAAAAAAACTCTCGCAACTTACAAAGACTCGCTTATTAGCCACTAATCGAAGAAACTGAAATTAATTGTCATTAATTATCGAGAAAATTAACTGACATTAAATATCCATAAAATTACAAAAATAAAATAAAGATAATGTTTGACTTAAGAAATCGACATCAACAATTTCTCCTTTTGAAAATTCCCGGACAAAAACTTGCACAAAAACTACACAAACATATTCAAGAAAGAGTTAAACTCCCCCTAAAAGCCAACATCCAAAATATTAAATCACGAACTACAAAACAACCAACAAATCGATCAATTGTTGTCATCATTGTTGGCAACATTTTCCTACCTATAGTTCTATTTTCAAGTGGCAATGCTCAAGTGTCGCCATCAATGTTGGCAACATTTTATGTCCAGTTCTATCTCCGGTGGCGATATACCAAATTAACTTGCACTAGTTTTGTGTTACTTTCTCCCCTTTTGGATAGAAATCGGACTGAATTTAAAGAGAGAAATAACTATGAAATTTGTTCACTAGTGTAGTTGAAACTTCATGATCTCCAAGAAAGGTTAGTAAAGCAATTACATAAAAAATAAGAAAGTGATTAATAGGTGATTTTCGCCACTATCACCACTAAGTAAAATCGCTTTGCAAATATATTTGTTTTTGAATTTTTTTCCAGCATGTATATAAAAACACGTCCTAATTAATGTGCAATATATGCGAGAACAACAACAAAAGAAAATCACACACAAATTATATAAATATGGGATGTATCACAAGATGTCACATAAGTTTTGCCATCAATTTCACAAAAATATTCTGGGAATTTTCAACTCTATATGTCATGAAAAGATTGATTTATCATATTTCCTTACACTGAAAATATAGCACATACATAAAAAGCATAAAAAACTTGTAAAAGTCAAAGAAATAAGGCTCAAATCTCTCCCCAAATTTAAGAGCTAAAGATGTGAAAAATGCCCCAAAAGTTCAAGTTCTAAATAAAAGATAATACAATCTGTTTTCTAACTACAAAAAAGAGTTTGTTCTTACCAGAATTGTTTTTAAAAACAAATGGCACACCAAATATGATAATTTGAATGGCATAGAACGAAAAAATATTAGAAACCTAAAAATGCAAAGGAAATAGAAAATATGTAAACAATATAAGATTTAACGCATTATGCAACAAATACAAATAAAAGTCAAAAACACAAAAACCAAAGTTTTCTTTTGAAAAACTCCCGCAGGACTGACCAATGAAGTCCCCTGACATTATAAAATACCGCACAAAAAACGCAGATCGCGCTTAGTAGCAATCGTAGGTTAGATATCAATCGAAATAATCAAGCGGGTCCATTTATATAATAAGAATGATGTGAAAAGTGTTCTAATACTTTGGCGACACAATGTGTCTTGTAACTTGAAACATAAATCACAAACAAAAATGGAATGACTAATATTAAAATGAACATAAAAGTTTCAAAATCTGTGTCCAACTATAAAAATACTTGACGATGTCCTTAGAACAAAAACTCTTAAACAAAATATTGTTACAAAATAAAAAACCAACAAGACTAAAAAGATACCCTTTAAGTCTTGTAAAGTAATTGCAATACTTAATCACAAACCGAAAGAGAATCCTCCAATGCACGCCCTATACCACTCATCTATAACATAAGCCTCTCAAAATGAACAATCTAACAAATTTAAGGAAGAAGTTGCCTAAGATGTCAACAAACATTGTTGGCCACATTATCCTCCCCGCAAACTTCTTGTGAGTAAAAAAGAGTGTCTTTTTAATTTTTTCAATAGGATCTAACACTCGAATCCGTGGTTTTCCGCAGGTGATTTGCTTTAATAGAGATGTTTGTAACTTCTCCAAAGAGAATATAATTTTCAAACATAACCACTTGCACAAAATAAGGGAATGGAAAAACTATCCGTAGAATTTACAAAACTCGCCATTAACCACCAATCCCAAAAAAACTGAAACTATCATTAATTATCCGTAAAATTAACTCGACATTAAATATCTGAAAATTGCAAAACAAAAATAAAGATAATGTTTGACTTAAAAATCAACATCAACAAAATGTATTTTAAAAAGGGAATTGTTTTCAATTATTTCAAAAATTAATTATCATTATAAATTTGATTTATCTACACTAATTTTCTCCAAGCCCACCCCCTGTTAATTAAGCACCTAGGCTACTGTTTGTTCATGTGCTGGTCATATAGTTTAAGCTACCTAACTTGAAACATATCTTTGACAATAATTTGTGTTGTTTTTCTTTTCTTGATAAAAATTTACTTTAGACACGATGGGATTTGACATTGAACTTCATGGATGCAACTTCTATATGGTTATGTAAAAATCCACTAGAAGAATATCAGTTTTTCTATTTGATATCTTTAAAAACTAGGACGCGGTAGTGGGGTGGGGCGGAGTATGACGTCACGGATATTTGAACATCCACATTGAGGGTTGGACGGCTGACCCATCATAGGTTTAATGTCAAAATAATTTATTTATATTTTATAACTAACAATAATTTAATACGTAAAAAAATACAATATATATTACTATAATAATATAACAAAAATCAAAAAAGTAAACAAAATGGAAACAAGAAACTAGAAAAATTAAATTATTGTACTTGTAATTAATATATATAAGTCTATTTGTAAGTTTCTTTATATTTTGTATTTTGTATTAATATATATTATTTATAAAAATATCATTATCGGTGTATACATATAAGATTTAATGTTAATTACATAAAAATTACATTATCATATATAGTATATATGTAATTAAAAATATTAAATATATTTAAAAACATAAATGCTAGCTAGAGCCAGGGATGGTATGCACTGTGGGCGGAGTAATGATATTTCATGCCACCTACCGCCGCAAGTCACAACACGGTGCAGGCTAGAGCGGGCGGCACGGGACGGGTAAAATTGTTATCCCTATTTATTAAACACAATGAGATAGTATACATACAACTTATAAATGCCTCGGAGTGAGCGAGATTTTATTATTTAAGTTGTTGAATATATGCTTCATTTCAAGTTTCAAACTTTTACATATACACTACTATTGACGGCGTGACCCAAACTATGTAACACCAAGACAATATGTCAATTCAACGGCTTGATAGGCAAAGTCTTTTATGTATTCTATTCATTCACGTATTCTTAAGTTACACAATTCATTTTATTCAGTCATGTTTTGATTACACTCTTCATCTTCAAATCTAATTACGATATTTTAAATTCGCGACTACTTGTAACACCTCTAACAACTTGTTATATCACATTCACCGATTTGAGTCAACAAGCTGACATGAGACGCGAATCCATGTGTGGTTAGCACGGGCTCATGTCCAATGCAAATTCCCAAAAATTAAATTTGTAGTATTATAATTTCTACAATATTTAAAATTAGTCCACCCCAAAATTTAATGCAAAACCAAGTCCCACCCCAAAATTTAAACTCAATTTAAAAATAAAAAATGAATAATGTAAATTTTTGTGTTATCTTGAGATTGATGTTATATTTAACATATTTGTGATTTTTAGGACTATTTTGTGATCCTTATTTATCAATTGTATTCATATCAATTCATTATTTTAAACTCTATACTTACTATATGTATTGGTAGTTTTATTATAATATTTATCTAAGTATCACATATATTAAAGGAAATCACATGTTTTATTAGCTAATGTCCTAACGGTCCTATCTAAATCAATTTAATAAATTGCTTATTGTGTCAACATGTGGTCGCATCATGTTTCTCGTATTTTTAGCGTGTCAAGTTTGTGTTTTAATTTTAGGTCCAATAAGGTTATTGTGTTGTGTTTGGGCTTGAAGCATATCGAGTTTAGTTGTTATTTATCGGCATAAACGATTTGCCACCTAAGGCTGCATCGCGTATGAAATCAAAACATTATCTAATTTCTTACAATGTTTTTTATATTTAGCTATTTTCTTCTTGTTATTTTCAGGCAAGAAAATAATAATAAAAATAGAATATGCGTGATTTGATTGCTAATATAAAAGTACCATTGTATTTTTCTCTTATAAAAGTAGTTTATATGCATAATCATTGTTCTATATATAGATAATTTTCCTAATTATTAGGTAAAAAATTTATTTCTTGACCTACTCTAATACTAATTCTTGAGAAAAATCACTTTTGGTCCAATTAGATTTACCACATTGATTTTAGTCCTATGTCTTGAAATAGTCCCATAAGATTTTTCTTGTCTCACTAATGGTCCTGCACCTGCTAAAAATTAAGGTCAAATCTGTCAATTGAAAGTCAAACTCACGATTTGGGGACTAAAAGTGAGAAATAATAGGACTAAAATCATCGATGTCACCACTAGGACCAAAATTGAATTTTTCTAAATTTAAATATAATCTGGGATATCCGTTTTAAAAAATATATTATCATTAGAGTTACTATTTTTTTATTTATTATAATTAAAAAATTAATAAGTAAATTAAATGATAAATTTTATAATTCAACTTATATAATATAAAATTCTGGAAAATAATTTTTTGAAATAGATGTGAATTATTTTTTTCCGTGAATGTGTAATAAAAAAAAAAGATGAAAATACGTGTATCATTTATTTTAATTAGACAATTAACAAAGTAAAATAAATGATAAAATTTATAATTCAACTTATATAAAATAAATTTTCTGAAAAATTATTTTTAAAAATAGATATTTTTAGAATGCAATACAAAAAAAAGATGAAATACATGTATCATTTGTTTTAATTATAAAATTAACAAAGTAAAATAAATGATAAAATTTATAACTCAAATTATAAAATTTAAATTTTCTGAAAATAACTTCTAAAAGTAGACATTAATTAATTGTTTTTCCCTTGAAGTGTAATGCAAAAAAAAAAAAAGATCAAAGATATGCATATATAACACATGTATGTATGTGTGTGTGTATATATATATATATATATATATATAAAGTTTATTTTTGGGTCCCTATATTCTTGCCCCAAGACACCGATGCCTCATATAACCACGGTGCATGTATGTGTATATATGCTGAGTTTAATTTTTCCGAGAAAATGTAAGTTTGGATTTAAAAACATAAAAAAATATAATATTTGAAAATAAAAAAATGTGAGCTAGGTTAACATTACTAAAATATTTTTAATAATATTTTTCTAATATTTTTAAAAATAATTACTATATTAAAAATTATGAAATTATTTAATATCGAAACTTTTTTATTTATTGATAGTTGAACTACATATATTTTTATGGATGAAATGGATTTTTATAATTATTTTGCTATTTTCAAAATCAATAAGTGATAACTAAAAAATATAGGAAAATTATTTGTTTTTCTAAATATTTTAAATAAGAGGAATTTATTTAGTGAAATAAACATGACTGAAAAGATATTTTTAGAAAAATATTTGAAGAATGAGAGAGATTTTTTAGTTTTGAAGTTGGGCATTCACAATATTAATTTAAATAAATAACTCAAAATATAAAATTTTAAAATAATTTTTATCATCAATAATATTAAATTTAACTAAAAAAGAATAATGGAATCATTTTTTGGATTTCTAAATTTAACTTTAATTTGTCTTTATTAATGCTTTATCGTTCCTGATTTAACTTTGGTGTCCTATGGACCATTTTGTCATACTAAGCGATTGTTTGTTAAATTTTTAGCAGTTTTTCGATTCAGGAGTCCTTATGGGACTATTTTTGATTAAAAATATCGATTTGACTAGAAGTGAGCTACAATAGGCCCAAAATCACTGCGGTCCCCAATGAGGCCAAAGTGAATCTTTCTCACTAATTCTCGATCTCAAGTACCGACCACATCCAACTGAAAATTTGCATAATAAAGTAGAGTTAGTCATGATGCTTATACCAGGGCGGAATCCCAGCGTGTCAATCATAAATTTGAATTATGTGTCGGATCAAAACAACATAGCTAACGATGTATTTTTGGTTGGACGTGCATTATTTATTTGGGTTTGGGCCGTTAAGGCCGATAATGTTGCCGGTTCTGGCAAAGTGATACAATAATAACTAAATAAATAACTACTAATTCGTTCTAAAAATATGACGACGACTTAGTACTCTGTCATGCAATTCGAGGCACATGTATGTCACATTCCATAGTTGTTGATGCACTGCATGTGATTTTCCTATCTTGACGGATTGAGTTTGATTATGACAAATATATTCCCTATCATGCATAAGAAATTAACAATTAGATAAGTTAAAGCCATAAAATTAAATATGTATTTATTTATCAACTAACCTATGCTACATCATGTGAAAAGGAAAAAGGCTATGAAGCATGTGATAATAGCTGCATCAATTCTATGGAATTTGAGAGAGTTGGTGCATCATTTTCTCAACACTATTTCTGAAATGTCAATTTGAAACAACATATAACCATGAAAAGAGTGTAAATTGAGTATTTGAAAAAGCAGAAAACTTGAATTAATATATTGGTCAATAATTTACAGTTCAATTAAACACAGACATTGAAAAGACTGGAAAAAGAAACCCATTCTTAGTGCTGGATTTTTTTGTTTCAAAAGAATCTTTTTCAAGTTTATATTTTTAGAAAATATAAAATTTATGTTCATTTTTACCTAATTTTTACATCTATAATTTCAAAATTAGCTTAGAAAATCAATACATAATTATTACTAAGGGTGTCTGCGTAGGCTTGATCAGAGTATCACCGGCGAACCGAAAAGATATCAAACCAAAATATCAGATTGACTTTTTTACTTTACCCGAATCAACTGGGCTCGAATATTTTCATGGTACGGTTGGAGATTTTCAAATATCCGTGCGAGAACTATACAAATGTAAACTCAATATCCGAAACTAGGAATTTGATTTTTAAAATAAGTTTTATTTATGCATATATAATATTTTATCTTATTTATATTTTGATGTTGAATTAACTAAACATTCCTTTGAAATTCAATACTATAATACTAAAAATTATCAAATTAAAAATGTGGCATATTTTATCAATATATCGATGAATAATTGAATATATATTTAATTCACTAATAGTTACATCATATTAATTTATTTAAATGAATCAATAAATTAAATTATAAAAGCATATTTGATTTGTGAAAATATTTAAATTTGATGATATTTTTTACTTATTAAGGATCGCCAACTAGACTCATCCCAATCAAGAAAATTAATTGAATTAAATTAGTTAATGATTACATTGCACATAAACTATAGTAATCATCTAACCAGAAATTTACGACATTGAGATTATATATTTTTGTTTCATATTAGTATTTATCAAGTTATTAGTCAATTATATTTTTTAAATTGAATGAAAATTTGCACTTGATGTCTTTAGATTATAAATTTTATCGTGTAATGGAGAGGCTTACTAAAATTTATTCATTCGTTGATTCTGACTTTTTTACTATTAATACGAGCTAGTAATCGCTTTAAGTTGCCGTGTGTTTATTTTATTATTTTTGGTTTATCTTTAAATTATCTATTTACATGAGTTGTTATTTATTACTTTATTTTAATACCCAAATATTTATATAAAGTAAATAAAAACAAACATTTATATATAAAATTTAGATTTTTTAGAATTATTGACTTAAATTTAAGTTCGATTCTAGAAAAGATCAAATGGATCGATTAGAAAGGTCAATTAAATATAACATGATTTGATAATTTAATATAATAATATTAATTAAAATAATTTGTCTATACATCTGATACTGGCGTTTTTAGGTTGACGTTGTTTTTGCTGAAAACATCATCCCAAATATAGCTGGCGACATAAAGAATTTGAGGCCAAACAATAGTGAATAAAATACCATCTCGGGCCATTCTTGAAAGAGGTTCTTGAAAATTGATAGTTATAATGCTCAATTCAAAGTTTCATTGTTTATAGGTTTTAGGATTTTCCTAAGGATTTGTAGATGTGGATCCGATAATTCAATTTTTTACACACATACAAAAATACCAAAACGTTACAAATGATGCAAAGACAAAAGTCGAGTAACAAATTAAATGCTACCACCACCACCACCACCCACTACTACTACCACCACCACCACTCTAACATCATCCTTACAAACATAGTTGGCGACATAAAGAATTTGAGGCCAAACAATATCCAGATAAATACCATTGAAATATTCTTGAAGAGGTTAGAAAAATTGATAGTTATAATGTAGATTCCAAAAGTTTCATTGTTTATAGAGTTTTGGATTTTTACGAAGGTAATTTGTAGATGTGGATCACGATAATTCAAATTTTTTTGCACACATACAAAATACAGCATTACAAATGATCGACGAAGTTGATAGCAATTAAATGCACCTCACTGCCACCCTTTGCCACTCTTACTCACTACTTGCTACTCTTTCACCTGCCACCACTGCCATGTGACACTGCCACCACCACCACACACACTCTTGCTATCTTCTTCTCTTGCCACCTCTACCACCACCTGCACTACTCTGCTAATGCTACTGCTACACCACCACCACTCACTACTCACCACTCTTGCCTACGACTCGACCACTCCATCACTTGCACTCACCACCACCTACCACCCACCACCCACCCACTCCACCACTCACTACTACCTCTGCTTCCTACCACTACTACTGCTTCACGACCACCACCACCACCACCAATCTTACCACTTTGCCACCACCACACCACCAATTTCCACCACCACCACCACCCCCACCCACCACCACCACCACCACACCACCAATGAAACCCTGCGGATCTTAGCGCGATAAAAAAATCGTCAAAGTCACTTCGCTCACTCAAATTCATCCAAATTCATGTCTCCCTTTTGAGATAAAACTAGATTAACAAATATAATCACGATTAGCGAGGACATCTTCTCCTTATCGAATTAGGCCTCATCCCACCATGTTGTTGGATATTTGAGGACTCCTTGCTTACTTCAACCAATGGTGCCCATGAATATCTATAAAGGCGAATACCCTTATCTGTCTTATTTTCTCACATCTTAAACGACACATACATTCATGTCTTAGTACCAAATTCTATATTCAACTTTGTTTTGGCACCTTAAGTGCATTAGATAGCTTCCGGTTTTATATTCCTGGTATCATGCCCCACCCGGCGTAGCTTGATGAATTGATTCTTATCTTCAACAAGCTGAATCGTTATCTGCGGGTTATCTTATCTTTTTGCCAGGAAACGGTTGATTTATGGTTCTTCTTTGCTTGTTTTGGATTAACTCCATGAATTTTAACTGCTCCAAATACCACGACGTTGTCTTCAAAGCGTTGAACCGGTTGGCGGCCGATTGTTGCCCCATAAGTATCTTTAGTATTTGGAATCAATTGTGAGCACCACTACTACCACCACTACCACCACCACTACTACCACACCACCACCACCACCACCACCACCACCACCACTTCACACCACACCACTACTACTACTGCACTACTGCTCACCACCACCACCACCACCACCACCACCACCACATGAGTCAAGCTTGCCAAAAAGAGTTTGGCTCTGATACCACCTGTGTAAGTCAGGCGGCTCACGATAATCTGAGGAGAGGTGAATAGATTATCTCCATCTTTTGATTTTGCCCTCTTTTTTGAATAGAATGCTCAAAGACCCATAATAAGGTGCGGGAAGTAAACAGGCACGTGTCGATTTATAGAGGTTCAACCACCTAGGGCCTAATCCTCTACTACCCATATATCAGGGATGGATTTCAAAATAAAAAAAGATTTTATTAATTGCAAAATTAATACAACGCAACTTACAACAACACCTTGAAGAGCACCACACTCTTCTTCAAGCACCACCTTTGGAGATTACCACAATCTCTTGAAGATTACCCACAATCTCCAACGGCACCTTGTGAAGATTACTACAATCTTCAACCTTGAAAATACCAAATTCTTCAACACCTCAAAAGAAGATTACCCTGATCTTCTTACACCTACCTAGATCACCGGTGTGTTCTTACCATGAACACTCGCGGATATCTTGTGTTGAATGATGACCAAAATTTCAAGATTACAACTTCGATAATGAATTATACAATTGAGTGCAAGTGTAATCAAAAAGAATAGCCTAGACCTCAAGGATGTGAAAGTGATAAGCTAGGCAAATTACAACAAGAATAATGACAATATAAGACCAAGTGTTTGCTTGAGTATATCTTGTTGTGTTGTGTTGTTCTCTCTTCTTGTTGTGCTTCAAATCTTCCTCTATTTATAGGAGATGATTGATACTTGATAGGCTCTCTTGGAATCGATATCTACAAAAAATTGCAATTAAAATCAAGATTATAAATTGTTGTAAAATCAATCCCACAATTTAGGAAAAGTTGTCTGTACTGCCGATTGGGACTTTGTTGTCAAACCATTAGAAGCGAAATTGGTCGCAAGACAAATAAACGTTTGAAAATAAGAACACATTTTTACACAGGCGACCAGGTCGATGGGTCGGTCCAGGTCACCCTAGGGATCAGCAACCTTTGCCCTCTTCAAAAATCGAAATGAGAAGCAAATTTTAACTAACCTTCAGGTGTAGTTTGCATATGGTCGGCCGACGGCGTCTGATCGCCCTATAGGGTGACCGGTCACCCACCATTTTACGCAAACATGAAGTTTTTACCTCGTTTTTGCACAACTTTCAGGTGCGGGTTTGCCTATCACTGGGCGGGTTGACCAAAACAAAGTGTTGTCAATTTTATATCGAAAATAAACTTCAAGAAATACTCCAAAAAATAGTGAAAACATTTTAGACCAATCGGGATATTTAAAAAACATTTAAACATAGTTTGGATGTAAAAACCATTGATACAAAATCATTAAAATGTTGTCAAATAAAACTTGAAGAAATACTCCTAAAATATTAAAACCATTTTTAAATCATTTAGGAGTATTTGGACAACCTTAAACCATTGTTTTTGGTATAAAAACAAAATTATCAAATCATGATAAAACCATTTATCAAACAATCTCCCTTTGATGATTACAAACCAAAAACAATTTAATGAGTCGATTTTGAAAAACAAAATAATTTTTACCGATTAAAAAAGGAACAAATACATTTATGGATGGGCAATATTCCACGCAATATAATCACAAGGATGAGTAAAGATATTCGAACACATAGCAAAAAGCTCCCCTATCAAAATGCACAACAAGAATAATGTGAAAGCAATCAACCGCAGCTAAAGCTAGCTTTTACATATTGATCTTAAGTTCAAGAGCTTATAAGCTCCCTCACAACAAAACATCATTAGATAAAGTATATGAGTCCATCATATAATAATCGACTAAGAATGCACAACTTATGACTTTAGGAAGTCATAGCTTATAGCTTCTTTTGTTTAGCTTAACTTAGCTTTATGAGCTAATGAGCTTATAACTGTTCTCCCGTTTGGAATCATCAAAAGAATGTTAGCACGATAAAAACATCATATAATCATATCAAAGTCACTTAACTAAACCGATGTATCGAGCTATTTTGAACAATGAACCTTATAAGGCCAAATGGGAGGAAAAGTGAATCATACGACTTGTAGCATGAAGATCATTTGATAAAGCAAAAACATGATCTCTATAAGTGTATATAGACATTTAAAAGCAAGAGAATCATATAGGTGATGAATTTTTTCATTGAAATATTTTATCGAACATCAAGGCGTCAAAATTGAAGAAGATATATATAGCCCTTGTAAATGAAATCAAGCCAAGTTTTTCATCACCAAATGCAATTTAATAAATATCATTCATCAAGAAATATACAAGAACGCATACAAGCTCAGGTTCAAACCTAATTGAGCAAAGAAAGGAAAATTGCCACCATTTGATCGGTAAAATGGAGCGATGATGATGATAAACATGCTATATAAAGGTCCAAGATATGAATTGAATGCATGAAAACAAATTTTGAGTGAAATTTGTGTGAATTTGGCAAAGGGACGAAAAATGGCAAAAATGGGTTAAAATGACTAAGGCATGAGACGAACGGTTTTAATCAAAATTTTGCTTAGTGGCGACCCGTTGAGGCGAGGCAGTCGACGTTGAGGCGACCCAGGTTGCCTCAACCTCATCCCCACTTTTGCTTAGTTTTAATAAAATCCGAATTTTCAACCAAAAATCCGATTTTTCGCCCCTAAGTTTTAAAACGTGATATTCGATATACATTATGTCATAATCACGCCGAATGGATTAAAATACTCCTATGGTAATGCGATTAAAGAGTCCTTGAGAGTTATCCCCTTTAGGCGATTAAACATATCTCAAGTTTTTGTTAAAACATGCAATCCCAAAAATATCGAATCTCAATATATTTAGTTCGATTATGACGAACTATATTTTGAATACGGAAAACCGTATAATAAATACCGGACTTGTTATCCCGAAAACTAAGAACGTTTTAAAGCTATGGATATACAAGTCATAAGAAAAAGTGCACTTTCAAATATTTGAAAATTTCTTTTAACGTCACTTTAATGAGATTATTGATAGTTTTGAAGTCGAGCATATAGACATAAGGCATATGGAATGTCGAGTCCTATAGGAATAATACAAGAAAACATACACCGAATTTGTTTGTCGGCGATATGCCTTTCTCAACCTTTGTCAATCTTTAGCCATAGAGGTTGAGATGGTTCTTCTTTCTTCAATGCTTAACTCCTTCAAGAGTTCTTTGAAATATAACCATCTTCTTGGCATTGAATAATTTGTAGTCCAAGCAAGAAATTGAGCTCCCCATCATGATCATCTCAAGCTCACCTAGTATCAACTTAGAAAAACATATCTTGCACAAATATTCATTAGTAGCACCAAAAATATTCTCATAAATATGCACAAGTAAACAATCTTGCCCCTTTTTTTAAAAAAAAAAACAAAGAGAGTAGTATCAATTTTACCTCTTGTAAAATCATTTAGCAAAAATAGCTAAGTCTATCAAACCATACATGGGGTACTTTTTTTAAACCATAAGGCCTTTATAAAAATCATTTGGCCTAAAAATTTTTAAACTCAGGTTGTTTTAAATAGACTTCTTCTTGAATAAAACCATTGAGAAAAAATTGGATTTAACATTCATTTGGTAAAGCTTGAAATTTTCTTAAAACAAGAATGGACAAGTAAAAATGCAAATAGCTACTAAATGTCTTCTGAGTGCAAATGTTACATCAAAATTAATTACCTTCTTCTTGAAAATACCTTGAGCTACTAACCTCGCCTTAGTTCGACCAATGTTGCCTTGGTCATCGAGTTTGTTCCTAATACCCTTTTTGTCTTCTTCATCACTATCATCATAGGGCATCCAATTGATCTAAGGTGTTCATAATAGAACATTTACATCCAAATATTTTGAGGTAAATATTTGAGTATTTCATTTATCTACACAACTTAACAAACTCATTACCGGATCACTTATATAAGCAAGAAAACATAGCCCATGTAAAAACATGCCTCAATCATCAATCACAAAAATATCTTGCATAAGAGCATAGTAGAAATAGACACTATATATATAGACCATGGCTAAGCAAACACATACTATGCATTTAGAAGATCATCAAGAGTCTTATAATCATGCAAGTTCAAATAAGCTTAAGAAAGCTACAAAGGTCTCTTTTGAAATTTGAAAATCCGATAGCATATAGTTGAGACCTCTTTTAAAGAAGTATTTGAACAAGAGTTGACAAAGCAAATATGTGCAATCAAAATATCGAATAGTGCCTTTCAAAGAATCTAAAATCCTCTTAATGGCACTTGTATGAAATACTATGAAAAACAAGCACATAGGCACATGGCAATACATTTATCGAGCCCATAAAAGTAAGAATAACACAAGTAAACGACTCGATAATTAATGCCTTTTGACAAATAATGACGTAAATGGCCATTTGTGAAAATATGTAAATCCTACACAATTTTTAAAACAAATCTAGCACAAATCATAATGATAAAAAGTGTAGGCTAAGAGATATCACAAGTAAGCTCTTGCCATAAAAATCCATAAGAGATGATAACACACTTTAGTCTACAAAAATGCACAAGAGTTTTAAAAACATCATATAATGTCTTCTTTTTCAAAAACATTTTAAAAGCACAAATATATATTGAAGACCTTAATTAAAAAAATAAATACTTGAAAACTCATTTTGCAATTAAGACACAAATAAAAGCATGCATAATAACAAAATAAAATGCATATTTAACTAGGGAGATACGGGTTACTAATTACGCGCCCGTTTCCATGGGGTGTGTCGTTCCTATTGTTGATGATATCTTCCCTTGAGAAGTCACTTTGTTGATGATGGCCTTTCGATTACTCCATTTCCAAGATTTTTGTCCTTCCATTGTTGATAGTCTCTTCTTCTTTGAAAATCATCTTGTTGATGATGTCTTTGCCATTTCAAGGATTGTGTTCTTCCCATTTTTGATTATATCCTCTTCTCGAAATTGGGCTTTGTTGAAAATGTTTTTCCTTGATCAAATGAATTGGTCATTTGATGTCTTCTTCTGGCGGTATGAATTTTCTCCGATTATTATTTCACGGGTACCTAATAAAACATTATTTTGTGGTACCCTCAAGTCAGGGGTCCTTTAGGATTAGCTTTGAGACTTTTAGGTCTCCAACAATAATTAGAGCTATTTCTAGCCCGACAAGTATTTACCAATGTATGACCTTTTTACCGCAATAAAAAAAAGAAGTAATAATTCTAGGAGCATAATGACCAACATGCTTAGACTTGATTCTTTTCATATGATTGACAACATTAAACTTATGATCAAGTTCTAGTTTTAATTATCACAACAATCAACAATTTCATCGGACTCAAGTTGGATTTAGATAAATCCTTTTCATGCAATTAATATCCTCAACAAGAGTACTATTTTCTTTTTCAAGGTTTCTAACCTTGTCAAGTGTGTGGTGGTGTGAGAACATGATAGTGATTCATAGGAAGTAAATAAATTATCCTTTTCATTTTCAAAACATTGAATTCCTTTTTCAAATTTTTGTATTTAACAAGTAAGCTTTGGAATTCATTTTGTAGTTCATCAAAATCATTTTGCAAATCACTATAATCATTTTCAGTATAACAATATCATAGGAAGTAGAGGTTTAAGACATACCTTTTCTTCTTCGATGCCCATGAGGAATTGTTCAACTTCTTCATCATGGGAGGTTGTAGAAGGCTCATCCCATGTTGTTGGATTTGATGTTGTATCCATTTGTGAAGTAGATGCTTTTGAGTTGCTCTTTCATTTACATATACTTCATAGATGACTTCTAATTTTGCCATACTTCATGTGCCGATCGAATATCTACAACATGATCAAATTCCAAAGTAGTAAGTGAACAATACAAAATATTAAGAGCTTTACCATTTAAAGAGATGATTCTCTTCTCTTCATCATTGAGCTCTTTGAAGCCTTTAGAGGTGTGTGGTGTATTCTTCGTTGGAATGGATTCTCCATTGATGACGACTGTTCAAATATCGAACCCGCAACTTTGTGAATAGCATTTCAATCTTTCTTTTCCAAAATGTAAAATTTTTGGAATCAAATAGCTGGCTTGGTGGTGGAGGTGCAAAGATGAGCTTCGTTCAGTAGCCGACGATCGTTTCTCTTCACTCGTGATGTGAAAAGAGCTTGCAAAGAGTTTAGCTCATACCACTTGTAAGTCCAGTGGCTACGATAATCTAGAGGAGGTGAATAGATTATCTCCATCTTTTCGATTTTGCCCTCTTTTTCGAACCGAATGCTCAAAGACAATAATAAAGGTGCGGGAAGTAAACAACACACGTCGATTTATAGAGGTTCAACCCACCTAGGGCCTAATCTCTACTACCCCAAAGATATCCTAATGGATTTCAAAAAGAAAAAAAAGATTTTATTAATTACCAAAATTAATACAACACCAACTTACAACAACACTGAAGAGCACCACTCTTCTTCAACACCACCTTTGAGATTACCACAATCTCTCTTGAAGATTACCACAATCTCCAACGGCACCTTGTGAAGATTACCACAATCTTCAACCTTGAAAAATACCAAATTCTTCAACACCTCAAATGCTAAGATTACCACAATCTTCTTACACCTAACACCCAGATCACTCAAGTGTGTTCTTACCACAAGAACACTCCAGGATATCTTGTGTTGAATGATGACCCAAAAAATTCAAGATTACAACTCGATAATGAATTATACAATTGAGTGCAAGTGTAATCAAGAATAGCCTAGACCTCAAGGATGTGAAAGTGATAAGCTAGGCAAATTACAACAAGAATAATGACAATATAAGACCAAGTGTTTGCTTGAGTATATCTTGTTGTGTTGTGTTGTTCTCTCTTCTTGTGTCTTCAAATCTTCCTCTATTTATAGGAGATGATTGATACTTGATAGGCTCCTCTTGGAATCTGATATCTACAAAAAAATTGCAATTAAAATCAAGATTATAGTCATTTGGTAGAAATCAATCCCACAATTTAGGGAAAAGTTATCTCCGACAACATTAGAATTTTCCGCCAAACCATAGGAAGGCAATCATCTTTACCACAAATAGACGTTTGAAAATAAGAACACATTTTTACCGCATGCGGCCGGTCGACGGGGTCCGACCCAGTCACCCTAGGGTCCAACCGGTTGCCTCTTTCAAAAATCGAAATAGAGAAGTTTGCAAATTTTAACTAACCTTTCAGTAATGGGTCGCCTATATAGTCGGCCGGCCGACGTCACCGATCGCCCTCACCATTTTCTCGCAAACATGAAGTTTTCTGTTTTTGCACAACTTTCGTGCACGGTTGCCTATCTGGCGACAGTTGACCTCAAAAAAAAGTGTTGTCCAATTTTATATCGAAAATAAACTTCAAGAAATACTCCAAAAATAGTGAAAACATTTTAGACCAATCGGGAGTATTTAGACAACATTTGGAAACATAGTTTTGATGTAAAAACCCATTGATACAAAATCATTAAATGTGTTGTCCAAAATAAAACTTGAAGAAATACTCCGGAAAATATTAAAACCATTTAAAATCATTTAGGAGTATTTGGACAACCTTTAAAACCATTGTTTTGGTATAAAAACAAAATTATCAAAATCATGATAAAATCATTTATCAAACACCACCACCACCACCACGACTACTACTACTACTACTACTACTACTACTACTACTACTACTACTACTCACTACTACTACTACTACTACTACTACTACTACTACTACTACTACTACTCTCTACTACTTTACTACTACTACTACCACCACCACCTACTACTACTACTATTATTATTATTATTTCTTATTGTGATTTCAATACTTCAATTAATCGTGTGAAAACTAATCATTTAAGTGCGTTTATTCTCAATTAAATCAAAATTTCAAGAATCAATAATCAATTCATAAATTTATTTGTAAATATAATACAAAAATACGTAAAGATGGTCTTAATATTATCATAGAATTCTATGGCATAACTTAGTTGGAAAAAAATTAAATTAGACCGATTTTATATCATAAAATTAACGTGTGGATAATTCAAGATAATAATTTGTTAATGATGTAATTGTATTTTTTCAAATTATAATGACTAATGCTAAAGAGAAGAGGTGGAATGTAGTGTAAATATGCTAGCTATAAAATAGATATTTTTTATGATATTGACTATGAGCTTTTAAAATAAGAATGAATAAAGATTTCTATAACCAATTGATATATTATTCAAATAATATGGCGAAAATGTCATGAGTAAAAATTTATAGCAACTTATAGTTCATTAGATATAAATTGTAGTTGTATATATCACCATAAAGTTTACAACAATATCATAATAATACACTAAAAAATTATGAATATAAACATGATATAACTGAAATAGAGAATAGAAATCGTACCATTGTCCTTTTATTATAAGGTGATACATTTATAGATTGATGAATATTTTATATTAATGTAAGATTTTATCAATTTTTCGAAATGTATTTTCAATAATCTAACCATTTCGCATTTTCAAATTCAATTAAAAATATAAATAGACATTGCAAATTTTTTGAGTTGCACACGTGTTTGTTGTCTTCTATATTATTTTCCTTTTTTCAATTGTTATATTTAGTAAAATCAAACAAAAAATATTTTAGTGGATATATTACCTTATATTAAGTATTTTATCTATCTTTATAATAATAAATTTGAATAATATATCAATATTCTGTTCAAAAGAATTTGGGAGTTAATTTTCACCGAAATTTTTATTTTTCCCTTCGGTTTTGTAAGAAGTGGGATGATAAACACAAAATAGAACTGGTGCCAAGAAATTATAGAATTAAAAAAATTATGACTATTAAATTATTTTCCCTATATTTTTGTCCTTTAAGGTGACAAAATTTGCACATTTAAACAAATTCATAAATTTTAAAACTATATGTTGCTAAAACAAAAGTAGATTGTAAAAGGATTAGAAGAATAACCAATGTGCACATGTTTTTAATTAAAGGATAATGATTCGTTTAGAAAGTCACCTGAGGTTTTAATTTCAATATCTCGTACACCAATCTTTTATTGCATTTTTTATGTAAACATAATTATATAAATTATAATAGAATAATAGATACAAGTTATTTTTGTTTTAAGATATATTGGCTCAAATCAAAGAAATATTCCCAGTTATAATTAAATTAGCATTTGATATTTGATAAATATTATTATAATTAAATTAACATTTGATATTTGGTTGATATATTGGTGTAATGAACTTAACAAAATAACTTATATCTTGAAAAAAATCATGGTTTTCTCTTTGTTCTGAATCGTATATTCTTTGGAATAATATTCGACTTCAAAATCTAATTTAAATATTTTCATTTATTGATTATTAAATCAATAGTTTTAAATTTATAAATATATATAATTTTATTTCAAGAATTTTTCCCTTATGATTCAAATAAATTGATTGATGGTATGAAGAGTGAATTGGGAAGATATTAGAGACAATTTGTTTAGTCGTAGATTATGTGGGATTTGATTTATTTTATGTATTTTGTAGGATATTAGATATATATTAATTTCAATAGTAATGTCCGAATTTTCATTTAATATTTATTGTAATATCTACTATTAGGATTTTTCTTAGGAATAATTTACAAATATAGTAAGTGCAAATGGGCGGGAAAATCAATTAGTGAATAAATAATTGCCTTTACAAAAAAATATATAGTCATTGACTTACCAAAACAAATCATTGCTAATTTTGGATAACTCCCAACATGCGTTGGTTAGGAGAATTTTCATTGATTTGTCCAAATTTGTCTATCTTATTTTGTATCTTGTGTTTTCTTTATTTCACTTTCATTTAAGTAATTTTAAATTATACCATATACTAAAATATTATTATACGGTCAATATATACATATATATATATATATATATTAGGCATGATCAATATATTGTTAGTAGCAAAAACTTAATACTAATTTATCACCATTATTACTTTGGTATTTGAATTTGTTTGAAATACTAATTAGTTAGTTGGTAATCAAAGAGAATAATTTAATCTATAAGCCAAATGGTTGAGTTGTAAAATCAAATTCGATAATCCCACTAGAAGAATAGTTGTTTATCGTGTATGATAGCATGTGTATCGCATACAATTGATGCTATCATACACTCTGAGAGAGGTTACATAATTTTATTGTTTCGAAAGATATTATCGATTATCATCTCGATCTAAATTTAAACATTGATTTCAAAATAAGAATAATTCAAAATAAAAATATAATGTAAAAAATAAATAAAACAAAAATAAAAAGATAAACAAAAAGAAGTAAAATTTATTTATTACACTGATCGAAAAATATCCATGTAGTTCCGGAAGATAGATTATAAAACGTTTTTGTTTAGTGCGAGAATCGGGTTCAATTTCGGCGTTGGCATGTCATTTGAGGAAAACGGTAATAAAGAAAACGTGAAGATAAATCATATTTCTTTGGTTATCTTGAATTTAGGATCAACAATGTTGAAGTGTCTCTAAAGCAATTGAAGTAGTATAATATGAGAGAATTTTGTATAAAATACACTTAAGTTAACATAAATAATAAGCTAACAAAGTACCTTTGAAGAAAATATTAGCTATAATTAATTATTTTGGTAAGCGATGTATCTAAAATTTGGCAACTTTTAATATAATATTAAGTTGGAATACAATTATATTTTCTTAATTTATGAAAAGTAATCTTTGAACAAATATCATTGCATATTTACTTAATGAACTATATTTTCTATAAGTAATTTTTATTGGCAATTTGTGTATCTAATATTTGACTATATATATCCATATATCTATATATGCATATCAATATTAATGTTTAAGATTATTATTTAATATGGATTGCAAGATATCTTTGTTAGGATTTTATCGTAAAATAATTTCCAAATTTAGGAAGTAAAAATATGCAAAATATTTTGGACCGAAAATTCATATATCTATTATATATACTATTTATAAAACTTTCCTAATTTTTATACATATAAAATAGAAATACCTTTTATAATAATTTTCTAATTTTATATATATATATATAAAAGTAGGAATACCATTTACAATATATTTCCTAATTTATTTTTATACATATAAAGTAGGAATATCATTTACAATATTTTTCGAATTTAAAATATTGCGAATATAAAAGGCAAAAAGAAGCGAAAAAAGTTTCCTAATTTTTCTACATATAAAATAGGAATAACATTTATAATGAATTTTAATTTATATACATATAAAGTAGGAATACCATTTACAATATTTTCCTAATTTATTTATATACATATAAAGTAGGAATAATATTTACAATCTTGATTTAAAATATTACCGAATATAAGAAACAAAAAGAGTGGACTTTTTCTCCTAAATTTTATCCATATAAAATAGGAATACCATTATAATAATTTTCTAATATATATATATAAAGTAGGAATACTATTTACAATATTTTCCTAATTTAAAATATTACCAAATATAAGAAGCAAAAAGAGCGGAAAATTTTTATTCCTTAGGACTTACGCTATTATTTATATATATAGATATATAGATAACATAATATCTAACACATATTATGTTAAAACCAAAAAGAAAAATCAATACTTCTAAGTTCTAACTATAAATTAGAAAATAAAAAATGATTTAAAAGTTAAATTGATATTTCTAATATGTAATTAATAGTTATATCATATTAATTTATTTAAATGAACCCAATAAATTAAATTATAAAATCATATTTGATTTATAGAAAATGTTTAAATTTGATGATATTTTACTTATTAAGGATCATAGCTAGACTCATCCTGTAATCAAGAAAATTAATTGAATTAAAATTAGTTAAATGATTTGTACATTCTACATAAACTAGTCTAATCGTCTAACCAATAAATTAAGACATTGAGACTATATATTTTTGTTTCATATTAGTTTATCAAAGTTATTAGTTAATTATACTTTTCTAAGTCAAGAGCCCGTGATAATGTGCCAAGATTATAGAATATTAGTGTTAGGAATTTTATTGTTTAGATTTTGATGAATGCCATGTAAAAACTTAGAATAGAAAGTTGGCTCCCCACTTCTTGCTTTGAAATGTATTATAACAATTAGAGTGGCCAAGGCGAGTTAAATCACGCTCCAACTTGCAAGAAGACAATTGAAGGCAAAGGAAAACTTCTGGCGTGAGACAATTGAGTACAACAAAGAAAGCAGACAGGGAACTCGAAGAAGCGGTGAGTGAAACATCAATCAAGTCAACCAAGCAGGCCGAGTCTCGAAGATGAAGACGGAAGAGTCATCCATGATTGGAAGGCGACTCAAGTCACCTGGGGAAAGCGAGAAATGCGGTCAAGTCGAGATAATCGAAAAAGGAACCGTTGCGAAAATCAAGAGATTTACTTAAACAAGTAATATCTCCATACTACCTTCTTGAGTGCTCGAGTCCCGAGCGTGCAAAGAAATGAACGATGGGAAGCACTACACCGCGTCGAACTCGAAAAGGTGATAAAACATTTCATACGAGGAAATGACAATTCCAAGAAGTGCAAACCAACGACCGCAAAGTGATTTTCAAAAATGAGCCTATCTCTTCAACGGCAAATTTTTGAAAGTTCACTATAAAAGGCCGAGGAGTTTGATTGAGAAAAGATGATGCGTGGATGACACACACGTGAAATATACAAGCTTATCAATATCTGAAACATTCTCAATCCTCAAGCTACATCTCGAAGTACATCAATCCAACACTTACCTCGTGAAGGAAAGAGAACTTCAATCGTTGAAGAGGAAAATACGAAAACAAGGGGTCTACATTCCAAGAAGGATTGTAGAAAGGTTCAAGGGAACCAAGTCTTAGCGCTTTTGGAGGGCTTCGTGATCAAATCCAAAGTGCTTGAGCAAGTGAGCTGTCAAAGCGCACCGCCTGAAGAAGGTTAGTCGCATGACGAAGCTTGGTGAGTGATCAAGGCGTCTCGGTCGAGTCCCAAAGGATCAAGTCACTTGTTGTGATCAAGACTTGTATCCGGATCGCATTACCACTTTGTAAATCGATCATTACTTAGTGGATTCCTCCCGGAGTTGGAGAAGAGAGGAGTAGAAGAATTACCCCGTCTTGAACCTCTATAAAAACTTTCTTTGTGTCATTTACATTTCAAGATTTAAATTTGGCACTTTTAATTGCTTATATCTCACGATAAATTTGCTATCCATTTGATAATCTATAAGTACTAAATCAAAAATCAGAAAAACTTGCTTAATCAAACTTAAGGGTGTTAAGTCTTCCACCGAAAACAAAACCACAAAATGAGTCAAATTATAGCCAACAAATGAGTTACTCTATTAATAAACTCAATTTGAAGTCATTTGAGAGATTAACTCTCTTGAGGACTAATTCGATCCATCAAGGACACAATGTGTGTAGAACTCAGTAGATTTAAAAGGCCTAAATCGAAAACTTGGTAAGGTTTATTCAACCCCCCCTTCTAAACCTTACACTTACACCCTTGGACCTACAAGTGGTATCGAGCGGTTGGTTCATTGAACCCTCCGCAGTTCTCGAACTAGATCTCCAAACTTTTCAAAAAGTCCGCTTTAGTACTTAATCTTTCAAAACTCTTTTCTATCATTAAAAGTTATCATCATGGAAGCAAATCTAACACGCATTCCTATGTTCACTATTGAAGAATTTGATGATTGGAAAATTCGAATCTTGGGCTCATCTATCAAAGATTACATGATGAGATGTGGATAGTGATAGAAGATGGGCCTCTGCAAATATTAAAGGTGAACACGGTATGTCACGAAGAGTTGCGGTGTGAAGGGGAAGAGAAGATCTGCATCGGACGGTCATGGTTGAAAAACCAAGAACCGAGTGGACAAATGATGACAGAAAAAGATACAACCTGGACAATGTAGCCAAAGGACATTCTTTACAAAACCTTGGATAAAGCCATGTTCAACAAAGTCAAATCTTACAAAACGGCTAAAAAATGCAGGACAAGTTGACTTTGATTTGTGAAGGTTAGAGCAAATCAAAGAAAACAAATTATCGATGGTCTGAAGTTTGAGAACTTTAAAATGATCTCGGAGAAAACTTGGATCAACCGGATGCTCGATTCGAAAATCACAAATGAGTTTGTCTACACTTGGAAAGGAATATACACGAGAAGAAATGTGTATGAAGATCCTGAAAAGTCTTCGGTGAATGGGAGATGAAGGTCATGGCACTCGAGACATTCCATGGACCTATCAAAGACATCCAATCACGAGTTATTCTCGGACCTCAAAGCCTACGAGTTTGAGCTGAGAAGGAAAGACCGAGGAAGAGACAGGCTGTACCCAAAACAGCGGTGCTCTAGTTTGTCAAAGACGGAAGGAGAGGCGAGGTCAAAGAAGCAATTGACCCAAAGAAATAGCCCTAATGGTTAAAAGATTTAACAAGTTCTTTAACAAGAACTACAAGAGAGAAAGGGTGAATCCTCGGAAGACACTCGCCTCCTCCAAATCAAGGGATGATAGGCCAACCAAGAGGGACAGATCATCAACAAGTTGAGTATCAAAGGTGACAACTCAAGAATAGAAAGAGTTGAGCAAAAGGCTGAATATCTATGTTGGAATTGTAGACAACCAGG
Source organism: Rehmannia glutinosa (assembly GCA_016081115.2). NCBI lineage: Eukaryota > Viridiplantae > Streptophyta > Magnoliopsida > Lamiales > Orobanchaceae > Rehmannia > Rehmannia glutinosa. Next base: position 17,892,197 of record CM071928.1, on the reverse strand, counting down.
TCACTATGCCATTGATGCTCATATCCTTGTAGTCAACAAGTACGAGAAAACGAAGAAGAAAGAAAAGTCTTGAGAGAAAGAAGACAAGAAAAGAAAAAGGCAATGATGGCTGCGAGAGATCACTGGCAGAGAAAATCCAAGAAGATACAGTGACTCGAGCAGCGATGAAGGCGACTATTCAAGTGACTACGAAGAAGAAGCTTTGATGCGCTTAATGGCCAAAGAACAAGATCAAGAAGATGAGGTACAATCTAACTCAACAAGCTCGGACACTAGTGATAGTGATTTGTGACACACACACTTCATCACCCACTGATCTTTATGACTCATTAGGCAAAATGATGAAAGATTTTGAGCACATTAAAACCTCACACACACTATTGAATGAGGAAAACACCTGCTAAAAATCAAAAACTCAAAGTGACTAAGGAGCCGAGTGCTCTAAGTCAAATAGCTAATGAGAATAAAAGTTTAAAAGTGAAAATGCTAAATTAATAAAGCGAGAAATTCTTCTTTATAGAAAAGAGGAGAATGACCTCAAAATGTTATTGCCTCATTCACTAAGGCATCTAAATCATTGGATGATCTTATTATGAGTCAAAGAGAATGTGGAGACAAGACAGGGCTTAGGATTTAATTCCTTTGTGCCATGTCAAACCTCAAGAAGTAATTTTGGAAAAAGGATCTTGAGTCATGAAGAGTCCGAAAAATCCAAAACTCTAAATGATGCACACACTTTCAATCAAAGCACAATCTAAAAACTGGCCTTGGTTACAAAGGAAAAGGAAAACGACCCGAGTTGAGAGTCTTTGAAAGGGCCGAATTGAGAAGAGATTCACCAGTCCTCAAAGGACTCCAAACAAAGTACTCAGTAAAGAAGAAGCGAGCTACCAAAAATCCAAAAACTCATAGAAGAAATACATATGATGGGAATGGTAGAAAATATCCAAGCCAAGTATTCGGAATAATGTGAACTACCAACTAGACTTATGGAATACAAGCCCAAATGGCAAAGGCCTAGAACTCAACAAAGGCCATTCCAAAAGCATAAGAGCTTTCATCGGCACACATATGCACCTTCCACTACACTCAAAGACACCACAATTACCCAAGAAAGGCAATTGCTAAAACACATATGCGAGGCATCTGAGAAAAGAAGGCAATTGTATGAACTAGACTCCCCAAGCAATTTGCAGGATTGATTATAATTATGGCACCGATAGATGGCAACCTCTTGAGTCAAATCATTTGGCTATAGGTTGGTTGGATCATCTTATAATTCTAACCCCTCGGGACCCGGACAAGAATGGGTACCTAAAACTTAATTTCCTTGATTGCGGGTTCAAGGAGCAATTGAAAGTGCCAAGGAACTCTGCATGGATAGTGGTCATTCGGACACATGACAGAAATAAGAAAATCAAAAATTCAAAGGAAGTCAAAGGAGCAAAAGTCATATTTGGAGAAATGAAGCTCCCCGGTGAAATAAGAGGCTGGATCCATCAAAAGAAATGGTTTAGAAATCACGGATGTTGCATATGTTGAAGGACTAAACTTCAATTTACTAAGCATCATCAACTTCTGCGACAAGGGCTACAATGTTGGATTCAACATGGGAATATGCCAAATCAAAAATGTTGAATCTAATGAAGTTGTCTTTGCAAGGATGTAAACGAGAAAAATATGTATGTAGTGGATTGGTCAATCGCAACACCCGGTAAAGACTTGTCTCTAGCAAAAGAAACAAAATTAATCAAGTTGGTACGTGGCACAAAAAGGTGAGTCACACCAACTTCAAAACAATTAATAAGCTAGCAAGAAGTCATCTTGTAGAAGGACTTCCAGGACTCGATTATAAAGAAGGAAAGTATATGTGATGCATGTCGAAGGAAAACAAATCAAGTCGTCATTCAAAGAAAAGACATGCCCATCCTCAACAAGAATATTGCATCCGCCATATGGATCTATTTGGCCCAGTGGAACCAAAGGCAAGCATAAGTGGAAAGAAATACACCTTGGTGGTAGTAGATGACTACTCAAGATATACATGGACAATATTCATGTGCAAGAAGAAAGAAACTCTACAAAAGCTACCACAAATGATGAAGAGAATACAAAATGAGAAGAGTCAAACCATTATCAAAATAAGATCGGATAGAGGAACCGAGTTTGTCAATGGAATAATAACTCAAGATCTTGTATTGAGAATGGTATTGGTCATGAACTATCAATCGCAAGGACTCCACAGAGAATGGAGTTGCGAGAAAGAAGAATGAACCCTCGAAGGAAAGCGGCAAGGACCATGTTAGGTCAACGGGGTTACCAAAAGATTTTGGGTCAAGCAATCAACACGACTGCTACACCCAAAACAGATGTATGATAAATAGGCGGTGACAAAAGACTCACTATGAGATCCGGAAATTTGGAAGAAAACCAAATGTTGCATATTTCAGGATATTTGGATGTAAATGCTTCATCCACAATAATGGCAAAGACAACCTAAAGGCTTTTGATGCTAAAGCTGATGAGGGTATCTTCTTAGGATACTCAAACAAAAAGCAAAGCCTTCTGAATACTCAACAAAAGAACTATGGTTACGAGAAGAATCCATTCATGTAGTATTCGATGAGCCAAACATAAATGGAGAAGACATTGAAGAGTCACCGATAGTCAAACATCCAACCTTCTGTAAGAGTCCCCATCTTTGGTAGGCGAAATTATCAATTGAAGAAGATGAGATAGTCAATCTCAAAAGCGGTGGAAAATCTGCAAAATGAGTGATCACGAGAGAGCTGACCACAAAGAACACAAAACCAAGTCGATCAATCGACTAACTTACTTCAACCTGGCGTAAGATGGTGAAGACCATCCACCGAGATCTTGTCATTGGAGACATGAGAGAAGGTGTCAAGGCAAGATCCGAACTCAACAAGAAGCGAATGTTCACATGCTTCATCTCGCAGAATAGAGCCCCAAAAGATGTGTCACAAGCATTGGATGACACACATTGATTCAAGCTATCAAGAAGAGTCAATCGGTTTGAGAGAAATAAAGTATGGGAATTAGTACAAAGACCCATACATCAAAATGTTATTGGAACCAAATGGGTATTCGAAATAAGATGAACGAGGAAGGTTACGTGGTAAAAACAAAGCAAGATTGGTAGCGAAAGGATATTGCCAAGAAGAATAGATTTTGATGAAACATTTGCTCCTGTAGCAAGATTGGAAGCTATAAGGATGTTTCTTGCCTATCAGACTCACAAAAACTTCATTGTATATCAAATGGATGTAAAAAGTGCATTTCTAAATGGATTATTGGAAGAAGAAGTGTATGTTGAACAACCTCCCGAGGATTTGAGCAGAAGACTCTTGGAGACAAAGTGTACAAACTCAAGAAAGCCCTGTATGGATTGAAACAGGCACCTGAGCATGGTATGATACCCCGTCACAATTCCTAACGAAAATGGATTCACTAAAGGAAAGGTAGATAGAACACTTTTGAAATTCCAAGACAAGAAGAGTATCTTTGCTTGTTCAAATATATGTGGATGACATCATTTTGGATCCACTAACAAAGAGTGTGAAAAATTCTCAAACCTCATGCAAAGTAAATTTGAAATGAGCATGATGGGAGAATCGACATTCTTCCTTGGACTTCAAGTGAAACAAATGAAGGATGGAACCTTCATAAGCCAAACAAAATACACCAGAGATTTAATGAAGAAATTTGGTATGGAGGAGAAGTCTTCGTAAAAATACCAATGAACACATCGGTCAAAATGGACATGGATGCGGATGGCAAGCTGTAGATCAAACAAGATCTGAGCACTTATTGGATCATTGCTCATCTCACAAACAAGAGCCGGACATCACCTTTCTTTGTAGGTGTATGTGCAAGATTTCAATCTGCTCCAAAAGAGAGCCATATGACTCGACTAAGAGAATATTGAGATACTTAAAAGGAAACCAAGAAGTAGGGCTATGGTATCCAAAGGAAGGTGGATTCAAGCTAATTGGCTATTCGGACTCGACTATCTTTGGATGCAGAGTGGACAGGAAAAAGTACTTCGTGCACATGTCAAATGCTTGGAAACAGACTAATTTCCTGGTTTAGCAAGAAACAAAACTCAATAGCCACTTCTACAAATTTGAGAATACATAGTCGCTGGCAAATTTTTGCCCAAATCCTATGGATGAGACAAAGGTGAGAGATTATGAAGTTGAAGAAAAGAAATTCCAATCAGGTGTGATAACACAAGTGCAATTGCAATCACTCAAAACTCGTGTTGCACTCAAGAACAAAACATATAGATGTCGATATCATTTCATAAGAGATCATGTTGAAAAGAAGGACATTATCTTGGAATATATCTCAACGGACAAACAACTAGCCGACATCTTCACAAAACCATTATGTGAGTCAAGATTTGAAGAACTCAAACATGAGTTGGGGCTAATTGAGCTAAAGCCGAGACACGGAAGAATCAAAGAAACGAAATGGAACAGGAAAGAAGGTGAAAAAGAGTTTGAAAACAAAAATTAGCTCAATAAATCAAATTTGTATCGGAAAAGTCACTATACCAAGTCACCGATAAATGAGTCACTAAGAGAAATGTGAGAAGCGAGTTAAATCGGCTAAGAGATAAGTGAATAACTTATGAGCAAAGAGACAAAAACGCAAATGCGTTTTTGACTAAGCGAATGTTTTAAGAGACACGCGTCGATAATGATGATGTGTACGGACATAAAGCGCACACAAAGCCTATGATTGGATATAAATGTTTGCCGCATTAAATACGAGACATGAACGCTCAATATCGTCGCGAAATCCAAGCCGTTGATTTCGATCACGATTCAAAACCGTCCTGCACGCCCTTTCATAAACCATATTTAAACCATTTTTCGTCCGTTTCTCTCTCACACTTCTAAAACTGCTCAATCTCTCTCTCAAAAAGCAAAGGCAAACACTCTCGAAACCCTATCAAACTTCAAATCTATTTACGAACTTTTCTTGAAATTATTCTAAATGGCACCAACATATGACTTTACCAAGTTGGGAAAACAAATCCACACCCTGGTTCGACCCCGTGGATTTCACGGAATGGTGAAGCGAGGGGTCCGACGACACCCTGGTGAAGAAAATCGCGGAGAAGCTTTAAAACGGCAGATCAAAACCGTTTCTAACACTGAGTATCCTATGACCTATGTGGAGGAGGTCGCACAATTCTACGTGAATGCTTGAGATTCACGATGAAGGAATCAAGTCATCTGTTCATGGGAAGGTGATTATCACCGCCAAAGATTTGGTGAATATTGCTCACTACCAAAGCCAGAGGGAGCATCCGAGATCAAAGAGTGATGTAAACTTGGGTTGAAGCATGGAAAGAAATAGCCAAGTCCGACGTTCTTGACAAAATAATATACACAACAAACAAGAGAAGCTGGCCAAGGAGACTATCACAAATTGTTGGATATTGTTGCCAAGAGTATCGACATCAAATTTGGCGACTTTGACCAAGCTGTCAAAGGCAAAATTGATTGTGATGGCTGCAATAATCGAAGAAAAGAAGATAAATCTGAAATGAGTTTATCTCACAATGGTCTGCCAAAACGTGGGAAACAAGTCCTTCAAAGAAGATGGGTCATTTGGAGGATCCCCGGATATGGCACAGTGATTGGCGGCTATTGGAGGTGAAAGGAGTACCTCTTAGACATGGGAAGGCCTTCCATGTTAACAAGAGGATGTTGAGCTAATCTCTCCGGTGCTCGGCGTGCGTCGCCAAGAGAGTGACACCGAGAGGGAATCACCGACCAAGACACAATGCTTCCTCTCCAACTAAGAAGAAAAGCGCCCTGCGATTACCAAAAAGTCTCTTTGCCCTGCAAAGAAAAGAAAACCAAACATGCTCCCGCCCCTGCAGAGAGTCACCGCCCCCGCAGCCGAGTCACTGCCTGCGCCGTGTCACCCGCCCCTGCACGCGGCCGAGAAGGACTCACAAATTCCTTCTCGATCGTCAAAAGGAGGAGATCGACAAGCAGACGGCCACTCCTCGAAACAAACACAAGCACCCCAAGCCGCCCAAGACTCGAGAGGACACCGCCTCGAACCGAGAAATTCCCCAGTACAAACCAGGAGACGAAGAAGACTCGTCAAGCGGACCGAACAAGAAAAACCGGTGAGTCGGCTACTCGGCTAAGACAGATCTGGGAGACTCTTGGAGAAGTAGAGTCTCCGGATGTAATTGATGAAAGCGGACCAAGTCTGCTTGAAGGTGATCGGCAGAGGCAACCAAGACACAAACAGTAGTTCATACAACAAACTCAAGAAGAACCGCCCAAGAGATAGTGATGTAATGATCCTATCTCCACCTTACCCGGACATCCAAAATCGTCTGCGTGAGTGGAGAAAATGGAAGTTGGCGGTCAAGGAAACAGTTCAACGGCTGAATTCATAGAAGAAGAAGAGGAATCTGAATTTCCTCGGATTATCTCTTGTGCTCCCAGCTCTAGATGAAGACAAGCGCATGGATATTCTGCAGATCTACAAGGACAAGGAGAGAAAAGCAAAATTTGAAGAAAGCGAAGCACGCGAAAAGGCAAGTACACCTTACCCCCTATCTCGTGACCTGAGAACACTTCCATCCTCTCCTTGATGTCTTCTCCGAAAGTGATGAGGAACCGAGAATGTCACCGCCACGGAAAATTGCAGGATGCGGCAAGCATTGCATGAATCAAGAATCCTTCACGAGCAAAGACCGATGGAGGGACCAGGAGAGTCCTCGAACACACCGAAATCGACCCAATGGGAGTGGTTCAAAAAATACCGATGTTCTTCTACCACTTCCCAGACTAACTCGGAAAGAAGCGATAAGGAAATGGCGATGAACTGGGCTAGTGGGGACCCCGGTCGAGCCAACCCCTATTGAAGGTGTGCCACCACCGCCCAACGGCTGAACCATCAATTGCAACAGTAGGGAGTTTGAGACGAGTAACCCCACTCCAAGTCACTCGGTGGTGCGCCCGGTGAGGGAAACTCCCTCCACCTGCGGCAAGGTCGGAGGATCTGCGAGATGACTCCACAAAGAATGTAGGAGGCGAAGCAAAAGACACTCAAACACAAGAAGAACGAAAGTTGCCACCAACGGCTCGAGGCGATTGAGACTGTCTCGGTGAGAATGCCAAGGTGCTCGAAGGCTAATGACGCCAGCTGATGCAATCGGCACGAGGAAGGAACAGCCCGGAGTTAACACTGGGCGATGAAAGCGCAATCCATGGGGTTGAGACTCGATGGATGCCACCGCTGTAGAAGACCCTAAGACAAATGACGACATCGAAAAGGGAAGGCGAGCCTCGCAGCAGAGAGACTAACTGAGGAAATGAAGGCCCCGGGAGGTTGAGACTTCCGGGGTAACACAACCGGCAGTAGAGAACATCCCTCCCGCAACCATCGATCCATCTGAGAAGGAGATCGGGCGCACTTCATGATTCCCGGGACAACCACGATGTCACCTTTCTGGGATCGGGAAGGCGAAGAAGAAGCTGAGTCAACCCCATGACAAATCCAAAAGATTCACCGGATGTTCCAGGCAATGCGAGCAAGTCGATCCCAAGACTACTCGTCGGACCTTTAATTTTGATGATGAGCCACCAATGGAAATCTCATCATCGTCCGATGACGCTCGATAAGGCCGAGGACCGTCTACTCAAAAGGGGAAATCACCGAGACCAACGAAGGCATTAAGGCAGTGAGGCTCGACAAGCCCATCTTGCACCACAAAACCAAACCGAACCAAATCACATGCTCCGGCTCCTCAAGCTACGGTGGATCGATTCCCAAAAGAACTTCACGCCCACCGCTTATCATCGAACAAATCCCGGATGGCGGTGATGAATCCTTTGTGGAATCTTTCCTTTCTCACCGGAGATACCAGAACTCACGAAGAGTCGGAAAATGAGCAAGCACGCTATCACGGACACTCCTGTTTTTTCACTCGGGCACCATTGTTCGGTGACTTCGATTTCGACGATGGCCATCACCGTAATGAAGAATCACCAAATCGAGAAGTGTTCAAGGCACTCTTTCTTTGAAGTTGAAAAGATGGAGAGGCATCGCCTCTCCTTGGATATCGTCCGGACAACAGATGCCAACCTTACCGGTGACTTGAGAGGCATCACGTCGGGGTAAGGGAATGGTGGCAACAGAACAATCAATGCGTGTGGAACAATTGAGATACTTGGACAATTATTCAAAAAGTCAGGTGTGGAGAGAGCCGAAAATGTTGATGCGAAACGGTCGCGGGAACACATTGAACATATGCACGAAGCTCACACCGCCGAGATCAAGTCTGCTGCGTGAAGCGAATGCAAATGATATACATCGTTTGGAAGGACACATGACAAGAAAATTCAGCCTTCTCATGGCCGAGATGAAGCGATTTCAGAATCCAACGCTACTTCGGTCAATTCGTGCGACATACAACGCAACAGACTTGAAGCAAAATTCAACCATCGAGAGACTTCGACTTCATGCTTGCCAAAGATATGTTCCCTGGGGTTCCTCTATCCTTTGATGATGCCAAAAAGGGGAAGAGGAATACCTTAAAGCGACAAAATCAAGCGAGAAGAAAGGAGCGGTGACAAGGAGAACAATGAGAAGGAAAATCACCGAGGAAATTTTGAAATCAAGAAAGGAAAATCTGGCGAGGGGGAAGGATCAAAGAATATGACCTTGATGATTGCACAAACCCCCAACAGGGTCCTGTCACGGTGACATTATAAGCGAAAACTCCCTGTGACTCGCCACTCCAACACTGCGTATCTACATGGGCGAGAAGAGAAAAGAAATTGAAGCGAGGGATGAAGGAGGTGGAAGGAAGAATGGATGCCAGGGTGATGAACATTTTGAAAGAACACGGAGGCATTCCGGTTAGCCTGACAGAGACACGTATACCATTTCGGATGTCGGGGCGAGCCAAGATCGGTTGACGAATTCAAAACGCTCGAATCGAAGGTTATTTTGCAAATTTGTCCTTGGCTCGAAGCTTGGGATCCTTGGGAAAAGGGTCTCACACTATGTGAAGAAGGTGCCGACAAATGACAACCTAGCCACCTCTGCTCTGGTCACTCCATGGGCACTCACCGGAAAGAAGAAGGCCCCTGTGCAAAGATACGCCCGAGTAGAGGAAGAAGCGGCCCCGATGGAGGAAGAAGCTTTACTGGCCTCTCGCCCAAGAATATTGAATACGTAGATCCAGGGAAAGAAAGGAGGGGATCTCTTTGGGTGGCTTGACCATGTGGCGAACTTGCAAGTGGCCAAAACCAACGCCGAGTATGCAAGAAGGATAGAAGAAGAAAACAAGAGACAAACTCGGCTATGGCGGGAGAGACGAGGAAAGAATAAGGAGAGATGAAGCTGCCCGGAAGGCGTATGAGAAGAAAAAGAAGGCGGTGATGACGAGAAGAAGAGAAGAAGATCTTTGATCAAGATGAAAGAAGGAGACAAAAGGAGATGAAGTGTTCTTTGTCAACCCTTCGTGTATTTTATATGTAAATACATACAATGTAAGTCTTCGTAATAATGCTATAAATTTTTTTGAGACAATTACATACTCACGATACACCTTGTAAATTTGTGTTAAGTACAAGAATGATATGATCAATAAAAAGATTGATTATGCGCATACATTCTATGTCAATACACTATCTGTATGTATCTTTGTTATTTGCATCTTTGTATGATTTAAGTTTTGGCATCATCAAAAAGGGGAAATTGTTAGGAATTTTATTGTTTAGATTTTGATGAATGCCATGTAAAACTTAGAATAGAAAGTTGGCTCCCAATTCTTGCTTTGAAATGTATTATAACAATTAGAGTGCTGCCAAGTGAGTTAAGTCGCCTACGCTCCAACTTGCAAGAAGACAACCAAGGCTTGAAGGAAAACTCTGGCGTGAGACAATGAGTACAACAAAGAAAAGCGACGAAACTCGATTGAAGAAGCGGTGAGATACTGGTGAGTGAAACATCGATCAAGTCAACTCAAGAAGCGAGTCTCAAGATGAAGTGACAAGAGTCATCCATGATTGGAAGGCGACTCTAAGTCACCTGGGAAAGCGAGGAAATGCAATCAAGTCGAGATAATCGAAAAGGAACCGTTGAATCAAATCAAGAGATTTACTTAAACAAGTAATATCTCCATACTACCTTTCTTGGAGTGCTCGATCCCGAAGCGTGCAAAGAAATGAACGATGGGAAGCACTACACCGTGTCGAACTCGAAAGGTGATAAAACATTTCATACGAGAAATGGCAATTCCAAGAAGTGCAAACCAACGATCGCAAAGTGATTTTCAAAAATGAGCCTATCTCTTCAACGGCAAATTTTTGAAAGTTCACTATAAAAGGCCGAGGAGTTTGATTGAGAAAAGATGATGCGTGGATGACACACACGTGAAATATACAAGCTTATCAATATCCGAAACATTCTCAATCCTCAAGCCTACATCTCAAGTACATCAATCCAACACTTACCTCGCGGAAGGAAAGAGAACTTCAATCGGTTGAAGAGGAAAATATCGAAAACAAGGGGTCTACATTCCAAGAAGGATTGTAGAAAGGTTCAAGGCGTCAACCAAGTCTTAAGCTTTTGGAGGGCTTCGTGATCAAATCCAAAGTGCTTGAGCAAGTGAGTCAGTAGTAGCAAGGCAGCTGCCCCGTGAAGAAGGTTTCGTCGCACGAGAAGCCACCGAGTGATCAAGGCGTCTCAGGCGAGTCCCAAAGGATCAAGTCATTGTTGTGATCAAGACTTGTATCGGGATCATTACCACTTTGTAAACCGATCATTACTTAGTGGATTCCTCCAGGGAGTTGGAGAAGAGAGGAGTAGAAGAATTACCCCATCTTGAACCTCTATAAAAACTTTCTATCATGTGTCATTTACATTTTTGACATTTAAATTTAGCACTTTTAATTGCTTATATCTGTGATAAATTTGCTATCCATTTGATAATCTATAAGTACTAAATCAAGTCAAAAAACTTGCTTAATCAAACTTAAGGGTGTTAAGTCTTCCACAACAAAACCACAAAATGAGTCAAATTATAGCCAACAAATGAGTTACTCTAATGATACTGACTCAAGTTGATCATTGAGAGATTAACTCTCTTGAGGGACTAATTCGATTGTCCATCAGGACACAAATTGTGTAGAACTCAGAGATTTAAAAGGCCTAAATCGAAAACTTGGTAAGGTTTATTCAACCCCCTTCTAAACCTTACACTTACACCCTTTGGGACCTACAATTAAAGCTACTAAATTTGTCATTTATTGAGATTCTAGACTTTTACTACTAATACGAATAACATAATATCTCAAACATATTATGTTAAAATTCAAAAAGAAATCAATACTTTTAACTATAAATTAGATATAAAAAATGATTTAAAAGTTAAATTGATATTAAACTAATATGTAGTATAGTCATATCATGAAAGAAAGATTTGCAATTACAATATTACAAATTTAGCACCTAAATATGAGTTAAATTTTTTTTATGTATATGTTAAATATAAAAATAAAAGCTAAACTCGTATAGTACTAATAGTTTTAGTATGTATTTTTGAAATTGCACTAAAAAAAGAATGAAAGTATAACCGTTTAATGATTTTTACACTAATTTTTCTTTTCACCTTTTTTATTTTTCTATTTGTGAAATATTTGAATCTCCGTTTCTTGAACCATCCCGAACCGTTCCGTCGTCCCATTAGAACCGAATCTCGTCCCCGAACCATCCCGAAAGTTTGGGACGGACTTTCAAGACGGTTCGAGGATAGAGATTGGTTTACGGTTCGATCTCGGAGATTTAATTTTGGGATCTACGAACTTGGGACGGTTATGAAGATTTCTAAATCTGCAGACCTTGACCATACACACCCCTAATTATTACACCAAATTCAAAGGCACCAAATTTCATGTTCATATCCACTTTTTGTATTCCACTTGGATGAACAATGCATGTATCGAAAAGATAAACATTTATTGTTAATTATTTGAATGTATTTACACGATATGTTCATCTCGCAATTAATGTATTAGGAAGTCACATGAATTAATCTCAACCCCTAATTCAGAACATGTATTGGGTCCAAGTCCAAAGTTATTGTTATCATTATACATCACCTTATCACATTTAAATATTTCAACACGAGCCCACATACTCACAGTTAGAAGTAATATAATACTCTAAAATATTTAAAATAATATAGTATACACATAAAATCTAATGAAATTGCTACCTATTTGGGTAGTACCCTACTCCATTGGGATACTTACATGTGTCAAATTTTTGTTTTCTTTTTTGGAAAAATATACAGACACATGTCATAATTGCACACATATAAGCGTCGCGGGTGACTTGGGTGCTACCCAATTAGATAGCATTGAATTTTCCATCTTCTTGTTCACACAAAAACCAATATGTACAACATGGCAAGCTCCGCTGAAAATACTAAAAACTGAAATGGATCCTAATACTAAACCAAACCAAGGCCTTAGTTTTTAAAAATTAAATAAAAATAAACCTCTGGAAACAAAAATAAAAATAAAAACCAACTCCAAGTACCCCTAAAAATATTAAAATAAAAAAAAAGTGAAAATTGAGTTAAGCAGACGTATGCGTGACACCTGCTGAATATAATTGCTACTATACACATATACTATACTACATGTGACTATTGTCTTGTTTGAACATCTGGCCTGTGTTCCTTTTTTTCTTTTTCTGAATTTAAAATCTCATAAAGATTGAAATAGACAAGGGACCTGGAGAAAATAATTAATGTCCGTGTGAAGACAAAAAGAATAGTAGCAGTTTTGAAACATTATCTTAGTACTGTGTGTGGATTGTAGGACGAATAAATTAAACTAACAAGATATGATTGAATTTGAACTAGCAACTTATGAGTTATGTACCGAAAAAAATAAAAAATTATGAGCTATGTGCACATTTGACTATAGGAATTAATTTGGTTAATACCTTATCTAGGAGAAGCCCATTGTGAATATGTATCTTGTCTAGAGTTCTCAGGTGAGATGTATTTGTAAGAGTAAATAAATACACGTATCTAGTCTAAATATTTATTTGTTAGTAAAGAAATAACGTATTTTAAAATATTTAATTTGTAATTTTAATTATTTAAACTTATCTTTTGTTGTGAATACTTTCATATTCAATTTCAAGTCATTTTAAGTATTTCATTTTTTTCTTTTCATATTCGTTAATTAATTCTTTGATTTGGTTTTGTCTTGAGGAATTTAACGGTATGAAACACCTCACCTATATTAAGTTCACCTCACCAGTTTTTTATCTTAAAGTATTACTCTAAATCAAGGACCGAAAAATCTATTATAATACTTATCATTCAATTAATAATCGGAGAAAATAATTACTTTAGTGAGAAAACACGACTAATTAAGAATTATAATATGATGTCAAAGCAACAAAAGTGTATCACCTAACAAACTAATATTCCTTCGAACAATCAATAAATGAAAATTAATGTTCACAATAGGGTGGGAGAAGAGGATGAGCTGAACATGAAGGGCATGACTCTTGAGGGAAGAAGTGTGGGTGAAGGACAAAAACTTTTAGGCCCCTAAATATTTGGGGTCTAAGCTCCAGTTTATCGGGCATGCCCTCAAGTCCAACACTAATTGAGTTGGAAATTTATATATATACATATATATGATAAAATGGATAAAATATAATGCACATTACTGCTCTTCATACTTAGTAATATAAAGTTATAACCAATACAAATTATCTTATTTATTATTTCGAGTCTTGTGAGAGCTAATCTCCTCAAAAGAAAAAAAGATCTTCTTAGAGCTAAGTAGTTTCAAGATCAAGCGGTTAGGGATGTCCGGTCGGTACGGATAATTTTTGGCCCAGTACTGATTAATCTAATCAAACCAAACAAAGAGGAACCCCAAGTACCCCCACCAAAAAAAAAAAAAAAAAAAAAAAAAAAAAGAAAAGGTGAATGGACCACCTTATACATAATGCATAATAAAAATAGATTGATGAAGAGGATAGGATTAAACATGGTCTATAGATTCACTGGTAACAATATCTTAGCCACCATAAATACTTGGATTGCACTCTGTAACACCAGTACCTAGTTACAGGCCCAGAGCTACATAATTCAGACTGGAGATCATAAAGTTTAGTTTTTCCCTTAAAATCAATAGGAAAAATAGGTATTTTTATCTCCATCGAGATAAACTTTTAAAATGTAATAAATTCATATATACATGATGATGATGTATCATCTAATCACTCTAAGTCATGAATCGATAAAAGTCAAACTTCTCATCCGGTGGAAATTTGGTAATCTTTGGATGAGAACTAAGATCTGACACATAGACAATGTTAGGGGAGTCCATGAAGTGGTCCTAGGAGGTCCATCCGACGCTTAAAGTCGGCAAGAATCGGAGAGAAGCAATAATCAAGAACAAATGAACAACAATTGAGAGTCTTAAATTGTGAATACTTACAAATGAGATGGATGAACCTTTTTATACATGAGTTGATGGTTTGATGGACCATGTAGAAAGAAAGTGGTTGCATGGGCGGATTCGGGGACCGAATAATTTTATATGTGACCCGATAATAATAAGAAATATTGGGTAATAATTGTGATTTAGATAATGCACTAAATGAACAATAATGATAATTAATAAAAGATATTTTTGCCCACAACAACACAATTTATCAACATCATGTCCTATGAGATGGTCGCATGAGAGACGACGTGCGAGTGTGATATTTTTAGTGTAAAGTGATATTTTATCCGACTCCACTTAAATATTTAAGTGTATTCGATAAACTATCACTTTAATTTTTACACTAAAATTATCACTTTTTACATTAAAAATACCACCGCCGCAACTGGCACGGTACGACTATCTCATACAATTTTTTTGCAATTTATCAAATTTAAAAAAATTATGAATTTGAGAAATAGACAGTCACCTCTTCTAGCCACCCTACTAGCTAGGGTAACAACGTAATTCCACTGCAAAATTAAAAATAAAAATCAAGTGGCTCTGAAAATTCAAGGACCATTCTATGCTTTTTTGGTGTCTCATAACCCACACATATTGTAGTCAATGTGCGGGTCACTGCTTAATTGCATTTACCACATGAACCTTCGGCTAAAGGCCGGCCTATATATCTGTGTAATAAATAGTATCTAAATTCTTTTAAAGTTTACTTTGAATTTTGGTCATGTTAATTATTTCGAAATGAATGTTTTGTTTGACCTTTTAAGTGACGAATACAAGTAGTGGTGCGTAGACTTATTCACTGCCATGATATGTGGAATGGAACCTATTTTTTTGTGAAAGTTGTAATGTTATTATATGGTGGCAAAACAAGATGACATGATTCTTTTAGACATGGAAGTTTGAGAAGGAAAATATTTTCAGTTGAAATATACACAAACTTTAGAAAGATTTAGTGGATCGATGATAATCAAATGGTTAAGTTCGAATATCCGTAATGAACTCACTAGATCTGTTTAGGGTGGGGTTTGAAACCCGACCAAACTGGTCTTGAGGCGGGTTTTAGGTCTAACTTTTATAATTTTGTGGGTAACGAGTTATCTGTACCACGATACATGATATCTATTTTTGAAATGTAATTACATAATATATTATTTTTATTTTGCTATAGTTATTTACTTAGTAGATAAATTACCCATGTTTTTTCTTAATGTTGTGTAAGCTAATATAATATAGGTTTTTCCATGCTAGAGTTTTTCATCGTTCATGTTATTTTGATTGCTGGTATAACAATGTATTGATTCGAGTGTGTACTACATATTTTCTTGATGTTGTATGCGTGTTGCTTTTGTGTGCGTAAACTTATGGTTTTTACTAGGCATCTCAACCCATGACACCAAATTTGGTGTGAAAAATCACACCAAATTTGGTGTTTTGTGTAATTTTTCAAAAATCATCTTCAACACATCACACCAAATCTTACACCAAATAAGTATTTTAATATTTTCTTTTCATTTTGGAATAACAAATTTATTTGTTTATGCAATTATTTTTTTGCTTATATTTTATTACTATTAATGTAACTAAATAAAAATTTATATTTAACTAAAATTACAATAATTAATTATATTGCAAAATAAATATTACAACTAATATCACAATAAATAAAAGTATTAAATTGCACAATAGACAATAAAAATGACAAACCTAAACAAATATTTAAAGATAAAAGAATATTAATATATTACTAATTCTCGAAATTAGTATATTCATCCCACATGTGATCGATTAATGCATCACAGAGTATTAATGATATTGTAGGACACGGAAATAATCTACCGGACTATTGAACTATCATCTACTCATAAATTATCTACTATCACGAATTTAGTTTGCTTGGTATTTTGTTTTTAAAACTTGAGGTTTAATTATAATGTTAGTGTTTTGTATTTTATGATAGACTTTGATGTTTTTTTTAATTAAATTGTAATTTTATTTATTAATTATTGTAGTTTATAGAAAATTTTAAGTTTAGTTTATAATAATTTATTGGTAAATATTAACTATTGTTAGTTATTATTATTGTTCATCCAAAATAATAACTATATACAAAATTTAAATAAGTAATACCATGTTACAAATAAGTTATATATAAAATATAGGATATAATAGGAATTAAAAGTTTGAAGTAGAAGAAATTGAAGGACAAATAGGGAATATTTGTATTACACCAAATTTGGTGTAACACTATTCATTGTACCAAATTTGGTGTAATATTTAGAGTTGGGTTAGAGGGATTTTTTTTTTTTTTTTTTTTTTGACATATTTGGTGTTTTGGTGTGGGATATAAAGTTGGGTTGGAGATGGCTTAAATGAACACATAAAATAAAAACCAATTTTTGTAAAGTCCAATAGATTGAACCGATTGGGTTGCGGGGTGGGGGCGAGTTATTAATCGGGCGAGGAGGAACGAATCGATACCAAACCCACTTCATTGTCTTCCATAGTTAGAGATATAATTTTACTCGTATCAAATTTGAAAATCTTGATTTTTTTGTAAGTAATCATCCCCTAAACATGACCCTTGAATACGTGTTTCATTTGATGTTTAAAAACATCATGTAAACATTATTTATTTAAGATAATATCATTATTGTATATGTAATCCATCGATATTGTGAAACACCGGATGAAACACAATTATAAATACATAAGAGGTCCCAACTATAAACACCTCACCCCTCTACATCCCAACCCATCTTGATTTTTTATTTCTTTTTTTCAATTTTAGATGTTGGATTTCTTTGACTTAATAATATGTAACTAAGGCATTAGTTACCTAAACCTGGACACATAGGCTATATATCTATGCTAACCTAATTAAATCAGGACCAAACCGATCCAAAAAAAAAAAAAATCAGGACCAAATATCTGAAAACCATTTAATAACCTAACAGCATTTACTAAAGATTTTTTAGCCCTACCAAAAATATAGTTGCTGTTGTATAACTATACATGTGATGCTCAATTTGCAAACTTAGATTTTGAGATCAAAGCATTAAAAGGAACATTTTTGTACTCTCCGACATTAATTAATTGTAGACATGAGATAGTACATGAAGCACATGTACTTGTACACTTGGCCGGTTTGGGTGCGAAAATTCAAAATTGGACTTAGGAGAAAGGGTAAGCAGGCGTGACATTAATTTAAAGACTTCTCCAAGGTTTAGGGGAACCATAAAATCTTGCAAATTTTGATTTTACGCATGAGATGAATATTATACGCCGTCATGCCCAGGATATTGTTGATGCTGGTGGTAAAAGAGTGGATTTAAAATTATTAGGTATATAGGTACTTAGATCATAGAAATAATTTTCCTTAATTTTTTTACATAAATAACTTCAATATTAAAATATAATATTTGTACAGAACATGCGACAAAATATTCGAATGATACATTTATGTTTTTTAATAAGTTTATATGTGGAACGATTTTTCTGAAAAAATCTTAGCAAGACAACATATTTAGCATACATAAATAATATATATAGATAATAGAAATAAGGAAAATAAGATTTTCAATCCTGTAAGTTGGATCTTTTTGAGAATTAGCCTTCTAAGTCGTTACCTTCATGTTTTAGTCCTTTAACTTTCAAATTTCTAGATATTCATCTTTTAACTTCACAATTTTACATTTGATCTTATAACTTAACAGATTTTAGAAATTTAGTTCTACAACTTAGCTTAGTTAAATTTAATTAATTTATTAAAAGGTTATTTCCCACACTTCATATTTTTTTCTATAAATTGGTGATTATTCACTTGAAAGAATGAAAATGACCCCAAAAGAAATAATTAAACTTAATATTTTAAAATTAAATAAATTATAAAAAGCAATTAAAAATTAAATTAATTTGATTAATAAAAATTAATGCTTGAAATAATTTTAAAATATTAATTAAATTAAAAAATAATTAACTATTTTATTTAAAAGTTAACTGTTAATTAAATTTGTTCAATTGCATGTAAACTAAAATTTAATTTGGAAATAAGATTTTTAATAATGTATATAGTCCCTTTCAATGAGATAAAAAAGGTCCGGTTAAACTTAAAGGACTAAAACGCATAATGTCTTAATATATAAAATTAAAAGCAAACTAAAGATGCAACTTGCGGACAGAAGAAAACTAAATATGCAAACATATAGGATCAAATATTCATTCTATACAAATTTAGGATGAAACTTCAAACCCGCCAAGATAAAAAATGGAATATCAAAATAGGCCAATTTATATGATGAAATTTCTCATTTTTCCATTGAAAGAATTAAAAATATATAGATGAATAACTTCTGAATCGGCATTTTCAAATGACTCAACAGGATAGGTTAAATGATTTTCTACTTTTGCAAAGATTCGATTTAGAAGGAATCATTCAAATCTATTTCTCAATGCATATATGATTTTACTAGATAATAATATTTTTATCAGTCATTTTACACACAGACACACACACACATATATATATATATATATATATGCATGCATTGTTTCTATAGAATAATTAAGTGTTTTCAATCAATACATTTCTAAATTAATCGCAAATTATAAAGACATTGTTTGTTGTCAATTTGGATTTCTATATATTTTATATGGTAGTGCATCTCGTGTTTCAATATATCAAAATCAATGTCACCTATACAATTATAATCTTTCTTGTAAAAATCTCCGCCTGCCCCGATTAATCCTCGCTGCAGCGCTGCCTCCTTGTCCGCTACGATTTTTTTTCCGATTAGGCCTCGCCTAATTCGCCTCACATTCGCTAGGCGCTGGCCTGGCTGGCCAATGCGAGCATAGAGCTTTATACAACATTGATTATAATATCATTTTTATATATATAGCATCCATTCACATGATGAATTGAAAATACCAAACGATAGATTATATGGTAATGGTATGATTTCGGTTGTTTTCTACACAAGCTTCATAAAAAGAAAAAAAGAAAAATTGGTATATGCATCTCCCTACACCAACAATTTGGAAGATAATTATATCCTAACCTTAAGCTTAGTAACAATTTGATATGGGATAATTACAAAAGGTACCCCTAAAGTTTGACCTAATTATAAAAAAAACCCAATAACTTTAAAACTTACAAAAATACCCATGATGTTTGATTTAGTGTAAAAATTAAGGGGTAATATGCAATGACTTTACAAATATGAAGGATGATTTTGAAATATATTTCAAACTTCAGGGTTCTTTTTGTAAGTTTTAAAGTTAAATTTGATTTTTCTGTAATTAGATCAAACCTCAGGGATACTTTTTGTAATTATCCCATTTGATATTCCGGAACATTTTTTCTGCTTTTAAATTTCATAATTTGGATATTAAAGATATTATGGGAAATAAAGTCCATAAAATTTTATTTACCAAACAAAATTCTAGAAATCAATGGTTAATTGAAAAGAGTTCACTCATTGATGGTTGAAAAGTTATAAAATGAAAATTGCAGCTTTAACCATTTGGTTGAATACATGGATCAATAGCATCATCACATGGGAAATAAATGCGAAAGAAATTTGACAACTTATCCATCATAATCACATAGTCCATTTTTACCCATACTTTCATTTTCATATCCCATTTTTCTTTATTCCTCTCTTGTTTTTTTAATTAATTAAATAAGGACATCTCAAGTTTTCCAATTATCATGTTATTTTCTTAAAAAAATCTTACTTAATTGCTCTTAACAAATCATCAACATCAATACTAATGTACAATTATCAGAAAACCACTAGTATTTTTAATACAACGAGAGATAGTAGAGAAAAAAACACGTTCACAAAGGATCGAACTCAGACTGATCGCCTAACAGCACAAGCATGTATTTCTTAAAAAAGAACATGAAATTAACAAGATGTGAGAAAAAGTAGGAGTATATCAATCCCTCTGATCTTAGTAATTTAGTACTCTCACAGGGTAACAATTAAGGATGTAATCTTAATAAATTACAACCCAAACACCACTGCAAGGAAAAATCAAACTTCCCCCCCTAAATTTACATCCATATACCCCAAAAAACCCACTCAAATCTCCTCATCATGGGTTTTTCTTGATCTAGTCAGCTAGTCAAACTAAAAAAAAAAAAAAAATCCCCACAAGGGATAATTAAAATTTAAAACCTCCAACACAAATGATTTATTTTTTATTTTTTTTCTACCTAAACATTGATGTTAGAGACTCAAAAACCTCTTCTTCACAAGGAATAGTTAGGCCCATATCATGATCAAACCCAAATTCCTCCTCTGCACGTTGAAGAAGGTTCTGGAATTCAGGGCTGTTCAATATTGAAATTGGTACAATATATCTGCTTCTATTTTCCCCAACATATACCACAAAATGCCCTTTTGGCACATCCAACGGTAGCCCTTCTTCGTTCACATACCCCTGTTTTTTCCCTAAGCTTGAGCATCTCTTCATAATCTGCTTAATCACTGCTTTTTGTGACAGCTTGTTGGATTTTCTGATAGCCATTTAAAAAAAAGATTTTTTTTTATGATCAAATTTTATGTAACTCTCTCTTTTTATTTTGGGGGTTTTAAAGAGAGAAAAAGTATGGAAAAATTAAAGAAAGGGTGTGGTGAGGAAGAAATATGAGGGGTGAGTGTGGTATTTATATATAAAGTGGGGGATTGATTTTTGAAGAGGGGGGAAGGAAAATTAAATGGGTGGAGGGATTTATTTAATTTAGTTTTCTATTATTAGGAAAAAGGATTTTTAAAAAATTGGAAATTAAAAACAAGGGCATGTGGGGTTGTGGGGGCAAAGAAGAGACCACGGGTGTTTTTGGGCACTGTGTAATAGGGAGCCAAAGCCATCGGGTTTACTAATTTTTGTTGCCTTTCACCAAGACATTGGGGTCCCCTTCTTTTGAGTTTTAACCCTCTCTTCAAGAAATTATTGTTTCTTTTTCCCTTTTTTTTTAATTTCTTTTTTTCGGATTTGGTGAGATTTGATTAAGTTGGAAATATTAAATTTTACTCCAATGAAGCAAATAGTTACACCAGGTTAAAATTAGGGGTGTCAATGGGTATGGGTCTTGGACCCAGCCCATTTGGGGTGGGTTTTAGGTTTGGATTTTGGTATTTCATTTCGGACTCCATACCCGACTCATTTAATTTATATTATTTAAAAATTTATGATATAAGTTTTTAATGATATTTTATTTAAAAAATATATTTTTATATTAATTTTTTATTAAAAATAATTTAAATATTTTTTAGAATTATTAAAAGGGTCTAATGAATCGGATTTGGGGTGGGTACGAACGAGTTTGGTTCCTTTCAAATCTAAGCGGGCAGGATCTCGAGTCCAATAAAACTAACCCAAACCGACCAATTGACACTCATATGCAAAATATGGACGCGTACATAAAGTTTAGTCATATAATAAACATTTAAAATGCACTTCATTTGTTTTGATATTTTACAATTCCAAATTCTTTATCTTTACTTATTTATGAATTGATTCTGAGTTGAGTGATGACTGATGAGACTTGAGAGATTTTTCTCAGGATAATCTCGGCGTTTTAACGATTTGTTGCAACACATGGAGGAACTCATGAAATGTTGATCATTATGAGGAATTTGGAGATTTGGAGCTATTTCTCACTACAAAAAATCAGTTTACCTATAAAAAAATATGTAGGTAATAAATACCAAGATACTAAGAAATGTAGGTAAAATCGTTGTAGTTAAAATTATTTTAGGTAAATATTTATCAATAAAATCAAAAAGCTGTTGGTAAATTACACTAATTTGAATATTATTGATAATTAGTCGGTAATTGGTCGGTATAGTTTGGGGAAAATCAATATATTTTCGCAAAATTTATATGAGATGGTGAAAATCCATGAGATCAGTGAGACAATGATACTTTTAGTGTAAAAAGTGATACTTGTCTAAATACACTAATTTCATTGTATTTTGAGAAGTATCACTTTTGATACTAAAAATATCATTTTTTACACTAAAAGACAATCTATGTTAAGCCAAAAATATTTGGATCTCTATACTGCAAGTGTACAGTGTAATTTATAGGATAATGGCAAGCAAGGTCATATTCCTTAGGGATTGACTACGAAACACTTAGAATATAATAACATCGCATTCTAATTTTATTGAAGCAACCGAATATCAAGAGTTTAGAAAAATCGAAAATAAAAAGAAAAAAAAATAAATTTGCGAACCCCACAAGTAGTTTCAACAAATACAGAAACAACCCTAGGCACATAATCTCAACATGATTCTTCAATATTAAATTCAATTAATGTTTCAAAATCAATCCTTGTGTTTCTATGAGTACAATTCCTAAACTAGTTTATTCCCCCTCCCGGGTGGCGCATAAACAGTGATTAATAATAATTGAGGTTTTCCGATCCATCATAACTATTATTAACTCCCAATAGATCTTTGAATTGAAATACTCCCCACAAACAGAAGTAGTCTCCGATATATTACCCTTTTATGTCTGAATTCGATTTTCGTCTCGTTAGAACTCACCTCCCGGATTATGGACTAACAAGTATGACATGCAAATTATTGGCCAAATAATCGACAATTAAGAATCAACACTCGAATTCATAAAATAGAACACATGAATCAATTAAGAAAATAATTAATCAAGATTTAACATGAATCCACGCTTTTGATTATGCCCTAAGATCCGAAAGATTAGCCAAACATTGATAACAAATTCATAGACAAACTTGAAATCAATATTGTGACATCGTTTAAGCACAAACAAGAGATCTAAACTAAGAAAGAAAACCAATTCTTGCCAGGATGAATCTTCCTTCCAAGCCTTCGAAGCTCTTGTGCTTCCATATATGCGAAAGGCCTTGTGGTGTTCTTCGTAACCTAATCCTCATCTCTCAGAAGACCTTTGATCTTGTGTTCCTGTGCATTTTGGTGTGTTGTATGGTGTATGGATGAATTTATTTTTCGTGCGAAATGCCCCCTTGGGTCCCTTATATAGGTGCTTGGAGAGATCACTTGTAGAGTTTGAATGGGACACAAAAATTTGCCACGACTCGTCACACAGATCCGACCATGTAGCTTCATTCACGAGGCACTCCACACGCCGTGTGGCTCTCACATGGTCCAACCGTGCGGCTTGTTTTTGTCCCCTGTTTATTCCCAACTTCACACGGACATGTGATCTTCGCACGGCCAGGTCACACGACCATGTTATCCCACACGGTCCGGCCGTGTGACTGATTTTTGTCCAAATTTGCTCATGGGGTCTTCATGAAAGTTGTAGCATTTTCTCTTAGCTTTTCATACCCACTTGAATCATCTCAATATCAATTTTTTAGGTAAAGTTATAGCCAAAATACTAAATCCTGCCAGTGCTGAAAACTGTTAGCATATTTGGACTTTTTTTCAAAGGAAATTCCCTTTTGTTCGATCGTCCATACTTCTTTCCTTCACATATTTGCTCGTACTTAGCTCTTAATCTATACTTTGGAACGTGATATCATTTTTTTTATCCAATTTAGCTCCATTCCAGTAAGAAGTTACAAGAATACGCAGTATCATGCCCAACAAAAGGAAACCAAGTAAAACACACTAAATATACATGCAAATGCATCAATTATATATCATTTTAAGCCCATAAATGCATGTATATTTTACATGTATCAGTCTCATGGTCTCGCGCCGTCTCACAAGAGACTTGCTGATATTTTTTATTTTGTAGGTATTTTGTTGGTAATTGTAAAATTTAGTGACAAAATCATTTATATCGATGAACTGGAATTTTTATGTAGTATCTCATCAAAGGCTATGTTTGTAATATTGATTTTGATCCGCAAAAGAATAAAGAAAAATATAATATTTAAAATATAAATTTAATATTACATCATTTAAGACAAGTAAATAACTATTCTTTTCCTCACTAAAAAGTCTAAGATCCAAACATAATATTACAGCGTTTTCTAATAAATGCGTGTTCCCTAAAAAAAACAAAAAAATGCGTGTAAATTTTTAAGAAATTATATTTAGGGGAATTTTTTTAAGTACTCACTATGGATAGTGGCCAGTGGGTACTCTTTTCTACCTATCAACATAAGAAAACTATTTTCTACTCAATTTGACTAAATGCCCCTCCTTTAATTTGAGGGTTTTGAATTTGAAACTGTTGTAAGTAATGTTTTTCTGAAAAATCGTGTACACTCCCCCCAAATACACATACCCCTATGTACAAAATTGTGTACCCATATCGTGCTATATCGTGCTCATATCATGCCAACACCTAGGTACATTTACATATGCAAATCGTGCACAAATCATGCCCATATCGTGT
Organism: Rehmannia glutinosa; assembly: GCA_016081115.2. NCBI lineage: Eukaryota > Viridiplantae > Streptophyta > Magnoliopsida > Lamiales > Orobanchaceae > Rehmannia > Rehmannia glutinosa. The sequence goes on along the minus strand of CM071928.1, from coordinate 17,867,274 downwards.
CATATCGTGTCACCCCCTATGTACATATATATATATATATACAAATCGTGCAATATCGTTCCATATCGTGCCTACATCGTGTCATATCATGCCAACCTCTATGTACATATACATCTACAAAGAAAAATACAAGAATACATATACATAGAGGAAATTGCATTTTTGGTCCCAAAATTGCATTTATCCAAAAACTAATTAAAAAACAACATAAAACAATTATTTTAAAAATCTGAAAAATTGTCTATTAATTTTGAAAATTATTTCAATAAAATTTAAAAGTATTTGCAATTTATTAAAAAAATATTAAAAAATCCACAAAATTATTTCAAATTCTAAATATTAAAATATAAAAAACATGATAATTTGTTTAAAAAACAAAAAAAGAATCGAAGTTATTTCAAAATCAAAAAATTACAAAAAATTAAATATATATTTTTTTAAAATATTTGCCATTTATTGAAAATATTTTCAAATTATAAAATAATAAAAACTCGAAATGGTTTTCAAAAAGTTGTTTTTTATATTAAACGATTTTATAAAATTTGATTATTTTTTTAAACTAAAACTTGTGTTAAAAATTTGAAAATAAAGAAAGTATGTTTATGTGAGAGAGAAATATGACCCCACCTTCTTTTTGCTTTTGTATTCAAGTATCAAAGGTATTTGGGTAAAAGAACCACAAAAATGGGTAGAAAACTTACACTGCCATTGGATATGAACGAGATTTTATTTTTGTTCCGCTGGAGAATTTTTTTGACCAAACATACAATTGTTTATGAAAATTTTCAGGAAGTATACTATTCTCTCACTTTCACTTTTTCTCATTTTTTTCTTTCACCAATCACATCTACACATTTTTTCACAAAAAACTAATCATTATTACACATTCTCCCACAAATTTCACTATTCATTCACTCACACATTTCTAACTATCAATCACATCCAATCACCATTTTATTATTTTTAATCAAATCAACTTTCATCATTACATATCCATTCACACTCTCAAAATATTCCAAAAACTTTCATCAGAATTTTTTTCACTATTTTCTAGCGATTTTTTTTTAAATGAAAACATATCCAATTTAGTTTTTTATCTCACATTTCAAAAAAGTTTTTGTCCTATCCTAAGTAGGTATTTCCCACAATTTGTTCTATTGTTTATCTAGAGATACGAAGATTAGGATTACCTATTTGTATTTCATTGTTTCCTACTTCCTAGTGTCGTTAATTTTTTTTTTGGCCACGTGCGGTAGAAATTTTTCAGTGGAGCTAGGCTTGATATTTATATTCTATATTAATTACCCCAGTATTTTATTCAGGTTCATCTAATCTGGATTAAAATTAAACAAATCTGTAAAATAAAGTGGCATATAAAGTTTATTAAAAGTGATAATTTGAACCGTACAATTAATTGATGGTTAAATTTAAATTTATGTTGTTGTTTATGAGCTGCAATTATATTACAGAAAAATATGGGAATTCCAACGAAAAAAATACATTGGTATTTGGCCAATTTCCATTGGAATTATCGATTCCAACAGAAATTCGAATGGAAAAGCACCATTGGTATAGTGGCCGTTGAAATGACAAAATTCCAATGAAAATTCCTATGGAAAAAATATTCCAACAATACCAAATGGCTTTGTTTATTGTTGGATTTTCTGTTGGAATTTTCCAATGGTATGTTGTAGCATTGGAATTTCCATTGGAATTTTGAAAATTCCAACAGTTTTTTATTCTGTTGGAATTATTTTGTTGGAATTTGATTGTTTTCTTGTAGTGCTAGGACAGAAAAACGAACCAAACTACGCTATACTCGATTCGATATTGATCATTAAAAGCTCGTTTGAGTTGAGTTCATTAATATAACGAACCAAACCTAAACACATTTTCCCGTTCGATAAGATGTAAAGCTCGGCTTGAGCTCAAGCTTATTAGTAAAAAAAGAATAAGATATTGTTGAGGACAAAAACGGTATTTTATAATTTAATTCTATAATTCATTTTATATATGTTTATTTAATATTTATTACTTAATAGGCTCTTAATAATTAATCGGCCCAAAGGAGTCCGGGTTTGGCCCAATCAGCCGTTTTCTCCTACGTGGACTGACCCATAGGCCGAATTCTCCTACATGGCCCGCGAGGCTCATCTCCCAGTTATAAAAAGGTCTCTTCTATTATCTGTAAATAAATTAATTCATTATTCTCCTACGCATTACTTTACAATATTCGTTTACTGTTATTTCTTTCGTTCACCGTGCTGACTTGAGCGTCGGAGGGACCTCCCAGACAACCTCGTGGCCTCAATGTTTGTGCATGTGTGCAAGTAAGTTCCCATCAAAGGATTTTCCATTTCGAGGAGAAGAAGAAGACGAGAAGACTTTCCCCTCGGGAAGATGAGTGACGTGAAGACTTCCATCTCGGGAAGAGGATTTTGGTCAGCCCAGTTGACTTGAGTGATCTGCCCTAAAAAGCAGCATTATTTTGTCATTGTGCGTGGAACGGCTAAGCGGCGCGACTCAAGGACATGGTTGTGAAAGAGGATACATACCATCTCTCGGAGGGCCACCGCCCTTTATAGAGGTTCAACTCGTGCGAAGAATGCCGTGTTGCGAGCTCAAGAGGAGCGCATTTTCAGTACAATACATTCCACCTGGAGACATACTGCGTGGAGAGGCCCCAGAAGGAGATAATATTTGATGAAGAAGACATGTCCTCCAAGGCTCGGAGGAGAGAACGACCAGCAACTCCCCTTGTTATCTCCGTAGTTGTAACCAACTATTGGGTGAAAAGAGCATTAGCGGATATCAGTAGCTCCATGGACATCCTATCCTATAGTGCATTCCGTCAGCTAGGATTTGAAGACTCAGCTCTAACCGAAGTCACTACCACACTACAAGACCTTAGCCAATAGAAGATCCCCATCTTCGGAGAGGTAACGCTTCCCCTCTCACTGGGAAGTTAACCACATCGGGTCACGAAGATGGTGAGATTTGCAATGGTCAATGTCGCCTAAAGACAATGTAATCTTTGCTCGTCCATCCTTGAACACAATCGGGGCCATTACCTACATCTACCACCGGAAAATAAATTCCCCCCTGGAGGGGATCAAAGAAGAACGTGGAGACAAGAGCATAGCCCAGGAGTGCCATCATACCGCCTAGAAGGAGGAGCCCCAAGCCTAAGACCTAGATCATTGGAATGAACTGTTTACTCCCGTAATGGTGGGCCTCCTCCAGGAAGAAGATTACCTTGAAGAGTCTCAAGAGGAAAAGACTCCGGTACCCGTAAGCCAAAGGAAAAACCCAAGCTTGAGGCAGTGGAGCAGATCAAATTAGTGGTCTTGGACCCAAATGATGAGACAAAGACCGTGCGATTTGGAATTGAGCTAGACCCGGACGTGGAGCAAGAAATCATTGAAGTCCTCAGAAGAAACGCGCAAGTATTCGCTTGGGAGATGTAGGATTTACAAGGGATCCTCCCAGAAGTCACCTTACACCGACTAGGGGTAGACTCGACTTACAAACCAGTGAAGCAGAAGAGGAGAGCCTTCGGGCTAGAACGAAGTAAATCGATAAAGGAACGGTAAATAAGTTGCTCAAGCAAAATACATCAAACATGTGTAATATCCGAAATGGCTGGCTAATGTGATACTCGTCCCCAAGCCTAACAGAAAATAGAGAATGTGCATCGATTTCACAGATCTAAACAAGGCTCGCCCGAAGGATCCGTTCCCACTCCTCTAGATCAACTAGCTCGTGTACACAACCTCAGGATGTGAACTCTTGAGCTTTTTGGATGCCTTCCAAAGATATAATCAAATACACCGGCCAGGGGAGGATCAAGAGAAGACCGGCCGTAGAGAATCGGGGGATTTGTTGTTACAAGGTCATGCCCTTCGGTCTGAAGAATGCGGGAGCGACTTATCAGAGATTGGTCAATCATATTTTTGAAGATCGGATAGGCCAGAACATAGAGGACTACATTGACGACATGCTAGTGAGAAGTACCCGGGGGGCTCACCACCCCACAGATCTAGAAGAATGTTTCAATGTATTAAAAACTTACGGAATGAGGTTGAACCCCGAAAAATGTACCTTTGGTGTACATGGGGGCAAATTCTTGGGGTACATGATCTCCGAGCAAGGAATTGAAGCCTACCCCGAGAAGATCAACGCCATCCTGAACATATCATGGGTGAAAGGGGCGCAGGCTTTTATTGACATCATAATTCATCTGGCGACGTCAAGCTTCAAAAATATTCCCGCTTGCGAAAAATGACCGTGTTTTGTCACGTAGCTCATAAATAACTCATCTATCTTCATAAGGGACTTGACTCTAATTCTCTCGACTTATTAAACACTCAGTTGTGCAACTAACTCGATACATCTGACTAGTCATCTTGGTTGTTTCGCTTGGTTGTTAAGTGAAACTCTGCTAGTTTCAAATTCTCTCTTCTTTAACCCTGTTGATTGAATCTTCTAAGCCTCCTAACTCAACTCAATCAATCCAAGCTCATTCTTAAGCTCTTCAAATCTTGATTCACATAATGTCTAAGTGAATATACTGCTTATCAGTTGATATATATTCCAATGTGATGACTTTCTTTTCAATCAACATAATCTCTTGTAAAATGATATTTGAAATCAATGTGCTTGGTTTTTGAGTGCAATATTGGATTTTGAGTAATTGCAGTGGCACTTGTGTTATCACACATAATTGGAATTTCTCTTTCTTCTATATCATAATCTCTTAGTTGTTGCCTCATCCATAAAACTTGGGCACAACAGTTGTCTGCATCTATGTACTCTATTTCAGCTGTGGATGTAGCTATTGAATTTTGTTTCTTGCTTAACCAAGAAACCAACCTACTTCCAAGCATTTGACAGGTACCTGATGTACTTTTCCTGTCCACTCTACATCCAACATAGTCTGAGTCTGAGTAGCCAACTAGCTTGAATCCTCCATCCTTTGGATACCATAGGCCAACTTCTTGGCATCCCTTCAAATACCTTAGGATACTCTTGGCTGCAGGACTTTTCTTTGGAGCAGCTTGAAATCTAACACATACACCTACAACAAAGATGATGTCTAGCCTACTTGCTGTTAAATAGAGAAAAGATCAAATAAGAGCTCTATATCTTGTTTGATCAATAATTTTGCCTTCTGCATCCATGTCCATCTTGACTGATTCATAGGAATCTTCATTGATGACTTCTCTTCCATACCAAATTTCTTCATTAAATCTCTGGTATATTTGGTTTGACTTATGAAGGTTCCATCATTCATTTGCTTTACTTAAAGACCTAGGAAGAAAGTCAGTTCTCCCATCATACTCATCTCAAATTTCCCTTGCATGAGATTTGAGAATTTATCACACAACTCTTTGTTTTTGGATCCATAAGTCGATATCATCCACTAATATTTGAATAAGCAGTATACTCTCCCCATCTTGAATTCTGAAGAATGCCATATCAACCTTGCCTTTGGCGAATCCATTGTCAATGAGAAACTGGGACAATGTGCCATACCAGACTCTTGGTGCTTGTATCAAACTATATAATGCCTTCTTGAGCTTGTATACTTTATCTCCAATAGTTTTCTGCTCAAAACCTGTAGGTTGCTCCACATAGACTTTTTCTTCCAAAAGTCCATTCAACAATGCACTCTTCACATCCATTGCATAGACAGTGACGTTCTTGTGTGCAGGATAGGCAAGAAACATCCTAATTGCTTCCAATCTTGCAACAGGTGCAAATGTTTCGTCAAAATATATGCCCTCCTCTTGGCAATACCCTTTGGCTACCAATCTTGCTTTGTTTCTCACTACATATCCTTCTTCATTCATCTTGTTTCTAAATACCCACTTAGTACCAATAACATTTTGGTGGGTAGGCCTTTGAACTGATTCCCAAACCTTATTTCTCTCAAACTGATTCAGCTCCTCGTGCATAACTAGAATCCAATGTGTATCATTCAATGTCTGTGACACAGCTTTAGGCTCAATCTAGGAAATTAAACAAGTGAACTAGCTTCATGTTGAGTTCTAGATCTGGTTCTTACGCAACTCCAATGGCAACAAACGTCAACCTAGACAAGGATGAGAAATGTAAATCAGTAGATCAAACCAAGTATCGAGGTATGGTTGGTGGTTTACTTTATTTAACCATAAGTAGACCTAATATTCTTCACGATGTATGCCTATGCGCTCGATTCCAAAGCAATCCCAAAGAATCTCATTTAAGTGCCATCAAACGTATTTTTGATATTTAAAGGACACTATTTCATATGGTTTATTTTATCCAAAGAATAAAAAATTTTCTTCAAAAAGATCTGATGACTTGATTATGCCTAGGTAATATTGATGAAGGTAAAAATAGATCCGACTCGTGTTAATTTTTAGGTGATTGCCTAGTATCTGGTTTTCAAAGAAACAAATTGTCTGTTTTATCAACAGCCGAAGCCGAATATATTTATGTGGCTTTTTATTGCACACAATTACTTTGGATGAAACAAACATTCCTATTTTTAGGGTAATACGTCTGTTATAAATATTTCTTTTGAAAATATTCCTATTTTTTTTTTTGTGATAATACGTCCGTTATAAATATTTCACAAAATCCGGTTTATCATAATCGAACCATACATATTGAGGTTCCTCATTAATTTTTTAGGGATTGCGTTTCAATACGAAAAATTCAGATGAGCTTTGTTCCGTCTCAAGATCAACTCGCGGATATTTTTACAAAACCATTACCCACGAGTCATTTACCTCGATTCGAGCTCGTCTAGGCATAATACATATTGAATAAAGTCTATATTTATATTTTTGATGTATTTTAAAAGTTTTGGGGTGAAAAATCGATTTTTCAAAACCTTGAAAAATAGAAACAGAAATAGAACAAAAAAGGACCAGTCGCCTAGGGGGGTCAATCGGTCGACCCGTTCAGGGATCGGTCGACCGGTCACCCTGCTTGTTCGAATTGTTAAAAAGACATATGTGCTCCATTTCTTTCACATCAACTTTTTCCCCTCTTCGAACCTTATGTATTTCTCTCCTATTTCTTTCGATGTTTCACTATAAATCACCAAATTTGGTGATTCTTGTTGCTAATCATCTCTTTTTTATAAGAATTTCACAATTATGGCACCTCCTAAGGAATTCACCGGTCAAAACCCAAACCCCAAGCGAAGAAGAGCCGGAGAGGGTTCTTCAAATTCTTGTCAATTCGTGATAGGCGTGAGTTTTGCATGTATTTTGAGGCGTATTTCGAGCTAAATGATAAGTAAACATGCATATACTCGCGTTAAATGTTACATATTCACTCCTTGTGGAAAAGATATTACACTTTGCTTATTTTGTAGGAATTTCATGATATTTGAAGCTAATTGAATAAGAATATGAGAAAAGCAAAGTAGAAACGCGGAGAATTGAGTGGATATACGAAAAGTGAAGCCTAAAAGAGCGAAAGTTGAGCGTTCACGGAAGAGACAAGGGGGCACACGGGTTGGGCGTGCCTCAAGACACCACCCGTGCACCCCAGTATAAGGATGATTGAAGCTGCAGCATGGCGCACGGTAGCCCATGCATGGCGCACCACCCGTGCGCCCTGAGAGTCGAGTATCTCACCGAAGTGGCGCAAGGGTAGGCCGTGCTCCGACGCACCACCCGTGCGCCCTACAGAGTTGGGGTATTCCAAGAGGGGGCGCACGGGTAACCCGTGCGTGGGCGCACCACCCGTGCGTCTGCTGCTGAATCCCATAATCTGCACATTAAGCCCTAAACATGATGGGAGGTATAAAAAGGCTTTTGGGGGCGCACACAGGACATTCTCGGCATTTTTGGGATCTACAACACAAGACAAGAGTCAACTCTTGGAAGGAGACATCAAGGAGACAATCGGGTTGCATCGGAGCTTGAAGAACGGAGATATATCGAGAGATTGTCGACGTTCCTAAGTTTTCTTGCTTCTCTTTTAGTTTCACTCTTTTAGTTTCATTTGTAATGACTTTGAACACTTTGTGTGTAAGTTGTTTAATCATGTGTAGCTAAACTCTTGTGATTTCCGGGTTTTGGAAGTAGATTTTGGATGTTTTAATCTTGGTTGAAGTTATTATCTTGAAGCCTATTTGAGTACTTTGAGCTTATTCTTGTTTTATCACTTGGCCAATGGTTTAACATGTTTGATATATTGATTCATAATTCGAGAGATGAGTTTCAATGTTAGATCTTGAGTACTTGACACGAATATTTGCATGAATCGAGAGATTTGTGAATGTTGTGAGGACATTTGATCTTTTGTGCATTTGGGAGTTGTATATCTTATGTTGAGTAGAGATGCTAGCATAGATATTTCAATCTACGTTTTATATGCATCTCGAGAGGGAGGATAAAATAGCTTTGTGATCGTCTTATAGGAATATTGATAATAACGTGGCTTGATTAAATCGGACAACAAGAGGATTGTTAATCGAAACCTTAACTCGAAAATCCATTTCATCATCTTGATACTTATTTCATTTGTGTTATCTTATTTTTGTGTTTTAGTGATTGAAATTGTCTTAATCTCAAAACAACAACCATCAAATATTGATCGTCTAAATAAAAGTAAAACTATCTTGGTTCAATACTTAGCCTATTGATTTATTAGTCTCGTGTGGATACGACCTTGCTACCCTATTCGATAACGAACACCGTACACTTGCGGTGGAGCTAAAAATATAGGCGAACAAGTTTTTTGGCGCCGTTCTTGCGGGACTAATACAATTTTTGGTGCTAATATTGCGATAGATAGAATTATTTTTCATTTAGACATTTTTTTTTATTATTTATTTTGTTTTAGTGTGACTTGAATTCCACATTATTTGACTTGTTTCTTCTAGTTTGGTCCGGGTAGTGCATGAACACGCGCTCTAAAGGCGGGGTGACTTAATACCGCTCATACCTAAGTTGAGGCTTTCACGAGGAGAATCGGTCTACCACTAGACGATTTTGAAAGACAACACAATCCGATAATGGGGATTTGAATGAGTTACCAATACCGCCAAACAATGGTGGAAACGAGTTACCGATACCGGGTTCAACAAAGACAAGCCATTCGTGATTACTTTCGACCACAAACGAATCGTAATTATGGTGGTATTGCCCATATTCCTATTAATGCCAACAACTTCGAACTCAAACGGCACTAATCAATATGGTGCAACAAAATCGATTTGGGGGTTTGCAAATCAAGATCCTAACTCTCACCTTGCGCATTTTATCCAAATATGCAATACAATCAAAATGAACGGAGTCTCGGATGACGCCATAAGATCGCGCCTATTCCCATTCTCTTTAAGGGATAAGGCGAGAAATTGGTTGGATACTTTGACGCAAGGCAGTGTAAGCACATGGGACGAGCTAAGCCAGAAGTTTTTGTTTAAATTCTTTCCACCAAGCAAAACTTTGCAGCTCAAAAGTGAGATTACTCAATTCCGACAATTTGATTCTCGAGCCTTTGTACGAAGCTTGGGAAAGATTTAGGGATTTGTTAAGAAGATGTCCACAACACGGCTTTCCGGAGGATCAACAACTATGTTTCTTTTACAATGGTTTAATGGGGCAAACGAGGGCCTTTGTTGATGCAAAGCGGAGGAGCATTGTTGGCAAGGTTTCCACAAGATGCCTTAAATCTTCTTGAGGAAATGGCCATGAACATTACCAATGGCCATCCGAAAGATCCAATGTACAACGAGTAGCGAAATCTCGATTCGGACCCTATCAAAACATTGTCGGCACAAGTAGCGGCTTTGACAACTCAATTGAATGTATTTACGAAGGTCCGGAAGCGGTACGAGCACGGGTAGTGAAGCTATTCTATATCCGATGGAAGAGGTAAATTATGTGAATAACCTAATTTCAGCAATTTCCGGAATAATTCAAACCCAACGCACTACCATCCGGGGTTGAGAAATCATGAATATTTTTCCTATGCAAATACAAAGAATGTGTTACAACCTCCGCCGGGATTTAATGCTTCAAGTGGAGGCGGTAATGGAGAAGGCAAATCGTCGTTAGAAGATGCACTCACCTCTTTCATAAATCAATCTAATGCTTTCATGAATGACACGAGGAGCCGCGCTGCTAAGCAAGATCTTCGGATGGATAAGTTAGAACAACAAGTGACAAGCTCGATAAAGAATCTGGAGAATCAAATGGGTCAATTGGCTACAATTGTGGGTGGTCAACATCAAAAGGGTCAATTTCCGAGTAATACGGAAATGAATCCTAAGGAACAATGCAAAGCAATTCGTTACTGGCGGTACGGCATATGAGGGGCCTAAAGAAAAATATGGGAGTCCGAAACTCGGATGAAGCATCTAGGCGAAGCGGAGAGAATCCGTGATGAAGGATGATATAGAAGAAAATAGGAAAGAAGAGAACAAAGAGGCAGAACAAACAGGGGCTGAAAAGCAAAAATCATCATCTAGCTCAAACATATCTAAGTTGCCTATATCTCTTCCCTTTCCTCAAAGATTTCAAAAGAAAAAGCTTGATGATCAATTTGCCAAATTCCTTGATATATTTAAGAAATTGCACATTAACATTCCTTTTGTAGACGCACTAGAACAGGATGCCAACTATGCGAAATTTCTTAAGGATGTTATGTCAAAAAGCGGAAGATGATAAACTTTGAAACAGTGAATTTGACGGAAGAATGTAGTGCAATTATCCAAAGGAAGCTACCACAAAACTTAAAGATCCGGGAGTTTCACTATCCTTGTGCTATTGGTGGTAATTTCTTTAATAAAGCGTTATGTGATTTAGGGGCAAGTATTAATTTGATGCCTTTGTCCATTTTCGAAACTTGGATTAAAGCGACGTGAAACCAACTACGATGACATTGCAACTTGCGGACCGATCACTTACGTATCCAAGAGGAATTATTGAAGACGTCTTGGTAAAAGTTGATAAATTTATATTCCCCGTGGATTTCTTGGTATTAGATATGGAAGAAGATCGAGACGTTCACCGATACTTGGACGCCCTTTCTTAGCAAATGTAAAGGCCTTAATAGACGTGCGAAGGTGAGCTCACATTACGTGTTAATGATGAGCATGTTTTATTTTCTATATATAAGGCAATGAAATTCCATGATTCTCAGTAGAGAGTTGTAAATTTTTGGATATAGTTAGTTCATGCATTGAGGATTATGTTGATCATACATTGTCTACGAGATGATTTGGAATTTGGTCTAACCCACTCGTGCTCAATGTCGAGTGTTGTACTTGATTTTGATAACCAAGATTTGTACGACTATGTTTGTGCCTTAGATCATATACTGGAACTACCTAATAGTGCACGAGATGAGAACGCAAGGATCGAAATAAGGGCTGAGCTCTCTGAAGCGCACGACCGTCTTGCAGCAGCATGGTCAACCCGTGCGTGATCTTTGAAATACCAACACCGACTCCGGAACTCAAGCAATTACCTGAACACCTCAAATATGCATTTCTTGGAGCAAATAACGCAAATCCGATAATCGTTTCACTCTTCTCACTCCTACCCAACTTGATAAACTGTTAAGGGTTTACGAAAAACATAAGTCGGCACTAGGATGGTCTATAACGATCTAAAAGGCATAAGTCCATCCATTGTGATGCATAAAATTCGGATGGAAGATGTTTATAAACCATCGTGCAAAACCAAAGACGACTAAACCCTATTATGCAAGATGTGGTTAGGAAGGAAGTGTTAAAATGGTTGGATGCGGATCATTTATGCGATATCCGACAACTCATGAGTGAGTCCTGTACAAGTGGTACCGAAAAAAAGGGGGTAAATAGTGGTAAAAAATGAAAATGAGGAACAAATTGCTACTAGAATTATTACCGGTGGCGAATATGTATTGATTATAGAAAACTTAATGATGCCACTCGAAAGATCACTTCCCCATCCCCTTTATCGATATGATGTTGGATCGTCTTGCAGGTTATGATTATTATTGCTTTTTAGATGGTTATTCCGGATACAATCAAATCATGATTGCGGAAGACCAAGAGAAAACAACATTTACATGTCCGTATGGCACATTTGCATTTAAATCGCATGCCATTTGGTTTATGTAATGCACCGCTACTTTCCAACGTTGTATGATGGCTATATTTCACGATCTTATTGAAAAAGTTATGGAGGTGTTTGTGGACGATTTCTCTCGTGTTCGGTGATTCTTTTGATAATTGTCTACACAATCTTTCCCTAGTTTTGCAAACGATGTGAAGAGACCAATCTAGTACTAAATTGGGAAAAGTGCCATTTTATGGTGCGCGATGGCATTGTACTTGGTCATCGAGTCTCTTCCTGCAGGTTTGGAAGTTGATCGGGCAAAAATTGTAGCAATTGAGAAGTTACCACCTCCTACAAACGAAAAGCTATTCGGAGCTTCTTAGGCCATGCCGATTTTACGAAGGTTTATCCGTGACTTTTCTAAAATTTCTAAGCCCTTGAGCCAATTGCTAGAAAAAGATGTTGCTTTCATTTTTTCCAATGAATGTTTCCAGGCGTTGAAACGTTGAAGACAAAGATTGGTAACCGCACTTTATATACTGTCGCCCCAGATTGGAGTCAACCATTTGAGCTAATGTGTGATGCAAGCGATTATGCGATTGGGGTTGTTCTCGGTCAAAAGAGGAAAAATTATTCCGATCCATCTACTATGCAAGTCGAACGTTGGACAAAGGCGCAAAATTATACCACAACCGAAAAGAAATGTTGGCGATTGTTTTCGCATTCGATAAATTCGATCTTACTTGATCGGGACAAAGACGATTGTGCATGTTCGCCTATATTTTTAGCTTCACCGCAAGTGTACGGTGTAGTTTATAGAATAGGGTAAGCAAGGTCGTATCCACGAGACTAATAAATTTATGCACTAAGTATTGAACCAAAATAGACTTATTTTTATTTAGACGATCGAAATTTGATGGTTGTTGTTTTGAGATTAAGACAATTTAAATCACTAAAACACGAAAATAAGATAACACAAATGAAAGAAGTATCAAGATGATGAAATGGATTTCGAGTTAAGGTTTCGATTAATAATCCTCTTGTTGTCCGATTAAATCAAAGCCAAGGTTATTATCAATATTCCTATAAGACGATCACAAAGCTATTTTATCCCCCTCTCGAGATGTATATAAAACGTAGATTGAAATATCCATGCTAGCATCTCTACTCAACAATAGATACACAACTCCCAAAAGCATCAAAGATCAAATGTCCTCACAATATTCGCAAACCTCTCGATTCATGCAAATATTCATGTCAAGTACTCAAGATCTAATATTGAAACTCATCTCTCGAATTATGAATCAATATATCAAACAAGTTAAATCATTGGCCAAGTGATAAAACAAGAATAAGAACAAAGTACTCAAATAGGCTTCAAGACAATAACTTCAACTAAGATTAAAACATTCAACAAGAGTTCATTAATCTACTTCCAAAACCCTAAAATCACAAGAGTTTAGCTACACATGATTAAACAACTTACACACAAAGTGTTCAAAGTCATTACAAATGAAACTAAAAGAGTGAAACTAAAAGAGAAGCAAGAAAACTTAGGAACGCCGACAATCTCTCGATGTATCTCCGTTCTTCAAGCTCCGATGCAACCCGATTATCTCCTTGATGTCTCCTTCCAAGAGTTGACTCTTGTCTTGTGTTGTAGATCCCAAAATGCCAGAATTTCCCCTGTGTGCGCCCCAAAAGCCTTTTTATACTCCCCATCATGTTTAGGGCTTAATGTCAGACATTATGGGATTCAGCCACGCACGGGTGGTGCGCCACGCACGGGTTACCGTGCGCCACCCTCGCCGGAATACCCCAACTCTGTAGGGCGCACGGGGTGGTGCGTCGAGCACGGCCTACCCGTGCGCCACTCCGGTGAGATATCCCGACTCTCCTGTAGGGCGCACGGGTGGTGCGCCATGCATGGGCTACCCGTGCGCCATGTCTTGCAGCTTCAATCAACCTTATACATGGGTGCACAGTGGTGTCTTGAGGCACGCCTAACCCGTGTGCCCCTGTTTCTTCCGTGAACGCTCATCTTTCGCTCTTTTAGGCTTCATGTTTCGTATATCCACTCAATTCTCCGCGTTTCTACTTTGTTTTCCTCATATTCTTATTCAATTAGCTTCAAATATCATGAAATTTCTACAAAATAAGCAAAGTGTAATATCTTTTCCACAAGGAGTGAATATGTAACATTTAACGCGAGTATATGCATGTTTACTTATCATTATAGCTCGAAATACACATCGAAACACATGTAAAATTCACACTTATCAAAATCCCCAAACTTAAACCGTTGACCGTCCGATCAACAATTTTTTTGAAAACACGATAAAGCACAACAGGAGATAAGAATAAAAGCGCACACAACGGATCCAAAAAGAAATTCATATTATTCATCATGAATGTCAAGCAACATACCAATCAAGCCTCAAATATCTCGATCAAAGAACACGCCTCAAGTAAAACAAAGTGAAATGCTCAAATTCCAACTCTCAAAGTTAAGTGTATACTCTCATCTCTCGAGGATATGGGACGTGTTTACGCTCAAATCGCCCGATGTCGCAAAATTACCATAGGCTTGCAATTTGTCTCATATCTCCGCCACTAGAGAGTGTATGCAATTTGTGAATCAAAAGGACTTTCTCATTTGGTTGTAATGAAAGCTCTTTGGTTTGGGTAGGAAATTTTGGATAAAGTGACTCAAACTCGAGTATATAGACCGATGAGCATATAAATCATCTACATTAAAGCTCAATATGCTACTCTTCTTCTTCTCTCATTTTCATCAACTCTTCTTATCTCCATCCCCTTTCTTTTGTAAACATTATCACCTCACATTACAATTCCTAGCCTCCAAGTTCATTCAATGAAAACTCACATCATAAAATCGATTTTTTTTTCCGACTCTTTTATGAATTTTCAACATTTCTTTTCTCCTCCTTTTCTTCCTCTTTTGTTCCCATCAACCAATTTTGCACAATTATCCAATTTTTCAATTCCAACTCATTCAACCTCATTCATTCCCTTTACTCAATGTTCTACGCTCAAGTAGGGTAACAAATATATCAAGTTAAGGCTTGAATTGTTGCTATCAAGAAATTAGGCAATAGGCTCAAGTTGGCTAACTAGGGATTTCAATATCATCATTAGGTAAGCAAAAGGCTTGAAGGGCTAACAAAAATGGCCTTTGATCATTTTCACAATTCGCATACAACATGTGACCTTGACAGAGATACCAGAGCAAGTTCTAGAATTCTAACAACATGAATGATACACTCAAATCAATCAACAAGACGCATATGATGAAAGCGTAAAGGCTCAAAAGCTCACAGGCTTGCAAATCGTAATTCAAAGCATCAAACCATGTTCTCAATATCCACATGTTCAATATCATCTATTAATGGCTCAATCAACTCGTACTCAACACCCAATCCAAACAATACAAAATTTTCAAAATAGAGCACGAGAATCTCAATATTGGTCAACTCACTCTCTAAACTCTATTAAAGCAATAAACGTGTTAAAGTCAGAACGTGCTTCTAATGCAATGCAACCTAAAATGCTCTACATGCAACTATATGAAAACACACAAAAATACAATTTTTTTTTTTAATCCACACATTTCATATCAAGATACTATCCCTCCCCAAACTTAAATGAAATTATATCGCACGTAAGGAAAGATAGAATTACAATAAAGAAAAGTGTGAAGTTACCATTGGGTTGCCTCCCAACAAGCGCTAGATTTACCGCCTATAGCTCGACGTATGAATTGGTGCCTCCCTTGAATGCATATATTAGCTGCTTTGGGTCATGGTCAAGTGCCATATTTGCCTTACTTGCACCTAATAATGCATACTTAGGGTGTCCAAGCAAGTATTGGAGTCCCGATGTTGGAACACTTTGATTTGAATTATGCTCATGTTGTCCATGCGCGTATGTACCACCAATGTTCGTTTTTGTGAAATAGCTTTCTTATGATATCACGCATGCACCGACCGGGCATCCACGCTACTGCTCATGTGTTCCTCGTCTGTTTACTCGCTTTTTTTCGACACCACACACAGTGAAAGTGCATAGACACACAAAAATCCGTATTTGGTTCCAAACTTTCTTGTTTTTTCAGATCTTCGACTCCTCGTATTCTGTACCACTCTTTTGATGAATGGTACTAGATTGTTCCTTTGAGTTGACTTCGGTGATGCTCGAAAAATGGCTCTTTTGTTGTTGTTCTCCAATAATCGTAGCTAATAGGCCCACTTGAGTCTCAAGATTTTTTATCGAATCGCCATTTGCAACTCCATCATGTCCATCCTAGCCTCTTGTGCATCGAACCTGGTTCTTTGTCTCACTTACAAATGAAGTCATTTGATTCATGAATGCAATGAGGGCGTCTTCCAAAGATGGCTTTGCCTCTGCATCGAAAACCCATTCATTACATTGAAGCTTGATGGTGGTGGAATCACATTCTCCGTGTTAGCATATGAAAAATCTTCGTAATTCGCCCAATTTGGATAATAGTACGTAGGAGTAGGATTATTCCAATAACTCGTAAGAATTCCATTATTGAAATAATTGGCATTCTCCATCCGAGCGGTGTTAAGTGCACTACCTATACCAACTCAAAGAAACAAATCAAACATTGTAGAGAGAGAATTTACAAAAGAAAAATAAAAAAATGCCTAAATTAAAAATAATTCTATCTATCGCAATATTAGCACCAAAAATTGTATTAGTCCCGAAGAACGCGCCAAAAACTTGTTCGCCTATTTTTAGCTTCACCGCAAGTGTACGGTGTAGTTTATAGAATAGGGTAAGCAAGGTCGTATCCACGGAGACTAATAAATTTATGCACTAAGTATTGAACCAAAATAGACTTATTTTTATTTAGACGATCGAAATTTGATGGTTGTTGTTTTGAGATTAAGACAATTTAAATCACTAAAACATGAAAATAAGATAACACAAATGAAAGAAGTATCAAGATGATGAAATGGATTTCCGAGTTAAGGTTTCGATTAATAATCCTCTTGTTGTCCGATTAAATCAAAGCCAAGTTATTATCAATATTCCTATAAGACGATCACAAAGCTATTTTATCCCCCCTCGAGATGTATATAAAACGTAGATTGAAATATCCATGCTAGCATCTCTACTCAACAATAGATACACAACTCCCAAAAGCATCAAAGATCAAATGTCCTCACAATATTCGCAAACCTCTCGATTCATGCAAATATTCATGTCAAGTACTCAAGATCTAATATTGAAACTCATCTCTCGAATTATGAATCAATATATCAAACAAGTTAAATCATTGGCCAAGTGATAAAACAAGAATAAGAACAAAGTACTCAAATAGGCTTCAAGACAATAACTTCAACTAAGATTAAAACATTCAACAAGAGTTCATTAATCTACTTCCAAAACCCTAAATCACAAGAGTTTAGCTACACATGATTAAACAACTTACACACAAAGTGTTCAAAGTCATTACAAATGAAACTAAAAGAGTGAAACTAAAAGAGAAGCAAGAAAACTTAGGAACGTCGACAATCTCTCTCGATGTATCTCCGTTCTTCAAGCTCCGATGCAACCCGATTATCTCCTTGATGTCTCCTTCCAAGAGTTGACTCTTGTCTTGTGTTGTAGATCCCAAAAATGCCAGAATTTCCCCTGTGCGCCCCAAAAGCCTTTTATACTCCCCATCATGTTTAGGGCTTAATGTTGCAGACATGGGATTCAGCAGACGCACGGGTGGTGCGCCCACGCACGGGTTACCCGTGCGCCACCCTCCCCGGAATACCCCAACTCTCCGTAGGGCGCACGGGTGGTGCGTCGAGCACGGCCTACCCGTGCGCCACTCCGGTGAGATATCCACGACCTGCGGGGCGCACGGGTGGTGCGCCCATGCATGGGCTACCCGTGCGCCATCTCAGAAGCTTCAATCAACCTTATACGAGGGTGCACAGTGGTGTCTTGAGGCACGCCTAACCCGTGTGCCCCCTGCTTCTTCAAAGAACGCTCATCTTTCGCTCTTTTAGGCTTCATGTTTCGTATATCCACTCAATTCTCCGCGTTTCTACTTTGCTTTCCTCATATTCTTATTCAATTAGCTTCAAATATCATGAAATTTCTACAAAATAAGCAAAGTGTAATATCTTTTCCACAAGGAGTGAATATGTAACATTTAACGCGAGTATATGCATGTTTACTTATCATTATAGCTCGAAATACACATCGAAACACATGTAAAATTCACACTTATCGATGCACACCGACCATGCGGCTATCAAATACCTTTTTGACAAGAAGGATGCAAAACCGAGGTTGATTCGATGGATCTTATTATTGCAAGAGTTTGATGTGGAAATCAAGACCGGAAGGGATGCGAAACGTGGTAGCGGACCATCCGTCTCGATTAGAAAATCAAGAGGAGCAAAAGGAAGTGCGGGATTGATCAAAGAGGAGTTTCCGATGAAAGATTACTCATGCTAGAGGCAAAGTTCCCATGGTATGCGGACTTTGTAAACTATTTAATCACGGAGTTTTACCTCCTGGATCTATCACCGTATCAAAAGAAGAAATTCTTACATGATGTAAAGTTCTACATGTGGGATGACCCCTACTCTTTAAGAGGTGCGCGGACAAAATCATAAGGAGATGCATACCTCAAGAAGAATGGGAGGGAGTCCTACAACAAAGTTGTCACTCCTCACCATCCGGCATTTTTGGTCCCACGCGCGCGCCGCATCGAAGGTATTGCAAAGTGGACTATATTGGCCCACTTTATTTAATGACTATTATTTGTTTGTGCAACAATGTGACAGTGTCAACGAATGGGAAACATTTCACGGAAGACGAGATGCCAATGACAAACATAATTGAAGTGGAGTTGTTCGATGTGTGGGGATTGATTTTATGGGCCCGTTTCCATCATCTTTGGGATATCAATATATTCTACTTGCAGGTGGAGTATGTATCCCGTTGGGTAGAGCAATTCCTTCCAAAACAAATGATGCTCAAGTTGTCATGCGCTTCCTTAAGAAAAAACATCTTTACTAGATTCGGCACTCCACGAGCTTTAATTAGCGATGGAGGGTCGCATTTTGTAAACAAATTGATGAGCAACTTGTTGGCAAAATATGGAGTCAAACATAAAGTTGCATTGGCATATCATCCACAAGCCAATGGACAAGCGAGAAGTGGCTAACAGGAGATCAAACAAATCCTTGAAAAGACGGTGAACATCAACAGAAGGATTGGCGTTAAAATTGGATGATGCTCTATGGGCATACCGGACGCATATAAAACACCGTTGGGCACATCTCCATATCAACTTGTTTTTGGTAAGTCATGCCATTTGCTTGGTAGAATTAGAGCACAAAGCATTTTGGGCGGTTAAGAAATCAATCTGGATTTTCGAAAAGCCGGGAGGAAAGATTACTTCATTTGAATCGGATGGAAGAATTAGGGATGAAGCTACGAAAATTCCCGAATTTACAAGGAGAGAACCAAGAGGTGGCATGATAAGATGATCAAGAAAAGAGAGTTTTTACCGGGAGAACCGGTGCTCTATACAATTCACGCCTTAAATTTTTCCCCGGGAAAACTCAAGTCTAAGTGGTCGGGGCCATTCATGATAAAGAAAGTGTTGAATCCACCTGGATTGTAGAATTGTTAACAAAAGAAGGCGAGACTTTCATGGTAAACGGCCACGAATTAAGCACTATTTCCACCGAGAGAATCAAGAGGAAGTGACATCCACCACCTTGCGCGACCGTAATTTAACAAAAACAGGCCAAACTAAAGACGTTAAATATAGCGCTTGTTTGGAGCAACCCAACGTTTTTTTTTTTTTATTAATGAGTGTGAATTGTGTGTTTTGTTGTATTTTTGTGTGTTTCAACATAGGGCTGATTTCCTCGCGTTAAGCGGGCGATCGGAGCGCGTTAGCCCGAGGAGACGTGGCAAGTGCTCAACAACTACAAATGTGGCATATTTCTCAAGGCCACTTCCCACCACCGCCGCGCAGCTGATGATTCGGGTATATCCCCACTTTTTGTTATTGAAATTCTATTTTTCCCCTTAGGACACTATAATTTCATTCAAGTTTGGGGGAGAGATAGCATTTTAATACATGAAAAGTGTGGATACATAAAAAAAAATCATGCATTTTGTGTTTTCATATAGTTGCATTAGAGCATTCTAGGTTGCATTTGCATTATAAAGACGTTTATAGCTTTAGCACGTCTATTGCTTTAGTAGTGGTTAGAGAGTGTGTTGACCAAACATGTTGCAACTTGTTGTTTGTGTGTTGATTGAGAATTCATATTGTTGGGATTGGATGTTGGTTATGAATTGATTGAGCCTTGAATAGATAACTCGTGAGCATGTTAATAAGAAAAACTTGGTGTGATGCTTTGAATTACATTTTGACAAACTGTGAGCTTTGAGCCTTTACTTTGCTTATATCTTGTGCGATCTTGTTGTGATTGAGGTATCATTCGTGTTATCGAATTCTAGAACTTGCTTGGGTATCTCTGTCAAGCCACTTGTGTATGTGAATTGTGAATGTGATTAAAGGCCATCTTTGCTAGCCTTTCATGCCTTTTGCCTACCTAAAAATGTGAAAACTCCTAGTTAGCCAAGTTGAGCCTATAGCCTATTTCTTTGATAACCACAAAATTTAACCCTTGATCTTACTATATTTCCATCACCTTAAACTCGAATGTATAACGTTGAGTAAAAGGGAATGAACGAGGTTGAATGGGTGGGAATTGAAAAATAGGATAATTGGGCATACTTGGTTAAATGGAATAAAAAGAGGAAGGAAAGATGTTGAAAATGCACAAATGAAAAAGATTGAAAAGTTGATAAACTTGGGGGCGAAGGATTGTGAATGGAGGTGATTCTCAAAAAAGAAAGGAAGGAAATGGAGATAAATGAAGTTGATAAAAATGAGGGATGATTGGAGTAGCATATGGGATTGTAATGAAAATGATTGATATGCTCATCGGTCTATACACTCGAGTTTGAGTCACTTTATCCAAAAATCTCCTACCTAAACCAAAGAGCCTTCATTACAACCAAATGAGAAAGTCCTTTATGATTCACAAATTGCATACACTCTGTGGCGGAGATATGAGACAAATTGCAAGCTTTATGGTAATTTTGCAACATCGAATTGATTTGAGCGTAAACACGTCGTATAACCTCGTGAGATGAGAGTATACACTTAACTTTGAGAGTTGGATTGAGCATTTCACTTTGTTTTATTTGAGCGTGTTCTTTGTTTAGATATTTGAGGCTTGATTGAGTTGTACTCGGCATTCATGACGAACAATTTGGATTTTCTTGTGGATTCTCGGTGTCTTACTTGTTATCTTTATCTCCTGTTGTGCTTTATCGTGTTCTAAATATTGTTGATCGGGACGGTCAGCGTTTAAGTTTGGGGCATTTTGATAGGCGTGAGTTTTGCATATATTTTGAGGCGTATTTCGAGCTAAATGATAAGTAAACATGCATATACTCGCGTTAAATGTTACATATTCACTCCTTGTGGAAAAGATATTACACTTTGCTTATTTTGTAGGAATTTCATGATATTTGAAGCTAATTGAATAAGAATATGAGAAAAGCAAAGTAGAAACGCGAGAATTGAGTGGATATACGAAAAGTGAAAGCCTAAAAAGCGAAAGTTGAGCGTTCACGGAAGAGACAAGGGGGCACATGGGTTGGCGTGCCTCGCCAAGACACCACCCGTGCACCCCCGTATAAGGATGATTGAAGGCTGCGGCATGGCGCACGGGTAGCCCATGCATGGGCGCACCACCCGTGCGCCTACATGTAGTCGTAGTATCTCACCGAGTGGCGCACGGGTAGGCCGTGCTCCGACGCACCACCCGTGCGCCCTACGAGAGTTGGGGTATTCCAGGTGGCGCATGGGTAACCGTGCGTGGGCGCACCACCCGTGCGTCTGTGCTACTGAATCCCATAATCTAACGACATTAAGCCCTAAACATGATGGGAGGTATAAAAAGGCTTTTGGGGGCGCACACAGGGACATCTCGCATTTTTGGGATCTACAACACAAGACAAGAGTCAACTCTTAGAAGGAGACATCAAGGAGACAATCGGGTTGCATCGGAGCTTGAAGAACGGAGATATATCGAGAGATTGTCGACGTTCTAAGTTTTCTTGCTTCTCTTTTAGTTTCACTCTTTTAGTTTCATTTGTAATGACTTTGAACACTTTGTGTGTAAGTCGTTTAATCATGTGTAGCTAAACTCTTGTGATTTCCGGGTTTTGGAAGTAGATTAATGAACTCTTGTTGGATGTTTTAATCTTGGTTGAAGTTATTATCTTGAAGCCTATTTGAGTACTTTGAGCTTATTCTTGTTTTATCACTTGGCCAATGGTTTAACATGTTTGATATATTGATTCATAATTCGAGAGATGAGTTTCAATATTAGATCTTGAGTACTTGACACGAATATTTGCATGAATCCGAGATTTGTGAATGTTGTGAGGACATTTGATCTTTTGTGCATTTGGGAGTTGTATATCTTATGTTGAGTAGAGATGCTAGCATGGATATTTCAATCTACGTTTTATATGCATCTCGAGAGGAGGATAAAATAGCTTTGTGATCGTCTTATAGGAATATTGATAATAACGTGGCTTGATTAAATCGGACAACAAGAGGATTGTTAATCGAAACCTTAACTCGGAAATCCATTTCATCATCTTGATACTTCTTTCATTTGTGTTATCTTATTTTTGTGTTTTAGTGATTGAAATTGTCTTACTCTCAAAACAACAACCATCAAATATTGATCGTCTAAATAAAAGTAAAACTATCTTGGTTCAATACTTAGCCTATTGATTTATTAGTCTCCGGATACGACCTTGCTACCCTATTCGATAATTAACACCGTACACTTGCGGTGGAGCTAAAAATATAAATGAACAATTCGGCTGCGGAGCAACGGAAATACGGTCTACACAAAGGGAAATGGCTCATGGGCAAGCTGGGAATCAAAATCCCCAACTTTCTTGGGCCCAAATTACCGAGCTTTGGGCCACCATTTCCGAAGAAAATGTGAATTGGACAAAAAGTAAGAAATATCTTCTATCTCAAGCTCCAACTCATGCCAATACATTGTCATTTATTAATAAATTTGCCGAGAAATATTATGAGGACTTGGAATTAGGTAGTAAGAATATTGGGCGTACCAAAATTTGCCGTTTTGGTACTTTTTCGGATCAATTTCCTATAATTAGAGAATTTTTTGTGAATCAAGGGTGGATGTACTTATGGGAGCACCCGTTTGTTATGTACGATGATGATATGATTTCTCATTTTTACTCTAATTTATGGATTGAATACGAGTTTGGAGATAAACTTCGTGGCTATTAACTCGAAGTGAATAAATTTGTATTGGAAAATTTGATTTGTAAGCTCCTTCTACAATTGGGACTTCCTCCCGCCGAGCTTAATTTCGAAGTGATACAAGATAATTTTGATAATGATAACGTTCAACAAATAATTCGGATCGTAGGACCATGGCTAGACGTCCTACGAAATCGGCTAAGGGTAGGTCACAAACTTCTTCTTCTCATGATCCCGACAACCTTTTTGATGATGCCGAGGCCGAACGTTTGGCGGCGGGTGGTGAACACATCGATCCGGAGGGTAATACTGGCGGCGATGATCAAAGTGATGATGATATAAGAACCGATATTACTACTCTTCAAGCTCAGTGTGCCTCTCTTGAAACAAGAAACGAAGAGCTTCATCACGAAAACTCCAAGTTGAAAAAGTTAGTTGGGAAACTGAAAACGTTTATCAAGGAACTCCTCCCCACCGCGTATTTTTCATCCGATGAAGAATGACTTCGTATGTTGTCTTTAGTTTCCTTTATTTTTAAAACTATTGTCTTGTTATTAACCTTTGGATTATGGCATGTTTTTCTATTTATGCGCGATTTTGATATCTATTCCTAATATTTTATTCTTGCTAATGGTGTTTTTCGATGATTCCAAAGAGGATAAATTAGTTATGAGCTTATTTTCCATTGCTAAGGTAAAAGAGCTAGAAGAAGCTCACAGAAAAAGCTCTTGGGTAAAAAAAGAAGTTGGTTTAAAAAACTGGAGCTTTTTTATATGAATTTGTACTCTTAACTCCCTTATTATGTTGAGCTTTGTTTCTAATAAGCTTATTTTGACAGGGGGAGCTTTTAAGTTTTTCTAGGTTAACAAAAGTTCTTGAGAAAAAGCGCTTAAGAAAATAGCTCTTTGGGTTACAAACTTTGTTATATTTTGTTTTTGCATTTGTTAAGCCTTGCTACTAATGATTCTTATTGACAGGGGGAGTTTTTGAGTTCTATAGCTTCTAAGCTATAATGAAAAAGCTGAGCTTTTTTATTTATGATTACAACTTATTTTACGTTTTGGTAAGCATGTTAATAAGGGGAGCTTTTAAAAACTTATTTTGAATTTTTTTGTCATTTCCTTTATAAAACTTTGTTTTTGATAAGTGTTGCTTAAAATGGATAGATTATTTTTAAATAGGAAAACTTATTCGCTCTTTTAAAATTATTTTGGGTTGTAATCATCAAAAGGGGGAATTTGTTAGAAAAATACTTTTATCATGATTTTGATGATTTCATATTTATACCAAAATAATGTCCCCAAATGTTGTCCAAATGCTTCAAAATATTTTAAGTGGTTTTTACTAAGTTTTGAAGCACTTCTTGAATTTTATTTTTGACAAAAATTGAACAACTTCAATGTATTGAGATCGACCTGCATTCTATGGGGCCACCCATATCTGAAAGTTGTTTATTGAAACAAAATCAAAATAGAGAAAATTTTAGGGGATGGCGGCCGTCGCCTATACTGGAATGATTGATTTTCTCTCAACTCTCTGTTTGAGTGGGAGACCTCTAGCAAAGGGGACCTACGCCTGCGTGCGATCGGCCAGGTCCCCACCCCCGGCAACCCGTGTCAAATCTCAGATTAACAGTTTAAACTTTCGAATTTTCAATATAGCGACCGGTCGCCCTATGAACTTTGACAAAAAATTATATCCGTTGTTCAAACCCGTTATCTGATAGATTTACTTTATCATTTCTTAACCATTTCTGTAGATCTTTTGATCCTTCTTTTGTATACAAACGCGAAGATGGAGGAGCTTATGTTGGAGATCCAATCTTTAAGCTCTCCTATAAATAGGTGAAGAATCTGAAGGATCAAATACAACACTTCAATATATAAAACTATAACAAGAAATCAATAAATTTTCTCTATGTCTTCACTTTCACATTCTTGTTGTATTAAGCTTAGTATATCACTTTCATATCTTGATTGATAGACTTTCTTTCTTGATTACACTTGCACTTTTGAGTTGTAATATTTTCATACAAAGTGTAATCTTGATTGTAATTCTCAAATCATCCAAAACAAGAAATTAGTTAGTGTTAGCTTGTGGTAAGAACACACTTGATTGATTATTAGGTGTTGAAGAGTTTGGTCTTTTCATAGAGGTGATAAGAGTTTGGTGCTCTTATAAGTTGGTATTTTAAGAAGAGTGTGGTACTCTTCAAGGTAAAGGTTGTAATTGTTTGGTATTAATAAAACTTTTTTCTTTTCGAAATCTATTCGGACATACCGGGTGGTAGAGCACGCAGGCCCTAAGTGGGTTGAAGCTCTCTAAATCATTGTGTGTTTTTTATTTTCTGCACTTCTCTGAAAATCGGGAAAATCTATTCACCCTCCCTCCTAGATTTTCGTAGCCACTTAGACTAACATCCTCATGGAGGTCCTAGTAATTAACCTCCTCCAGCTAAGACCTCGGAGGAAATGGCCTCACCCGTCTAAGACCCCGGTTGGGATGACCCCTTCCGGCTAAAACCCCAGATGAGAGCGGCCTCCTCACAAGGGGGTCCTAGTAAAAATTCTTTCCTCCGCTAAGACCCCGGAGGAAGGGGCCTCCTCACAAGATTCGCCGTGAATGCTTCTCCACGGTGAAAATGTGCAAGAAAAAGAAGGCGAAAAAGGCTAACACGTGTGGGGAAGAGATCAAAGTGCTAAAGTAAATATTATGGAAGGAGCTCCAGAAGGGTCCCCGTGTACGCATATCCCACAGTTAAAAGCTTACAAATGGTGAACCATACCACTTGAGTTACAAACTAGTGGTAGAACTATAACTAGTTCAATCACAATAAAAGTTAAAACTTAAAAAATGTAAAAAACGAAAAAACAGAATTATTAAAACCCCTATAAAAATATCATCAAATGTGATTACACTCTTTTAATTTCTTTCCAAACATTGTTTCCCTTCTTAACTTTCTTGATTGTGGTGGTTGTTGTCATGTTGGTAAAGATAGGAATGAGACTGCTCATAGGATTGCGCGGTGAGCTATAGACTCATCAATGGATTGTTACTAGACAGATTTTATGCCGTCTTTTTTCTCTTTCACTCTTGCGTGATGTGCTATCTATCTAAGCAATAAAATTGTAGATTTTAACCCCCCAAAAAATATATAGTGGTAAGTTTATACATATCTGGCTATGAATTCGTTGATGCATGTTTACGTTATAGGTTGTATTTGGATAAAAAGATTTAAAATGTGAGGAAAATTTGGAAGTAATACCTTTTAAACAGTATTCTAAAAAGCACTAGACACGCACACCAGTGTCTAGCACCTAGCGAGGCAGAGCCTAGGCGGGGCTAGAGTGATGTAAGCGAGCTGTCGGAAGAAAAACGTGAGCGGGACGGCGGAGATTTTTAGAAGCGTGCTTTTAATTGCTCAAACATCATGATTTTATTTTTTTCAAATATATTATAATAATTGAAAAGTAATTTAAAGTGATTGCTCCCATATGCATATAATAATTCAAAACTATCCAAAAACATACATTTTATATATAATTGTAAAATCCTTAAATACCAGAGTCATCAACCAGAAACACCCTTGAACGATTCAACGATAAATTAAATTTACTGGTAACATAAATTAAACCTCGACATTAAGTAGTTTGGACCATAAAAATAAATTATACTAGCATGAGAATTTATTTATGTTTAATTTAGGGACCATTTTCATGTGAAAAAAAATATTGTTATATAGGTATATATTGCCGCCCGTATCAAAGGACGTCTGAGGTGGTCCTTCCCCTCTAAAGCCTAACCTAAGAACCTCCTTAGTGGAAAAGTCGTTATCAAGAAATAAATTAGATTCAACAAATTACCAAAAATAATTGGTACGATAACTTTTACGTTTTGGAAGTGCCGTGGAGTGGTACTTTCCACAATTATTATTATGATGAATAAAAAAAAAATACAAATGTATATTAACTATGTTGATTATATATATCGATCGCTTTGATGTTATAGACGCAAAAGCCATCTCGTAGACATGAAATTGTAATGAAAATAATGATTGTATAAAAAAGTACTCTAGATCATTGAAGGGATTTAAATCTTACGTACAAGTTTTGAGGTTGTAAGGATGTACGAAAAAGTATATATTATGTGGGGGAGAAATGGGACTATATGAAATTGGATGGGATCTTCTACTGCAAAATGGTGTTTCATCTCATATTCTATTGTACGGATGATTGATGCGTGTATAAAAGCTACCATATAAAAGCCCCACAAATTAAATTTGATTTATACTTCAAAATTAATATGATAATTTTTATACATTTGTCAATTATTTGTGCGGTGGAATAAGAAATTAAACACCATTTTGCAATAGTTATTTTGTACATTTATCTTTGAGTAGTTATTTTTGAGCTCGAGCCGAAATTAAATACTTTATAAATTAACCAAGAATTTATATTCAAAATGTCATATTGACCACGCAATTGAATTATAATCAAAAGTAAATAAGAAACTAAAGATAATAAAAAGTTACTCCTTGAAATAAATAGTAAATTATATAAATAATAATTCAATATTAAACAGAGTTCAGTAAATTGGAACTGAAAACATCGAACTTCGATATCGAATTTTATGAAAAATAAAACTAAGTACTAAATAAAATTTTCTAATTTTTTTTTAGTATAATTGGGGGAATTTGGGAGAGGAACACAAGCACTTTCGTATGGGATCGAATCCAAATCATTCATCGCTTTCAACATACGTCTCAACCACTAGTCTGCGAGGTTAATCTCAAATTTTCTAATTCAGCTTCAGCATACACCAAATTAATATAATGTCAGTTCGATTGGATACATGGACTAGTCAATACGCCTAATTCCGTTATAAAATTCGCTACTATCTACAATGCTAGACGCTATATTAATATACTAGTAATATCTCACTAAGTAATTTTTTTTTTTTTGGATTAACCTCACTAAGTAACTTTTTTCTTTTTTGAAACTCTCACTATATAAGTAACTAGATATTAAAAAAAAAACAATAAATCAAGCAATGTTCTACCACTTCTTTAGGTGATGATCCATTTGCCTCATTATTAATTAGTATTGCTCGATTTATAAAAGGCATGAGAATAGACTCAATCAATGACTTAAATGGGGCTGTTCTTCCTTTAATTTCATAAAATTTTCAAAATACTATAATTTTGTTATAAATTTATTAATTTGTTTCACCCCTCAAAAATTAAAAATATTTAATTATCTATTATTCATGGAATAAATCTCTCTATATAGCCACGCCATGCAATTCAAATTTTCGGATTTCGTTGTTGAGATTTGAGAACAGGGGCGGTTCCTCCTTGTAGTATGAGGGACCCGATTGAATATGTTTTCATTTTGAAAATTTTTCTTTTCACTTGAAAATAGTAGTAAAGCGAGTTTGGAAGAAACAAAATGAATTTTGAGAGTGTGATTGTATGTGAGATGAAAAAGTAATGATAAAAGTTGAATTGATTTAAAAATAGTAACATAACGATGTATATGATTGGTAATTAGAAATGTGTGAGTGAGTGAATAGTGAAATTTGTGGGAGAATATGTAATAATAATTAGTTTTTGAGAAACATGTGTATATGTTATTGGTAAGAGAAAAAATGAGAGAACGTGAAAGTGAGATAATAGTATATTTTCTGAAAATTTTTATAAACAATTGTATGTTTGGTTTAAAAAAATTCCAGTGGAATGAAAATGGAAATCCTTCCAAAATCAATCGCAACCTTAGCCCCCCACCCCAAAATTTTTCAAAATGTTCATTCGTTATATATAGAGAGTTATGATCAAATGTGGCGGTGGAGTCTACCGTGTGGCGTGTGGATTAATTCAATCTATTAATTCAACAAATCTAAAGGTTCGGTTTTTTTTTTTTTTGAATTTTTTATTTATTTATTTAGTTTTTGCCCAATTAAGGGCATAATCGTCATTTTATTTGTAAAATAAAGTAGTTACTTTTGGTAACTGTTCATCCCAATGATTTTTATGGAATTTGATTTTATGATTGTCCTTTTTCACTCAATTGCGGTTTACTCACAATGATGTGCAATTAGTTATACAATGATGCATTGTTAGATATAATATGGTGCCGATCGATTATTAAATGGTGCCGATTATTTATTAAAATGGTGCATAATTGATTATGGAAACGTGATATTTATTACATCCATGATTGTTGGGTCGTTATGGGAAGGTGGTTTACCA
>CM071928.1:16357662-16623744 GCA_016081115.2 Rehmannia glutinosa | reverse complement strand
TCGGAGGATGTAAAACAAACATACCCAATTTGTACGGAGTTGAAATGGAGGATTGGGTGAAGAAGAAGGCGATCTTTGGCGTCTCGTAGAAAACGAGGGCCTACGAGAGGCATTAGATTACTATACACTTATATGTTTTTGATATCTTATATGTGTTTTTTTGTATAAGTAGTTAATTTTTTATGTGATGTATTTATGTTGATGTATACTTATTTTTTTGTTGTATACTTATATGTGTTTTGTTGTACATATGTATTTTGTTGTATACTTATATTTTTGTTTGACAATTGTAATACGCAGCATAAATATGTTAAATATACAACATAATATTGTTAAATATACATAAAAATATATGTTAAATATACGTACAGACAATAATGAGCATGATTTTCTCTCTCTCTCTCTCTCTCTATATATATATATATATATATATATATAATTGATTCTTAATTTACTTGGTTCCACATGTTAATGAGCGTGATTCTCTTTTCTATAATCGATTCCTTAATTCACGGTCCCCACAAGTTTTTGTTTGACCATTTTTAATATACTGATAAAATTATGTTAAACATACAAAGAAAATAGTGTTAAGTATACATCAAATATATGATAAATGTCAGCGATATCGCATTTACGAGAAAGCGCACGCGTGATTTTCTTCTCCCGCCGCGATTTTTCGCGATTTTCTCTCTCCGCACGTGATTTTCTCTCCTAATAATGATTCCATATTTGGATGGTCCCCTCACTTGGTTAATTTGACAATTATACCCTTATTTTGCTTTAATTAAATATTTAATGTAATTTTAACCCCTATTTATCTTAGTCATTGATATAGATAATGGAGGTTGAGATAGTCACCAATTAATATCTCACTATAATATGTGGTCTCATTATATCCTCCCCTATATATATAAATTTTTACTCCTTACACCCTGGTTGGATCCACCACTTCTGGTGGGCCAAGTCTAAGTTGGGCTCAACACAGAGAGCCCCCAAAGCTCGATAACAAAACCAAAAGCTTTACTCAAGTCTCAACTTGTTTTTGACCATAAAAGCGATTTTATTTTTATATACTGAAAATAGAAACGTGATAGCTGAAAGTCTCACGCGACTACCTCGTGCAAGCAGGCTCCCACTTATAAATTGAAAATTCGACCGTTGGGCTTTATTTTGGTCCAATTCTTTATTCCAACGTTCTGTTTCTCACTCTATCTCCTTCTCTCTACTCTTTCTTCTTCCCCGCTGTGAAATTCCTACTGTATTTTCAATTTCCTGTTTTCATTACTTAATATTTTATCAGCAAATACATTGTATCTGCTTTTTTCAGTCTATGCAATGGGGAAACGTAAATCCCCGAAAAAGCTTCCGACCGCGAAAAGAAATGGGATAAAGTTTTCAACGCGTTAGTAAAATTGTCCCAGAATCTGCAGAAAGATAGGCATTTTCTTGAAGACCGAATCAAATCCTTGCACGAGGTTATTTATAAGGTAAAATTCCCGTTTCTTTCGTCCGTTTTGTGAAGTTTAATCTTGCCTGTGGAAATTTAATTAGGGTTTTGAGTATTGTGGATGATTAGGGATTTTTTTATGCAGATGAAGATGGAGCAGAAAGTTGAGTCTGTGAAAGCGGAACTTTTGTTGGGTTTGAAGGAGAGAGAGGCTTTCATTTACAAGCATAGATATGGTTAGTTTTTCTTTTCTTTATTATGTGTTTTTATCCGGAAAAAAAATAAGTATGTATTTCTCATTTTGATTTTCTTTTTTCTGTTTCCAGCTTAAAGACATTTAGATTATTCTTAGACCATGGGATTTAGTTAGGAAAAGTTAAATGAAAAACAAAATGGATAACATATTTTTTTATGTATTTTTGTGAAAACACCCAAATGGATGAGGGTTATGGCAAGATCCCCAACCTGTGTATTAACTGAAAAATGTATAACTTATAAAGTAAATTTATATGAAAGGTTACAATAACTGAAGCTAGAAAACAATTTTCCTTACTATTTTTTTTTTTTTTTTGAGGGGATACTATTTTCTTTAGTGAAGTCCAAATTCATAGTATTAGTTTTTTTCTTTTTAATTTGGCCTTCATGATTTTCTTGTTATTTATCTCTCTGTTGGATTTTTCTTAAGTATAGCACGTGTGACTTATGTTAAGATCAACTGAAGTTAGGAATTCTTTTAATAGAAGGATTTTATTCATTATGGACATCGCTTGCATCTATAAACTTAGTAGAATGACACTACACAGTCAAACTACTGGAGTACTCTCTTTCATGGTGGATATGCTATCACAAACCCCGGAATAATGTTACGCTCTAAGTTTACGGGAAGGAAAATTTGGGCAATTAGATGTTCGCCATTTTAACAATGTCCTCAAGAAAGTTAGGCAAAAGTTTTGCCAGAATGTTCACACTTTCCATTTGGTACAAACATATTGAACAACACAGACAACCCAACTTGAGCAATCATTAGTTATATAACCAACTTTACTATGTGGAAGCAAATATTGTAACTCCCTTTATTTTATTGTAGTAAGTGTAGGAACATTAAAATAAAATGGTTTTTGGTCTCTTAAAGTGACTGGTAGAGTCGCTTACTTTTGCATCTCTTATTCTTTTGTCTTCCACAAACCTTTTGCGATTGTGTAAGCATGACGTTGACTTACTGTAATATTGATGTGTACTGCAACTGCGTCTTCAAGAGAGGTGTGAAAGTGTTTATGTTGAGAAAGGCTCACAGAAAGCAAAACGACGAGTTTTAGATACACTCAGCATGCTCATGCTGATCAGCTCTGTCATTCACCTTTTATTTTATGCAGTTTTTCCTGTAACCTGAAATTTATAAGTGAACATTTGTGGTTTTATTAGTTTATTCTTTTCTTATATTTATATCTTGTTTTTGTGAAATGTAGAGAATGCAGACGATGATTTGGCTGACTTTAGAGAATGGTTTGATTATCTCTCTCAGAAATGTGCGGAGACAAAAGTATGCCCTGTACTTTTTACTTGTTTGATGGTTCTCTAGTTGAGATATATTTATGTATGTGTGTGTGTATATATATATTGATTTTTTTACTATAATTGCAGGATATTTCAGATGATGTTAGTAATAAAGGGGAAGGCTCACGAAACAAGGCACTTCAAAATGAGGTGAGGAAGCTGAAGAGTGAAATTGACAAATGTAAATTGGATAAGAACATTGAGATTTCTGCTCTTTGGCAGAGAAGAATTTTATATGGAACCAGTTCAAAAAATGGAGAGTGACTTGAATAAAGAAATAAGGAAAAAGATGAAGAAGTTAAACATGCAAATGAAAAGGTGCAGTTACTTCTAAACAGAGCAGAGGAATTACAAATATCAAATGACAAGTTAAGAATCGACTTCACCAAGATGGAATCTGAATCAGTTCAAAAGAGTGAGGAAATCTTCAGACTTTTGAAGGAAATTGAACTCTTAAAGTCCAGATCGGGATCAGCGCCACTGTTATTGCGCCCCTGTAGGACGGGTGCAGCATCCCGAAGGGGAGGAGAGAATAGTACCAGCGACGGAGGGGTTATAAAAGTGAAGAAAGAATCAGATCCTTCGCAAACTTCTGAGAAGGTGACTGCCTTATTGGTGCTTTAGTGTCCTTGTACTCACCTATGTTAGTTTTTAATTTTCAAAGGTTATTTTGATGATCTAAACTTGCTTTTGTGGTTCATGGAATGTTTTTCTTGGACACATTTTTTGAATTTGGCATAGCATACGACTGACTGCATATGATCGAAAAGAAACTTAATTGATGAGGTTGTAAACACGTTATTTGTAGCCCTCAAGTGTATTGTGATGGTTTTGTTAAGAACTGATTAAATGCTTGAAGTTAACTTAAGAATTTTGAACTTCATATTATTACTGGCAAGTGCAAATCCAGTGATTTCTCTGCTTCGCCAATCTAGTTCACAATTAGTATTTTGCTTGCAACTGGAGAGGGTAAGGCCTTGTCTTTTGCAAGGTTTAGTAAATGTAGTGGTGTGGTTTGGATCGGAAATAGGTGGTTCTTATAGTCTGCATATGGAGCTTGGGAAATGGACTGGACTTATGCTGCTGACACTCAGCATATGAGCTCTGATCCACGCAATTTGCCAGTAATAGGAGTGTGACCTGAAAATTAAACTACTGAATTTTCTAGTTTTGTGAAGCTCGTGTAGATTGAGAATGCCAGCTGACAAAAATTGCATTGTTTTATTACCTTCAGCTGGACGCGTTTTTGGAAAATAATTCATGTAAACTCGGAAGATATGTTGAATGCTCCTTGAACAGCTGAGTGCTGATGCATAGTGTACAGGTGAATTCTTGTGTTGTAATAGTTTGGGGTAAGATGAACCTAAGAAGAGGCTCGTGCAAGGGTGTTTTTATGTTCCCAAGTCCAGGTTGATGATTTTGATGTACAAGATCTCACGAGTGTAAGAAAGTGTTGTGATGACTTAAAGACTGCTCTGTGTAGATCGGAAGAAAAAGGTTTCAGACTAGTCATCATGAGGAAACTCCTCGTTAACTTTTTGTCTTGAGGAACCTTCTTCTAGGTTTGCATCATTCAGAATCCAGAATGAAACTTCTTTTTCGACATTTTAAGTGTGATTTGCTTAAAGTATATAATGTCCATTGAAGGATTATCGATTCACTGCATCCTGCATTTTATCACTTCAAAGTCATTTTTCCAGAGGCCTTTCTTGGGCAGATCAGCACCATCTCCTCGTTGTCGAGAAACTGAAAGACTTCTGTAGATTTTATTTTTTTGTGTGAAATATGTTAAATTTAGAATTTGTTAGAAAACGATTCCGGTGGCCAATTCTGTAAGTTGTCTCTCATTGTCTGATTCTGTTTATTTTGTAATTGGTAGTTTGATTTTTTTTTTTTTTTTTTGGGTGTTCATGGTAATGTTTCAGAAATGAAGGTTCTCTGCTTGATTTATTTCATGTAATTGGTTGTTTGATTTTTTATTTTTGTTTTGGTGTTCATGGTAATTCTGAAATGAAGGTTCTCTGCTTGATTTATTTCCATATGATGGATTCTCATGGTCAGTTTTGGCGTCTTGGTAAACATTTTTGGATTCTGGCCTGTTTAAATTTTCTTTTTGGGAATCTTGTAAAATTTTCTGCTACTATTTTATGGAAAATCCTTTTCTATTGGGAATTGTCCTTCAATTAAGTTGCTTTAGGTTTTCTTGTAGCATTGAGTAATGAAGGCTTCTGATGTAAATCCATATTTTGTAAATCTGCAGATAGCTCATAAAAAGCAAAGTGCTCATAAGTCAACTGGAGGAAAGGCTCCTAGGAAGCAATTCATTACAAAGGTCTCTTCCCCTAACTGATCTCCTTATTTTCCATTTATTTCATGCATGTAAAATTATGTGCTCCAGCATAGGAAGTAACCGTAGTGAATAACTTTAACTCCTAGGAAAATACCTTCACGTCTCTGCATCTATTCTCCATCATCCTCATCTACTTGAAATTATTCAACCTACTTAATCTTTTGGACCTCAACTGACGGCATAATTTGGTGAAGACAACTTTGGATCTAACAAAATATTTGAATTTGTAACACTGAACAACTCTCAGAAAAAGTAATATCTTTATAAGAAAACTTTTGGCAGGATAATAATCTTCTATCTTCTGCGAAAATTCCGCCCCTTCTTATTTTCCATTTATTTCATGCATGCTGGGTTATACCTTGTACATGGGATGAACAAGGTATTATTGAGGTGGTGGAACAGAAAGATTTAGAGATGGAAATAATTGCAAAAAGAGAAATAAGAAGGTGGTTTTAGGTCATCAGCCAAATGGTGAGTTTGTGAAACATGGAGAAATTGGGAGTTGATTATACATAGCTGGTTGAGCATTTGTAACTCACGCCATTGACCTGGGATCAAATCTCATCAGTCCCCACCCCTCCCAAGACCTTTTACAAAAAAAAAAAAAAAAAAAAAAAAAAACATGGACGAATTGGTCCTGGAGAAGTTAAAGAGAAAAGGTTAATTATGGAATAGAAAGATTTGTTAGGAGAAAGCGAGATTGTTTTAGGTGGAACGAGGGTTTAGGTCCCCACACAATGGGGCTATAGGCAGTGAAGTATGAGTTTAACCGATTCGTTCTCCCCCCTTGGTTGGCCTTTGCCGGTCATTAGAACGAGTAAGAATCCCTTTTTCTGTTTTCAATGCACTTGTTCAGCCTGGAGGGGTAGCAAGCTTTCATTTTCAGATTGTTTTTGGTTTTCATTGTTGTTGGGCTGTATATATCCCATTAATTAGCTTTAATGGAGTTTTGATTCATAAGTTCATATGGTTTGTTCAGGGCAGCAGTAGTAGTTCAAAAAGAAAAGCAGTTGATGTTATTACCATTGAAGATTCTCCAAAACTCTTCACATCCTCCTTCAAAATTCCTAAACTGAAGTCTTCATCGTCTCCGAAAATAGTTTGATCCCCCCCTCCTCTGCCTCCTGCTTTTCCGGCCGGGTCCTTTGGGAAGGTTAGCTGTGTAATTTGTTTATTTTTTATTTTATAATTCACCAATTTGTGTATGTCTAATTATCTAATTCTTCATTGTTGTAGTTGTAACTTACACTATTAAACTAACATTCATGTATAGTTTGAGGTGTAAATTTCTTGCACTGTTGTACTCTGGAGTTGGTATTTGAACTGTGATCTTCTAAACTACTGTGTGTCATTTTGTAAAAACTCAAGTTTCATTTTATTTGAGGGATGGTGATAGTTTCAAATTCATAATAACAAAGTTGGTGCACTTAATTTCTTGGATAGTTTTTCGATTCTTTTGATTGAAACATCCCAAAAAAATAGCTCCAAGTCATTGTAATTTAAAATTATCCAAAGAAGTCTATTATTTGCTATTTTGGACTTGAAATTCTTACTTCTCTTTTATCCACATTCTATAAATCATAGTTTCAAATTCATAATAACAAAGTTGGTGCACTTCTCTTTTATTTGCTATCGAAATTCTGCATCTGTTACGGTTCCTGTTTTAAAATATCGGTGAATATTTTATTTTTAATCCGTATATTAGGGGAAAATATAGTTTCCAACGTTTTACATGATTCTGGAAATAATTTTCGTTTAAAACACAAACAATAAAAATTCATGCACATTTCGTAACAAACTTTGTCACGTTAATAGAACCATATCTGAAATTGCATGCAACCAATTATTTTCAGTAATTAAATGAAATTTTAGTAATTCTCATTTTTTTTAGTTTTTTGATAGGGCGAGATTTTCGGGACCATATTTTTTAATTTTTTTCAAAATTCGGGGCCATTTCTAATAAATTGATGGCACTAAAATTGCATGGTCAATCTATGATCTGTAGCAATTTGACCTTTAAACATAATTTTGATTCTAGTTTCTTAAATTCAATTCCAGTTGCTTTAGGAGTTGTAATATTTCTGAATTGGTTTATATGTTGAGCAAAATATTTAGGAAATAAATTCACGGTACATATTATATTAATTAAAGTAGATGAGTAACACAAGCAAACAAATTAATTTGTAAGAAAAGTAGATGCACGCAACTTATGTATCCGAGTTTGTTCAGAAAGCGTGCCACCCACCAGGCACGTTTCAACTGAAAGTCATATTCTTCCCATACCCATCAGTCACTCAAACATTTATTGCAACAATCTCAATCAGACCTCATCATTTTCCACGAGAATTTCTTTCTCATTGATATGATTAATATATAATTAAGTAATCATTTTTCGAAAATTGTATTTTTATATTTTGATGTGTCGCAATCCAATAAAGGCTTATTGTGGTATGTCCAAAGAGTCAACATGGCTTATGATTATGCTTATGCTTATGCTAAATTCGTATAGGCCCAATTCCCAAAGACTAGTAAGTTCATGAGACCTAATATGAATATCTAAAATTATGCAAGCACATTAATAGCTTGTTTGGTATCACTTTATAAATAGGCTCTAAAACCCATTTCTTATTTTGGTGACAAATCTAGAATCGACTTTCGGAAAACTCACTTATTCAGAAAATTAATTCTATAAAAGTTGGAATAGGTTTTTTGAAAATCATTTTATAAGAAAAGTCTTCTCAAACATACACTAAGTCTTAAATGGTCTAGTGCACCATTTAAGATATGCTATTTAATTAAAAAAGTGTTCTCTTTTCTCTTTCTCTCATCTTTATACGGACTTGAACATTGGAGGAGTATCCGGCTAACCTCGAGAACCTTTGCCCTTTTGTTTGTAGCAAGTAGGGCTCCAATCTGTTAATTACTTTTGACGAAAAGAAAACAATTAGAGGTGTTTGGCTAGTCTTATAAGCTCTTGAAAATATTTTTATGATGTTTAAAAGCTCTCAAAAAGTGTTTGGTAAGTTTTATATAAAAGATCATATAAGCAGTTTCTAAAAAATTTACAGGAAGTTATTTTCTTGATTTTTAGAATAAGAGTTTATAAGATTTCTTAATAAGCTCAGCCAAAACACCATCTTGGATAATTTTTTTGAGCTAAATTTAACATTGATCACATCAATGCTCCACTTCACAAATACACATCAATGCATATGATAAATATTAATATATAATATATATATAGGGGAGGTTAAAATGAGACCACATATTATAGTGAGACAGTGTGGACTCATCTCAACCCTCCATTATCTACATCAATGGCTAAGATAAATAGGAGATAAAATTACATTAAATATTTAATTAATGCAAAATAAGGGTATAATTGTCAAATTAACCAAGTGGGGGACCATCCAAATATGGAATCAATTATTAGGAGAGAGAAAATCACGTGGGGAGAGAGAAAATCCCGAGAAAATCGCGTTGGGGAGAGAAAATCGCGCATGTGCTCTGCCATGCAGTATGTTGTACACTTATCATATATTTGTTGTATACTTAACACTAGTTTATTGTATGTTTAGCATAATTTTACTGCATATTAAAATGGTCAAACAAAAATATGTGGGGACCGTGAATCAAGGAATCAATTATATATAGAGAGAGAATCATGCTCATTAACATGTGGGGACCGTGGATTAAGTAAATCAATTATAGAGAGAGAGAAAATCACGCTCATTATTGTGTTGTATATTTAGCATATATTTGATGTACACTTAACACTATTTTGCTGTATGTTTAACATTATTTTACTGCATATTAAAATGGTCAAACAAAAATATGTGGGGACCGTGGATTAAGTAAATCAATTATAGAGAGAGAAAATCACGCTCATTATTGTGTTGTATATTTAGCATATATTTGATGTATACTTAACACTATTTTGTTGTATGTTTAACATAATTTTACTGCATATTACAATTGTCAAACAAAAATATAAGTATACAACAAAACACATATAAGTATACAACAAATCATATATAAATATACAACAAAAAAACATAAGTATACAGCAACATAAATATATACATAAAAATTAACTATTTATACAAAGAAACCACATCTAAGTATACATCGAAAAACATCTAAGTGTATAATAATCCTCACTTAATTCGCCTCTAGTAGGCCATCGTTTTCTCCACGTCGGCATCGTCTTCTTCACCAATCTTCTTGTTGGCGAAACTCAAAAATGATTCGGGGATATTTCCTAGGTGAGCTTGTTGCGGTCTAAGAGAAGGAAAGGGTGGTAATTATCATGTTATTTTATTTTTTTTTTCTTTTCAGTTAAGATTATTATCATGTTATTATAGATGAAAATGAAATAAAAATCTCAAAAGAAACCTCCATGGTTTTGGCT
Organism: Rehmannia glutinosa; assembly: GCA_016081115.2. Lineage (NCBI taxonomy): Eukaryota > Viridiplantae > Streptophyta > Magnoliopsida > Lamiales > Orobanchaceae > Rehmannia > Rehmannia glutinosa. Next base: position 16,613,982 of record CM071928.1, on the reverse strand, counting down.
CTGAATTTCCATGGTGGAAACAAACAAAGCCTGAAAAAAACAACAACAAAAAGCAAAAAAAAAAACTCACAAAAACGCTCAGTCTCAATCTCTCATCACCTTCTCCATAGAAGAGAGTGTGTGTGTGACTGCAACGCACGTCGGCGCATATTTTTTCTGATGGAAACTCGCTTCACTCCACGGCAACCCATTAGAGAGAAAAGGAATTACTGAAAGCAAAGGAATGGATGAACCGTCGGGCAGATTTTGGGGGAGATGAAAGGGATTTTTCATTACAAAATTAAAATGAAATTGTGCAATTACCTTTGTGCCCTTTTCAAAGATAAAAATAAAACGAAAATTAATATAAAAGTGGAAAGATCCCAGCCACTTAAAATTTGAGATGGGTGGCCAAGATTAGTCCACATTGTCTCATTTTAATTATATGGTCTCATTTGATCCTATTCCTATATATATATATATATATATATATATATATAAGCAAATAAATTTGTTGGACGTGCGTTTTCAATTTACTGCCTTTCTAGAGCCGTCCACGTAACGAGTGGCGGAGCTAGAAAAAATATAAGGGTGGAACCGATACACAATAATTGAGTGGGCCGAACAAAAAAAAATCATATAAATTCTAACTAATTTTTTTTTAATAAATATTTTCTTAGTATCATTGTTTTTAAAAAGAAATGGGTTGTGTGGCGGGGCCCTAATTGCCCTCCTCCCTTGGCAGTGCACATACCCTGTCTTGGTGGCCAAACGGGTCAGTGAATGAACTTCTATTTCAAACCCAAACACAGCTTTTGGCTTTTTCTGGAAAATGTGGGCGTTAACAAGATTGTGAAGTTGAATGTTAAGTGTCAAGAATGTTAGATGCAATAAAATTGGTGCTCTTTATTCACAGCCCCACAAATTTCTCAATCTTTTTTTCTTATAATTCTTCATCCTTCCTTTTCACGCGGATGAGATCTTCTACCGCAAAAGGGTGTATCATCTACTATCAGCGGCGGATCTACTTACAAAATTGAACTGAAAAATTCCAACTATATTTTTTAGTAAAGAAAAAATTAATAATAAATTTGTACCCCTATTTTTACAAAAAAGTAAAAATAGAATTAGAAAATCCAAATAAAACAATACAAATCCCAACAATAAAATTTCAAAAACTAAAAGATTGACTTAACAACTTGAATAAATAAACCATGACAAAAGTTAAAACCTACAAAACTATAAATATCAAAAAACAAAAATCTAATAATATCAATAATGTTACCAAAATTGTGTTTTGTTGTCTCTTGTTTTCTTAATTATTCGAATTATTTTTTTTATGTATGTGCATTAATTTTTCATGTATGGTTACATGATTAACTTTTACAAAATTTTAAAAGCAATTTTGTACTATGACTTTAAATATTAAACAATATTTATATGCACATTTGTTTTAAAAAATCTATCGTACTTCATTTCAAAAATCATGGATCCGCCATTGTCTACTATTTCACTACACGGATGATTGACACGTCTATAAAAGTTTAGGCTTGATTTATTCTTCAACATTAATATAGTAATTTATATAGACGTGTCGATTATCGGTCGGAAAATAAAAGATGAAACACATTTTTCGATAGAAGATGTTATCCGCTTTCCGTGTTCTATTTCCATACATCAATCCATATATGTACACTAAAACTATATATATACACACACAAACATTATTGTTCAACACACTTCAATTAACTATAGAAAACAACGAAAGTACAGGATCACCTCATATATAAAACCCACCCTCAACTCTTGAATAGTTCGAAAAACACCCTCAAATTAACTAATTACAATGGCTCCAACAGGAAATATCTCTCTAACCGCACTAGCAGAAAAAAACGCTTTCCACCAAAAATTCATCAGAGATGAAGATGAGAGGCCTAAGGTGGCCTACAACCAATTCAGCAACGACATTCCGGTGATATCGCTCGCCGGAATTAACGAAAACGGCGGCGATAGGGCGGAGATGTGCCGGAAAATAATAGCGGCATGTGAGGATTGGGGTATTTTCCAGGTAATTGATCATGGAATTGAGACGAAGCTTATGAACAGTATGACGCGTTTGGCTAGAGAATTTTTCGAGTTGCCTGCTCAAGAGAAGCTTAAGTTCGACATGTCTGGAGGAAAGAAAGGTGGTTTTATTGTCTCTAGCCATCTTCAGGTAGTTTTTTTCGCAATATTTCAAATTATATAAAGTTGGGAAGGATTTTGTCACGTAACAAATGGGATTTTAATATTGACAATTCGGGTCATCAGGTCGGGTTCGTGTTTGAATTCATGTTGATTTTGGGTTATCTTAAAATACATCATAAATTAATTAAAATATAAAATAACTACGCTTTTAAACAAATTGGTAACATCGTCAGATTTGTGTTAGTTGTTTTTCGTGTTCGGGTTTCTCTCAATACTTTAGGTCGGTCGAGGTTATAGTACCGTATCGGATTGCCCCTAATATATATATATATATATATATCCAGTGAAAATATGAAGCGTTAATTAATTGTAAGAAAATCACAAATTTGGAGAGCTAGCTATGAATTTTTGCATGAGTATTTCAATTATTTATTTGTTTTTAATTGTCAAGAAGTGTGTGTTATTAACATCGGCCATGCATGACATAACTAGTGGATTTTTTTTTTTATGCGATCAAATTATCAATGAGTTGTTGATACCGGAGAGATGGAGCCAAGACGGCTGGTTGGTTGCGGTTGCCTCTCTCAACTTTATTTTTTTAAATTAATGTTAAATTTTAATGTAAAGAATTTGTCCCTCCTAAAAATAAAAACTACCCTTTATCATCTAATTTTCATTTTCGGGCCCTGTCTATGTTAATTTGAACACATGAATCATAATAGTGGTACACTTTTATTTGTAAAAAATGTAAATGTTTTTTTTTTTTTTTTGAAAGGTAAAAAATGTAAATGTTAACAACTTGATTTATAATCGTAACTATAAGGGTAAAATTGGTATCACCATGGGCACGGCTATGGCAGTCATACCAGGCCTCGAACCCTCCCCCCCAAAAAAAAAAGTTAAAAAAACAGTTGGGAATTGACTCTTTTTTTTTTTTTTGCTGAAAAGTGTAGTTTTGGTTGTAAATTGGGGGTTCACATGCTGATCACGTGATGGTTTCCAACAAAGGGTCCAAAATTGCAATGTGGATCATATATTGGTTTTTTTTTTCGCGCGTCATGATTGTTAATAATTGAGTTTCTAATCTCGTACTATAACCTTCTCGAAATGTTTTAATAGAGACTATACTGAGAAAAAGTGTGAAAAATGTGTTTTTTTAATCTATTTTTCCATTTAGGGAGAAGTAGTACAAGATTGGCGCGAAATCGTGACATATTTCTCATACCCGATTAAGGCCAGAGACTACACGAGGTGGCCCAACAAGCCCGAGGGCTGGCGGGCCGTGACGGAGGCCTACAGCGAGCAGTTGATGGACCTGGGCTGCAAATTGCTGGAGGTTTTGTCAGAGGGAATGGGCCTTGAAAAGGATGCACTGTCTAAAGCCTGTGTGGAAATGGATCAGAAAGTGGTGGTGAATTTCTATCCGAAATGCCCACAACCCAATCTCACACTGGGCCTGAAACGGCATACGGATCCGGGTACGATCACTTTGCTGCTCCAGGATCAGGTGGGTGGGCTACAGGCGACGCGAGATGGTGGCAAGACATGGATCACGGTTCAGCCCGTGGAGGGGGCTTTGTGGTCAATCTTGGTGACCATGGTCATGTAAGTTCATTTTTGGATGGATTATTGACCTTTATTTTTTGTTGTTGCCAAAATATAAATAATTAAATACAAAGGATAATTATAAAACTATCCCTAAGGTTTTGGTTACTTCAAAAAAGTTACATATGATGAGATTTAAAAAAAAAATAGTTATAAATTTTTTATCCGACCGACCCATTCTCGTGTATTGACCCACCCCAATTTTTTGTTGTTGTTGCACTTGCTTTCAAAATAGTGTAAAAAAAGTAATACTTCTACCTAATGCTAGGAAAACGGTATAGGGAGTGTTTGCAAAAACTTAACTTTTAGAAGAAGTGATTTATTTTAGCAAAAGTAGAAGTAGTTGAGAATCACAAGTTAGTAGTGTTTGAAAATAAAATCAAAAAGTTGAGAATGAGAAGGTTCTTGAGTGTTTGATAAAAAAGTAGTAGAAGTGCTTATTTATTTGTAAAATTCAAACTTGAAAAGACGAGAATCTAAAGCACCTCTCTCCTTGCTTTTAGATTCGATTAAATAAAGTAGAATCAAAAGCGAAGTTATTACTTGCAAACACTAAAAATCTGTTTTTTAAGCAAAAAAACAAAAAACACTTATTTTAAGTGTTTGCAAACACTCCCATAATGTATGGGCGCGGGCGCCGGAGTGCTAATATTCATATCGGTGTACGTTGCAAATTCCGGATAACTTACTTTCCATTAATATTTGTCCTCAATCTCAAAAATTAAATATTTGATTTAATTCAAAGAGGGACCATTTTCAGCCGACCCCTAATTAAAAGGATTGATTTTGTAATTTTGCCTCCTATTTTAAAAATCACTCAATTCTCAAATTAATTAAGATATAATACTTTTCGGTCCGAATCTCCGATTACTTACCGTATTTCATATATATTTCATCGGCATTTCAATCTAGGAATTAGAATGTCACATGTACATTAATGACATCATCTTTATACAATTTATGCCCATCTAAAATTATATAACATATGTATACACGATGAATGATCATGCTCTAAGCAATGGGAGGTTCAAGAACGCGGATCATCAAAAACAGTAGTAAATTCCAACTGCGGCCGATTATCGATCGCTACATTCCAAAATCCGGCCCCAAATGCCCACGGTTTACCCGCTCGAAATCAGAGACGGAGAAAAGTCAATAATGGAGGAGCCGATCACGTTTTCGGAGATGTACAAGAGGAAGATGAACAAGGATCTTGAGCTTTCTAGGCTCAAGAAATTGACTAAGGAAACAAAATTGCAAGAAGAGGAACTGGAGAAAGCCAAAGTGGATGTTAAGTCATGCAAAGGTCTTGAAGAAATTCTAGCTTGATATATATTATTGACAGGGGATTTCTTAAATTGGTATTGGGAATTAAGGAATTGTTTTTAACAATTATAATGATTTGTACTAAAAAAAAAGCAATTATAAAGATAATTTATAAGATTTGTTTTGTTTTGGCTGTAGTGCCATTTATTTTTTTTTTTGGGCCACTGTGCAGACATCATTTGATCTTACACTATATGCAATATGTGTGTTGTTTTATCTGGTTAAAAGTGGTAATATTATTATATATAGGAATAATCACAAAATAAAAACAAAAACATCGAGGTTTAAGGTAATTCAAAAAAAAATAGACAAGCTTCAAACAGAAACCAACTTGAGGTTTGATTCCATTTTATATATTTACCCCAACATTAGTTGAACACTTGAACTAACGGAATTTGCTAACGTTATAAAATATATTACAATTACAATCCTCAAATTTTCTAAATTTTTAAGTTAGATTCTTCAATTGGTTAGAGAGCTCTTAGAGTCACTATATATGAAAACCGATTAATGGGTAAATTGCCTAAGTGAGGCAAAACTTAAGAAAAAAAAAAGATAGAATAGGAGGTTTTGGGTGGAGTTGTGATATTGCTCGTTGGCGCAATAGGGAGATGCGCCTGAAATATTTTGCAATGGTTGGCGCATTAGTCTATTGCGCCAACTAAATAATTTTTCATTAATTTTGAAAAGGTAGGTGCAATAAGCTAATGCGTTAGCGAATTTATTTAATATATATATATATATATATAAAGGTGCTCAATAAGCTAATGCGTCAACATGATTTTTTTAAACATGATTAATTGTTTCGGATAATTAATTGTATTTTTTTTTTTAAATTTTTCGATAAATTTATTGTATTTTTAACTTATTATATTTTGATATTTTAATTATTTTTATAACTAACTAATTAATACACAAATTAATACTAATATAACCATTAATATTTACATCGAAAATTTAAATATCTTAATAAAATATTACTAAATACATAATTTCGACTAATGTTAATCCTAATATCTATGTCCATCAGTGCCACATCCCAGAGGATGTCTCTCTCGCATGCTCCTTCTAAGACCGTATTCAATATAATCAATATTCTGCTGGTCGGATATAGACAATCTCGGATCCATGTCCCTATAACTTTCCTAAAATCTACTGGGAAATGGTACAAGTGAATGTTGAAAACTTGGACACGCATACCCAGATGGACTGCCATACCCACATCGGAGTTGAGCAATGATGTAAAAGATGTGAACTGGGGTGTTATGAACTCATCACAATCCACAAGCTGTGGCATATAGGGTCTATGATGCGTCGAAGTATAGGGACCTGCCGTATATGTATGAGGAGTCACAAATATGGGAGGTGTCTGTGGCGCAGTAGTGGTCGTGCGTGTGATGCGTGCCCAATCATGCTCCTGAGAAGGATCATCTGTCTGTGAAAATGGCTCTGGTGGAGGCATCCCTAGGAGACGTTGCACACTAGTCATCTTTTCAATAAAGTCACGCCGAAGGTGATCAACGGCTGATTCGAAGCAAGCGACATCATGGACACTAATCCACAGATCGATCGAGTAAGTACTCTGTAATATACAAGTATCGAAATATATACATCATGATATATTTTAAATGTGCATATTAGTAAATTTAGAGGTAAATTACCATGGCATCCCGAGCTGCAATATCGCCTGGCTGATATCCTACTGTCATATGTAAGTTCTGTAGAATTATTAATCGTTTTGTAATACAACTGTACCATGTCGATATGTTATTAGTTGTTTGCTTTCATCGTCACTTCTCTTCGTTGTGAATGCTAACGAACTCGAAGTTGGTAAGATAACAAAACATATTTCTCTATTCATAATGTAATTATTAGTTTTGTTCATATTATGACGAATTTGTTAGTCTTCTCTTTCCTTATTTTTACATATCAGAAAATTTCTCTGTTTTTTTTTGGTTCTGAGTGCATGCGAGTTGTGCTTAGTTTATAATAAATATCATAGATTTCAGGATATTGTATTTTATTGCAAGTATGTAAATATTATTTCCATCTACAAAATTAATGATGTTTTAATCATTTTTTTTACTAAATCAAAATTTCAATGAATTTGTTTGATACATTTTTTTTAATAATATTAAGGGACAATTATAAAAACTACCACTCAGGTGTAGCTTAATTATAAAAAAATTCAGATAACTTTTAAAAGTACAAAATCACCCCAGATATATTACAAATACCCCCTTGAGGTTTGTATTGGTTGTACATGTTACACTCTCTCAATGGGTGCATTTGTAAAATAAAAATAAATGGGAATACCATAATTTTGAAAGATAAGTGTTTTTTTTTTTTTTTTTTTTGCTATTAGGCTAAAACTCGTGGTGGGTGGTAATATCATAACATTGGAAATATGTTGTCTAACGCAAACCTGTCTCGACTCATCCGAGAATGATGGTGAAACTCCATGATAGCGTAATTTATCAAAAGACACTGAGACCTCTATAACTCGAAAATACATCGTGGTCCCAACACCGTTATATCTACTGAGTTCGGTCATATGGCTCCCAAATTCACCGAGATAAATTAAATTATGAATTAATATATTTGAATATGTAGTTAAAATTACTTAGAATGACTATAAATCCTTACGTGTCTATTTGTCATGTCCAAAGATGTCCCTAATGACACGTACAAAATAATCGGCAATATGTGTGCATATGAAATACTACATCTACCTAAATGTGAAAGTAGTAAATATTAAATACATATTCTATTGAAAGAAGTTTAATCTTGGATATATGCAATGTTAGTAGCGCGCACTGGCACCATGCGGCGGAATAGGGAGCTCATCTCGTTGGCCTCGTCCACATATAAGCGACTGTGGGAACTCGAACGTATGGCACGAGGAACAATCACAATAATCCTAGACCAAACCCAAATCTAACATAACGAGATAAACAAATGGTCAATGAGTATATATATTTATTTACTGTGATGTGCAAGTATAAAAACATATGATGCTAAAATTAAATTTACATGTAATAGTAGCATGACACTACCAATGACATACTTGCCGGACTCTGTTGAACTACATAACTCTCTATATAAGATCTTGCTAAAAACAACACTACCCCATCTATACCTCCCAACATCTTGCAATCGCTTCAAGTAAAACAAAGACACTCTTTGTTGCCCCGGATGAGTCCGCATCAATAAACTACCGATGAGTATGAGCGCACATCCTTAAGCATACCGCTTGCTCTACCTCAACCGAGGTGTGTAATGTAATCACGATATGCTTGAAGTGAGGAGGTCCATATTTGGTGATCTTCCACATCGAAAGTTTTTTTGTTGAAACTCGCTCTCAAACAACCAACAGACTTTGGGAAGACAAACTAGACATTCTGAGAGTTCCGGGATTATGTTTTCATACAATTTCCCACACATTTTGTGTGCTTTCAACAACCTTGAATTCTCGTTTCACCTAACGCACATGGTAATCTTTAACTCGCATTTTGCACATATTTTTTATCTTTAAAAACAATCCCTTACTCGACACCGTTCAAAGTCATAGAATTGCCGCAGACGAAGGGAATACCAATAGAATCACCGTATACATTTGGGAAGCTTGATTCGAAGAATGGAATTCCGAGTTAATATCATAATTACCACCAAAGTGATGTTACGATTATTTGTCACCAAACGAGTGGGTTGTTGAGCCTAATTTTGATTGTTATACACACCCCACACAACAACATCTGCTCCATCACTGTCAAGTATCCTCATCGGACACACTTTTCATTCGGTCGAATTTGAATGTTCATCTCCTCGAAATATATCTCCTACGTTGGCATTTTTATTACTAGATCCACCAACATGTGTATGCATTTATTCCGACGGAATGGTTTCGACAACTTGTGGAACTGCAGATAGGTCGAAACCCTATCTCCTCTAAGAAACTCAACATACGATAATAGTCATGTTCTCTTGAGGTATTCATATCGGCATTCGAATTATGGGCTATAAATTGACAAACGGATCAAAAACTCAATCTAACCGATGGATCTAGAAAAGACCATAAATCTTCATCATTTGTAATTGAAATAATTCCACACATATTGTTATAACAAGAAACTTTCAACTTCCATTGACTTACATCAACCCCCGTCATTGAAATTAATATTTCAATCAATTTCGAAAAATTTGTTCTACGAGAAATCCTCATATCACCAATTGCATTATGGTCATATCTAACCGTGAGCAGTTTGCACAATTTGCCCTCTAAAGTATACAATTATGGTGATCATGTCGATATTGACTATATATCATAATGATTATACGATTAAAGAATTTATAATAAAATACATAATATAAAATAATATGACAAATATAATAAATAAATCAATATATATATATATATATACGGTCAATATATGTATATATATACGATTGATATATTAAATACGGTATTCATATTCTTATTTATTAATGTGTGTGTATATATATGGGTATTATTTTTACAACATACGAGTATTATTTATATAGTATGCGATTATATATATCAATATTATTTATACACGAATAATTATTTATATATTAATAATTAATTCGACAAGTATTATACAGATAAATAATATGAGTGTTAAAATTTATTTCAAAAGTAGGAAGTAGTTTACAACAAAAAAAATGCATTACAATGCTACTAAATATTAACACATACAAAAAAATAGCAAATACAACATATCTATAAAAAAATGAACACACACAACATATTATGATGAAATTAACATACAACAGATTCAGTCAAAAATTAACATACAACATATTATGAAATGAAAATTAACATAAAACAGTAAGACATACTTGATAAACTCTGTTGTCGCGAAACTCCCGCTTCGCGCCACCCAAAATCAAGCCAAAAACTTCCGCTTAAACTGCTATCGTCGGAAATGTGTGTGTTTGTGTCTTTGGGGAAATTTTGTGTGTGTTTGTGTTGTGTCTAAAGCAATGTGTGTGTGTGTATTTTTGTGCTTGGGGGTATTTATAGATGGGGATTAATGGGGATGGGTTTATTTTTTTGAAAATTTGAATGGCGACGATCAAGGCGCCCGCCACAGCTTTTCTCTGCGATGTTGGGCTCGCTTTATTGTGCCATACTTCTTTTTCGATGCCATGCGCATTTGCCTATTGCCCTAGTTTTTTTATTTTTATATTAAAAAGGGCCGGGCGCAACGATACACAAATGCGCCCGACCACTCAAAATCGAAAAAAATTATTATTGGCGCAACATAGTATTGCATCAACCATTGCTCGGACACATTCACGAGCCCACCCAAAATCACATATTTCGTCAATATTTATTAAAATTTACCTCGCTTAGGCAATTTACCCCGATTAATGTAGTCGAAAGACATAGTTTTTCCCAAAGGCCGCTAGCCAACCCCTGGGGTTAGTCAAAGACATAGTTGTTGACTCAATTAGTTGGTGTCCATATAAAGATGCTATATGTCGGGATGGAGCCAAAACTTTGCCTTGTTTGTTTATGTTTCTAAGGGCATATTTCCAATTTCCAACTATTCATAAAAATAAAATTATGTTTGTTTGTAAATTTTTCAAAAGAAATCATTATTTTCGCTTTTTATTTTTCAATTATATCTATCTAATGTGACCCACTATTTACAATCTTACAAATATGTATATTCAACTACTATCAACTTTTCAAATTATTATATATATAAAATACTACTTCAAAACTACTAAGCAAATATAATCTCATTTTCGAACCTACATAAAACTTATTTTCATTTATTCATCCAAACATAATTCCAATTTTTTAAACGAAAATCAATAAATAATCAAAATTCATTTTCCAATACTATAATCTGGAAATGGATCAAGGAAACATAACCATACAAGTATTTTTGGGGAACGAAATGGATGTTTAAAACTTTAGTCTGTTCGGGAGGATAATTTCTATATTATATAGAGGCTATACTTTGTATTGCATGTAATTTACAGGTTTTTTTGAATCTATCATCTTAAGTCTTAACCATCGACCTTTGCAAAAAACCTCTAAGGTATGTTTAATCGCTAGTCACAATATTCTTTCTAATTAGAATATTGAAATCATTTTATTTACCTAATTGTAACATGTACTGTACTGGTCAAAATTTATAGATTATATTCAGTAATTATTTGGATAAATTGGTCTGAACTATATATGAGGTTTGAAGTATTACGTCTTGGGTATCATATGTATATGACTGTGAATTAATATGCGAAAACAAAATTTGAAACAAATTTTAAAATCAAATAATTGCAAGATGAACGAAGTGATCGATAATTAATGTTGACAAAATCCTGAATTTGTAACTACTTTTTGAATCACTTAAATGAGTTTAATTTAGGCATTTTTGTTAGCTAGACCTAGGTTGTTCTGAGGAGGCTATAATCTAATTGGATGACAAGAGAATAATTAATTATTCATCGAAAAAAATATTATTTTATGTTTCACTTTGTAATATAATTTTTCGAGTCTAAGTAAGAGCCAAATTTAATTATTAGAAATAATTGAATTACTTAATTATTACATTGATTTTTATAAATATATATTCTCATATAAATTTATTTTTATCATCATAGAAATATTAGAAAATGTAAAACACCTTAAGATATATTATGCATTTTATTATCACTAATATCAATAACTAAAAGAACTTGATACTCATTATTTAATCATAGATTTTATATATTATAAATATAGGTATGACAATAATAGATAAATAGAATTGTCCTTCAAGTAATTATCGTAAACTCATTAATCTAAAATTAATAATAACATTAATAATAAATCCATAATTTAACTATTGACAACTATAGCTAAGTTGTTTTTTTTTAAAATATTTTTGTAAATGTTCAATACCTCAAATTGAAGCATGCACAAAAAGGTTATAATGTTTATATGAAACTTAAACTCTGTATATGTTTTCTTCTTTTTCTTTTTCTTTTTCTTTTGGCGAGACCGTCTATGATTTTGGGTAGAAGCGCCAAATGGGCGGTCGTGCTAGTACCCGTCGGGCCAAAGAAAAGTCGGGTTGATCTGAAATTTCATTGGGGCACTATTTTGGAGGCTCAAATCGGCCCAATCCATGAAAACACACACGAAATCGTGATCTTAAAATTTGGGCCTAATGAGTTGAGCCAAATAATCCCAACTTGTTTGGGACTTATAATATTACAATCAAATCCGACTCTATCACCGGGATCGGTCTAATTTTGACTCTACTTTTAGGTTAATATCACATCATGTGGAGAATGATGATGGAAGTAGTTTGGTAGGCAATTATTCCTTTCTGTTTTTCACATGACATATCATTATGTTAGTGAATTAGCCTATAATGTTTGAGTTATTTCAGTAAGATATATTATAACAGAATCTCCACTTTATATAGTGTTTGTTTAGTGTTTGGCAAAATTGCAAACTTAGTCCTTTAAGTAGGTGCGTCAAATTTGATCCTATTCAATTTTTATTCCAAATAACTATTAAAAAGGCTCAATTGCATCCTTATTTTGCCGAAATTTTAAAATTTTGCTAGATTATTGCGCATGTATTGTACATTACACCAAAAATTTCATTAGGCACTATTTTAGAGGCTCAAGTTTGGCTCAATCCATGAAAATACACACAATAAATTGGTCTTAAGTTTCGGGCTCATAATATCACAATCCGACCCATCCCTATTATTGGATTGGGCTAATTTTGACGGTTCTACTTTTGGGTTACTATCACAGCACGTGGAGAATGATGATTGAAGTAGTTTGGTAGGCAATTATTCCTTTCAGTTTTTTCCATGACATATCATTATGTTAGTGAATTAGCCTATAATGTTTCAATTATTTCAGTAAGATATATTATTACAGAATCTCCACTCTATACACTGTTTGTTTAGTGTGTGGCAAAACTGCAAACTTAGTCCTTTAAGTAGGTGCCTCAAATTTGATCCTATTCAGATTTTTATTCCAAATAACTATTAAAAAAGCTCGAATTGCATCCTTATTTCTCCGAAATTTTAAAAATTTGCTAGATTATTGTTCATGTATGACACATTACAGCAAAAATTGGGATTTTGAATTTCTTGGGTCAATTTTACGTGTTGGATTAGTCTCATCCCATGTAGGTGGCACTACATGCATGGTAGGTAGGAATGTTGATATGGGCATCTATATATATATATATATATATATATATATATATATAAGGCAAAAACTTGCGTGAGACGATGGTCTCACCTGTTTAGATCCGTGAGACGGAGCCTTTTACACAAAGTTTTAAAGGTTTTTTTTTTGATTTTATTTTTCTTAGGGTTTATATTTGTTTTTTAGGGTTTATTTTGTTTCTTGGGTTTATTTTTAATTGATTTGGGTTTTTAGGATTTTTAGTTTTTTTAGGGTTTATTTTTTATTTTTCGGGTTTATTTTTATTTTTCGGGTTTATTCTTCATGGTTCATGTTTTTAGGGTTTATTTTTGTTTCTTCATGGTTCATTATTATTTTTAAATTTATTTCCATGGTTCATGTTCTCAAGACGAAGCCTTAGAGGTCCGTCTCACAAGAGACTTGCTCCATATAAAAAGAGAGTCACTTATAAATAGTAATCAAAAAAATTTCCCGCCTAAAACACTATTCTATAATTAGTAAAATATAATTATAACAGGTAACATTGATTTTGGTAACATTGATTTTATAATTATATATATATGTATATATATAACAAGTAACATTGATTTTGGTAACATTGATTTTGTAATTATATATATATATATATAATAGCAAAACATTATATAAAAATAAACTTTCCAAATCAATGTGTGTCTTGCATTAATTATTATATTTGTCCTTTTATTTTTCTTTTATAAAATTTAATATTTTTTTATTTTTTTATCCCTTTTACGTATAATATATCAAATTAATCGTCTTTTTACGATTGTCGATTTGACACCCATATTGCATATATAAAATAAAAAACACACATAAAACTATATGATATAAGATATATATTTACAAAAAAATCTTATTTTGTAATGGGCTATAGTAATTATACATTTGGACTATTGGACATTAATTTTTTTAATAAATGAAAATATATAAAAGAAAGGAAAAGTCCCGATCACAAGCCGATCCAAGTAGCAAAGGAAAAATAATGCAAAAATTCGGAAAAACCACAAAGATAACTTAAAAACGCAATTTGAGTGAAGGGCGTTTTACATCCTCAAAGATTTTCTAGTGATATTCTCATTTGTTGTTATTGCGTGCGTTTCGAGTATCGTCTTGATGATCGATGGATTTTGTGGAATGTCGGCCCGGATCCTCGAGCTACAATGTCCATATTCTTCATAGCTTCACGAGGAAGCACATGAGTGAATGACAAGCGGAGTAGTTGAAGAGACGTCTAGCTTGGTCTTTAAAGCTTATGACTTGTGTTGTTCTTCATCTTGCTCTTCGTCTTCCGCCATATCGGACCACCTCTTTGGGACTATTGCCGCCATGGCTTGAAAGCTCTCCGAAAGATCATCAATTAAAACTTTACGAAGGATCACTAGGTGTTAACACGTAATTACTAACGGGTTTCTTTGTTCATTCAGCCTCAATAGCCTTATTTAAGTCGATCTTCTCATTGTCAACCAACCGACGATCGACTGCCTGATTATAAACGATATTTGATGGTTGCGGTTTGTAGACCACCGATGAACGCTCCTTGTTTCCTTGAGCATCTTTATCATTGTTCTTAACCGTCATGATGTCTCCATTGCCATGTAATTCTCCACCATCAAAATTGGTATGATTTGTCTCTGTTGTTGACGATTGGCATCAAGCTCTTCAAAGATATCAAACGAGTTTGGTCGTAATACCCGATGTAGAAGCTCATTATCCGGGTTGTCTTTCGAGGGTCGTCCCTTTTTGTTTTTCACTTGTACCCAAGTTTCACTCACCTCCTTATCCTTTTTAGCCGGAGACCTCCCCCTATTATAATGTCTGCCCACCGAACGACTACGAAGACGCACCTCAACATCTGCCTGTTTTACCTCACGAGTTGTGGATTGTCTGCACTGATTAATATTATGACCTACAATCCGACAATGAACACAATATTCCGGAATATTTTCATATCCTATGGAAACAAAAGAGCAATGTCCTGCTCGTTCAACCATTATGCATTCCTAAAGAGGAGAGCTAAGATCTATTTCAACAAGAACACGAACAAAGTGACCCACCTCACCCGTTAAAGAACGACTATCAATTTGCATAGGAGTACCGATGGCGCAAGCCAATTTCGAAATCAACAAAGGATGCCAATATTCCAGACTGAGCTCGTAAATGCGAACCCAAACCTGAGCCTTGGACGTATTGATTTTGTACGGATTAAAATCGGGTATCCAATTAATGAGACGAATTGAACCCGGGGTTAAATTCCATGTCGCCTTCTGTAGAATCCGATTTCTCTCGTTCATGTCCGGCATTTGGATATTATAATACCCCTTGCCCAAAGGAATTAGTTTCCAAGGGGATTGGTGATTCCATATTTGCGACAGCTTCTGCTTGAGACCCTCCAACGCCATAGGCTTCGTACCCTTAGGTTGAATCACCCGTCCAATCAAGGATTTTTTAAGCTCCGCAATCCGTTGTTGATAAATATCTTCGTCCATAGTGACTGAGAAATAGTCCCCCTTTTTAACCGGCTTGGAAGATTCCCCGTCGACAAGGTTTTAGCAAAAGAATGCATGTATTTTGAACCCGTGTCATCGTTTGTGACAAAACGTGCGCCTCCAAGTTTCCCAATTCGAGGTCCATGCGAGCTTGGAAGGGGAAGACGGACCGGAGGAGTCATCGGTAGTGGGAATTGCGGCGTGTTCAAAGCCCGTTTGCCCTCACGCTTGTCGCCGTCGTTGAAATTGGAAGAGAACGACAGCGGCAACGTCATCCCCGTGCTAAAGAAAGACGCCTCAACGTGTTGCGGTCGAGATCGGCATTCTTATGCATAACTATTTCAGGAAAAGAAGATTATCCAAATTCATTAATGGCGGAGATCAATTAGAAATTACCGGCGGCCGGAAAGTGAAGGTGTGCGACCACCGAAAATTTAGGAGCATCTTTTGTATAGGGTTAAGAAACCTCCGTTTTGAAGCAAAGTTCATAAGAATTCTAGAACGTTTATTTAGACTATTGGACATTAATTTGTAAATTCATATATTTTGGTATTTGTGATATATGTATATTTGTTATGTTGGCTTAGCATTTCTTCATAATTATACAAAATTGAATTTAAGTTTATTATAATTAAAAAATATTTATTTTAAATGAAGAAAATATATCATATATCCAAGTAGTATATGTTTTATATATATTATATATATCCATATATAACATTTTATTTATTTATGTAATAATAAATTAAATTTATATTCAAGAAATATATTCATAATAGTCTTTTCTATATAGAAAATTATTTTTAATATTTAATTAACATACTTTTCGAGTTAATAGAAATTATTTTTATATTTATCAACATATTTTGATATTAAACTTTCAAAGTTGTATATTTGGACTATTTGATATGAATTTTTCTGTTTGATACTTCTTTTTATATCTGTGTATATATAAAAATAAATAATTTTACTTTTTTTTCAAGTATTTCATTTTTTCCTAATATTATGCTTTGCCAAATATAAAATATGTTTTTGTTTAATCTATACATCTATATATATATAATAACCAAGTCACTTAGAAATAGTAGTCAAAATATTTTCCCGCCTAAACCACCTTTCTAGAATTAGTAAAACACGATTTTAGTAATTATCCCGATTTTGTTAAAACTACAAAACACTTTTTTCGGGATTCTAATTAGTTTGTTATTGATTATATATTATTCATTGATTTTATTTATTCAAAATTTACATTGATTATAGTAAATCTTGCAATTATATGAAAGTTTGACTATTTGAAAATTTCTATCCATAAATAATAATAATAATAATAATAATAGTAATAATAATAATATTAATAATAATAATAATAATAATAATAATAATAAAGGAATCATTGATTATTTAAGTTGATAATTTTGTAATAATATTATTTGTATAATAAATATTCCAAAAATATGAGGTTCATATCTCAATTACAAATTGAAACTATTCCACGAAATACAACATATTGAAAAAATGATTCAAAGTCAACATAGGAAATCAAAATCTGGTATTAAGGTTTTGCATAACAAATATCCGAAATATAAGGTTCATATCTCAATTAGAAATCTGGAATTCTTTCAAAATAATTACAAAATATTGAATAAGAGATTTTGAAAGAGAATATAGGAAGTTAAAATATGCTATTAAGGTTATAATATATAACAAATAATTATAGCGAAAATTTCCTTAATTATTCTCGCTAATTCATATTTTAAATATGAATTTATAATGTAGATTTTCTTCTTGTGATTTTTTTGCAATTCGATTACTCATCTTAATAAACTCCTCTCAAATCCTTCTCTCATGTTCTAAACAAATGAAACACATATGCTCACATTGATTAAAGATGTCGATATGGTTAAGCAAAAATGGTCGACGAAACTCTATGCGGTTCGACTCTACTAGAAACCATCGTACAATAATTGAAACTATATGAACAATTTAGAATGTGTAATCCATAGCGCATAGGTCCGGAATTTATTTGTTTTAATATCTTATCAATATTTAAATTGATTGTAGCATAAAGGTTTGTAAAATGTCAAGTTTTCTTATTGCAAGGTGATGGAATACATGAATATGAGATACGATTATCAATACAATTAATATATTTTCTTTCTTAAACTATTATTATTATTAAGCCACAAAATAGTTGTATTTTTAAGTTACGTATCCTTAAAATACCACTTATATTTGCATTATTGTAAATTGATTCAAAAGAAAATTTAACCAAGGAAGAGAAATTATGAGAACATCATAGAATATTATTCTATAGTACTCAAATATATTTTTGATACAACAAACACATATATAAGAAATGATATATATGCGGATATATTGACGACTATTTTTTTTTGTTAATCTAAAAAACAATATCATTTACGCCATTTCTTTCTCTATATTCATATATTTTATATGTACAATAACTATAAGAACACATAGTAATTATATATAGGCATATGATTTTATGGGACTTATTGATGTAAAAGCATATACAAGAAAGGATATTACTTTTAAGTTTAACAACAACAAAAATAGTTGTCTATACATCCCCATCCTAAAAATATTTAAAAAATTCCAAAGAATACACATATAAACACCATTTCAAAGAGAAAAATACATTAATTGTATTCATTACTCTTTATGAGAAGCCAACGTCACGACGATAAAACATAACTTCATAAATTCAAAGCCCGTGCATCGCATCGGTCAAAAACTAGTAATAATTAATAAGTTCGCTTAAGCTTACTAAGTGGAAATAAAAGGTTTAGTTTTTGTGTTAATTTCTTGTCAAGATAATTTAATTATTTAATGATTAATTAATTTTTGAACACATAATGATTAACTTTAACTAATATAATTAAATTATCAATTAATTTTAAACCAAATCTTAATTAAATTAACTAGTTCATTATTCTTGATATGAATCAATTATAAAATTAACTTAATTAGTTACTAACTACTACTTTTTGACGCTTAGGTTGCATTTGATCGGAGGATTTGCATTTGGGAAGATAATTTGGAGGAAGGATTTCAAATGGCTCTATCTAAGATGGATTCAAAATCCTACAAAATGACTCCAAAATAACTTCTAAGGATTTCAAATTCATTATAAAATGAGATCATCCAAACAACCTCAATGAATCAATCTATTAATGAAATAATATCTCTCGGTTATCTATTTTAATATTTGATTACTGACCTATGAATCAATGATTTAGAATAAAGAACTCACTTTAATTGTTTAATAATATACGCGAGTTAACTTTAAAAATTCCAAGTAAAAAATATACATAATATTAACTAGTTTAAGAATGTAATGTTAAAAATGGTATAATAAAATTTGTTTTTGTCTTCAATCCTTTTTATTTATATTTTTATTATTTTTCCTTCTCCATTTTCCTACTAGTCAACCACCACCACCTAACCATCTCGCAACTGTCCACCACAAGGTCCACCACTCTAACTAGATGCGTCAATTTGTGACACGACATAAATCTAATACGAATTTAGCGGTACATGTAAATTCTTAGCGAGGTTCGAATCAAAATCGAGTCGGACCACGGTTAACACGGGAAGTAAATAGATTAGGTTGACTGCCCATCATCATATTGTTTGATAAATGGTTTTATCATGATTTTGATGATTTTGTTTTTATACCAAAACAATGTTTTTAAAGGTTGTCCAAATACTACTAAATGATTTAAAATGGTTTTAATATTTTCCTAGTATTTCTTCAAGTTTGTTTTCGACTAAAATAGACAACGCTTTTAATGATTTTATGTCAAAATATTTTTACATCAAACTATGTCCCGAATGTTGTCCTAATACTCCCGATCGGTCTAAAATATTTTTAATATTTTTCGGAGTATTTCTTGGAGTTTATTTTCGATATAAAATTGGACAATACTTATGTTTCGAGGCTCGGCCAGGTCGTCTATAGGGCAACCCGCACTGTGTTGAGTTTTGGAAGAAAAAAGGGACGGAGGAAAACCAAGGAGGGCGACCGGTGCTGAAGCCCCAAGAAACATTCATCTGTTTCTATATTTTAGTCATGATTGACCGGTCCAACATGAGGGCGACCGGTCTCACCCCCCTGCGACCGGTCCCCCTGTGTAAAAATTGTAGAGTTTTTAATTTCAACTTATCTCTGCAGCGACCGGTCGAACCCCTATTTTGACAAAGAAACTATCCGTTGAGTTTGCGGACAACTTTTCCTTAATTTAAGGGGTTGATTTCTAACAGCTCTTTTCTTCAATTGTCTTGTCTTGGTATTTTTTGACGAATTCATGTCCCCAAGAGGAGCCTATCATGTACAAGGCATCTTCTATAAATAGAGGAAGAATTGAAGCAACACATGTAGAGAGAAAACTACAACACAACAAGATACACTCAAGAAACACACTTGTTCCTATATTGTCTTATTTCTTGTTGTAATTTGCCTAGCTATTCACTTTCACATTCTTGAGGTCTAGGCTATTCTTGATTACACTTGCACTCAATTGTATTATTCATTATCGAGTTGTAATCTTGAATTTTTGGGTTATCATTCAACACAAGATATCCTTGTGAGTGTTCTTGTGGTAAGAACACACTTGGGTGATCTAGGTGTTAGGTGTGAGAAGATTGTGGTAATCTTCTTGTTGAGGTGTTGAAGAATTTGGTATTCTTCAAGGTTGAAGATTGTGGTAATCTTCACAAGGTGCCGTTGAAGGAAGATTGCGGTAATCTTCAAAGGGAGATTGTGGTAATCTCCAAAGGTGGTGTTGAAGAAGAGTGTGGTGATCTTCAAGGTGTTGTAAGTTAAATTTGTATTAATTTTGGTAATTAATAAAAACAAATTTCTTTTTGAAATCCATCCCTGATATCTTTGGGGTGGTAGTAGATTAGGCCCTAGGTGGGTTGAACTACTTTAAATCAACGCGTGTTGTTTACATTCCGCACCTTTATTATTGTGTTTGAGCATTTGGTTCGAAAAAGAGGGCGAAATGGAAAAGATGGAGATAATCTATTCACCCCCTCTAGATTATCGTAGCCGCTTGGACTTACAAGTGGTATCGAGCCAAACTCTTTGGCAAGCTCGTTTCACATCGCGAGTGAAGAGAAACGATCGTCGGCTACTGAACGAAGCTCATCTATCCGGCACCTCTACCACCAAGTCACCTCTATTTGATTCCAAAAATTATATATTTTGGAAAAAAAGAATGGAATGTTATCTACAAGGTTGCGGGTTCGATTTATGGAACATCATCATCAATGGAGAATCCATTCCGATGAAAGACACACGACACACCTCCAAAGGCTTCAAAGAGCTCAATGATGAAGAGAAGAAAATCATCTCCTTAAACGGTAAAGCTCTCAATATTTTGTATTGTTCATTTACTAATTTGGTATATGAACATATTGTAGGGATTCGATCGGCTCATGGAGTATGGCAAAAATTAGAAGCCATTCATGAAGTATATGCAAATGATAGGAGCAACTCAAAAGCATCTACTTCTCAAAGGGATACAATGTCAAATCTAAGGAACAAGCCTCTTACAACTTCCAACTATGAAGTTGTTGAACATTGTCTTATGGGCATCGAAGAAGAAAACGAGGTATGTCTTAAACCCTCTACTTCCTATGATATTGTTATACAAAATGGTTATAGTGATTTGAAAAATGATTATGATGAACTTCAAAATGAATTCCAAAGCTTACTTGTTAAATACAAAAAATTGAAAAAGGAATTCAATGTTTTGAAAAATGATAAGGATAGTTTATTTACGTCCTATGAATCACTATCATGTGCTCACACCACCACACTTGACAAGGTTAGAAACCTTGAAAAAGATAATAGTACTCTTGTTGAGAATATTGAAGGCATGAAAAAGGATTTATCTAAATCCAACTTTAGTACCAATGATATGACCGAAATTGTTGATTATTGTGATAATTCGAAACTAGAACTTGATCATAAGTTTAATGTTGTCAATCATATGAAAAAGAATCAAGTCTCTAAAGCATGTTGGTCATTATGCTCCTAGAATTATTACTTGTTTTTATTGCGGTAAAAAGTGTCATACGGCTAATACTTGTCGGGCTAGAAATAACTCTAATCATTATTGGAGACCTAAAAGTCTCAAAGCTAATCCTAAAGGACCCAAGCACTTAAGGGTACCACAAAATAATGTTGTATTAGGTACCGGTGAAATAATAATCGGAGAAAATTCATACCGCCAAAGAAGACATCAAATGACCAATTCATTTGATCAAAGGAGAAAATATTTTCAACAAAGCCAATATCCAAGAAGAGGATATAATCAAAAATGGGAAGAACAAAATCCTTGAAATGGCAAAAACATCATCAACAAGATGATTTTCAAAGAAGAAGAGACTATCAACAATGGAAAGGACAAAAATCTTGGAAATGGAGTAATCAAAGGAGCCATCATCAACAAAGTGACTTCTCAAGGGGAAGGTATCACCAAAAATGGGAAAGACACAACCCATGGAAACGGGCGTAATTGGTAAACCGTATCTCCCCAATTAAATATGCATTTTATTTTAATTCTATGCATGTTTTTATTTGTGTCTTAATTGCAAAATGAGTTTTCAAATATTTATTGTTTAATTAAGGTCTTCAATGTATATTTGTGCTTTTAAATTATTTTTGAAAAAGAAGACCTTATATGATGTTTTTAAAACTCTTGTGCATTTTTGTAGACTAAAGTGTGTCATCATCTCTTATGGATTTTTATGGCATGAGCTTACTTGTGATATCTCTTAGCCTACACTTTTATCATTATGATTTGTGCTAGATTTGTTTTAAGAATTGTGTAGGATTTACATATTTTCACAAATGGCCATTTACGTCATTACTTGTCAAGAAAGGCATAAATTATCGAGGCACGTTTACTTGTATTATTCTTACTCTTATAGACTCGACATATATATTGCCTTGTGCCTATGTTCTTGTTTTTCATAGTATTTCATACAAGTGCAATTAAGAGGATTTTTAGATTCTTTGAAAGGCACTATTCGATATTTGATTGCACTATCAACTCTTGTTCAAATACCTCTTTTAAATGAGGTCTCAACTATATGCTATCGGATTTTCAAAATTCAAAAGAGACCTTTTTGTAGCTTTCTTAAGCTTATTTGAACTTGCATGATTTATTAGACTCTTGATGATCTTCTAAATGCATATTATGTATTTCTTGCTTCATGGTCTATATATAGTGTCTATTTCTACTATGCTCTTATGCAAGATATTTTGTGATTGATAATTGAGGCATGTTTTTACACTTGGGCTATCTTTTTCTTGCCTATATAAGCGATGCCGTTAATGAGTTTGTTAAGTTGTGTAGATGAAAAATGAAGTACTCCAAATATTAGTTACCTCAAAATATTTGGATGTAAATGTTCTATTATGAACACCTTAGATCAATTGGATGCCCTATGATGATAGTGATGAAGAAGACAAAAAGGGTATTCCGGAACAAACTCGATGACCAAGGCAACATTGGTCGAACTAAGGCGAGGTTAGTAGCTCGAAGGTATTCTCAAGAAGAAGATTTTTTTCAAGTCAATGCAAGGTGAACCTAAGATGATCATGATGAGGGAAGCTCAAATTTGATCATTGGAATTCAAATTACTCAATGCCAAGAAGACGGTTATATTTCAAAAGAACTCTTGAAGGAGTTAAGCATTGAAGAAAGAAGAACTATCTCAACCTCTATGGCTAAAGATTGACAAAGGTTGAGAAAGGCATATCGGTCGACAAACAAATTCGAGGTATATTTTCTTGTATTATTTCTATAGACTCGACATTCCATATGCCTTATGTCCATATGCTCGACTTCAAAAAACTATCCCAACTAATCTCATTAAAGTGCCGTTAAAAGAAATTTTCAAATATTTGAAAGGCACTTTTTCTTATGACTTGTTGTATCCAAAACTTTAAAACGTTCTTAATTTTTTGGGATAACCAGTCCGGTATTTATTATACGGTTTTCCTTATTCAAAATATAGTTCGTCTGTCGAACTAAACATATTGAGATTCGATATTCTTTTAAAAAAAGGGGATTGAGTTTTTAACAAAAACTTGAGATGTGCTTAATTCCGTCTCAAGGATAACTCGCGGACTCTTTAATCATTAACCGCCGAGTAATTTACCTCATTTCGAGCTTGATTATGACATAATGTATATTGAATGAGGTCTACGTTTGCATTTTGCGTTTTTAAAACTTAGGGGCGAAAAATCGGATTTTTGGATCAAACTTCGGATTTTTCAAACGGAACTAAAACAAGTGATGGCGCGGGCGGGGCCGACCTATCGCCCACTGCTCGACCGTCGCCCATGCCCTGGACCGTCGCCCTGATCGATTTTTGGTTAAAAATGGTTCTGTTTTCCAGACTTTGGCATTTTGGCCCTTTTAACTCTATTTTCGTCCCCTTTGATTTCACACACAATTCATCTCAAATGAGTTTAGTTGCATAAATTTCATATTTTGGGATTATCTAGCTCGATTATATTCATCATTGCTCGTCTTCACCGATTAAATGGTAAGAATTCTACTTCCTTATCTCAATTGGGTTGAACCTTGAGAACTTGGCTTACATGTATATTTCTTAATGCAATTCTTATATA
Organism: Rehmannia glutinosa; assembly: GCA_016081115.2. Classification (NCBI taxonomy): domain Eukaryota; kingdom Viridiplantae; phylum Streptophyta; class Magnoliopsida; order Lamiales; family Orobanchaceae; genus Rehmannia; species Rehmannia glutinosa. The sequence goes on along the minus strand of CM071928.1, from coordinate 16,589,511 downwards.
TTTGTGTTGAGCATGATGATTGTTGATGGATGATATTTATGAGATTGCATTTGGTGATGAAAAACTTGGCTTGATTTCATTTACAAGGGCTATATATATATATTTTTCAATTTTTGGCCTTGCCAAGTGTTCGATAAAATGTTTCAATGAAAAATTCATCACTTACATGATTCTCTCGATTTCAAAGTATTATATATTTATAAGAGATCATGTTTTTTCTTTTCAAATGAGTTTTCATAAACTTCTACAAGTCGTATGATTCGACTTTTCCCTCCTAAATCCTAATTGGTTTATAAGCTTAAATATTCAAATAGCTCGATACATCGGTTTAGTTGCGCACTTTGATATGAATATATGATGTATTTATCGTGCTAACATTCTTTTGATGATTCCAAAGGGGGAGAAACAGGTTATAAGCTCTTTAGCTCAAAGAAGCTAAGATAAGCTTAACGAAAAGAAGCTATAAGCTATGGCTTCATAAAGCCATAAGTTGTGGATCATATTTAGTCCACTTGGTGCATTATGGTTATGTATGAATCATGGTCCAGTGGTTGTAGTATGGACTTATATATTGGTCCATTGGTTGTAGTATGGACTTATATACGGTTCTAATGATGTCTCCTTGACAGGGGAGCTTTTAAGTTTTTAATACTTAAGCTCAATATCGAAAAGCTAAGATTTTAGCTTATGTTGAAGTTGCTTCTATATTACTTTTGTTGTGCATGTTGATAGGGGGAGCATTTGCTATATGTGTTTGAATATCTCTACTCCCATCCTTGCGTTTATATTGCGCGGAATGTTGTCGCTCTCAACGGATATTCTTTTTTGACCGGAAAACTTGTTTTTGTTTTCAAAATCGCCTCTCAAAATTATTTTGTTTTCAAAATCGGTCTTGTTGAATTGTTTTGGTTTGTAATCATCAAAAAAGGGGAGATTGTTTGATAAATGGTTTTATCATGATTTTGATGATTTTGTTTTTATACCAAAACAATGTTTTTAAAGGTTGTCCAAATACTACTAATTGATTTAAAATGGTTAATATTTTCCTGAGTATTTCTTCAAGTTTGTTTTAGACTAAAATGGACAACGCTTTTAATGATTTTATGTCAAAATGTTTTTACATCAAACTATGTCCCTGAATGTTGTCCTAATACTCCCGATCGGTCTAAAATATTTTTAATATTTTTCGGAGTATTTCTTGGAGTTTATTTTCGATATAAAATTGGACAATACTTATGTTTCAGGCTCGACCGGTCCGCCCTATAGGGCAACCCGTACTGTGTTGAGCTTTGGAACGAAAAAGGGACGGAGGGAAAACCAAGAGGGCGACCTGTCGACCGGAGGTCGACCGGTGAGGGCGGCCGTCGGCCCTAGGGCGACCGGTGCACAAGCCCCGAAGAAACGATTCATCTTTTCCTATTTTGGTCATGATCGACTAGTCAACATGAGGGCGGCGACGTCGCACCCCCTGCGACCGGTCCCCCTGTGTAAATATTGCGAGTTTTTAATTTCAACTTATCTCTGCATGACCAGGTCGAACCCTATTTTGACAAAGAAACTATCCGTTGAGTTTGCGACGGCTTTTCCTTAATTTAAGGGGTTGATTTCTAACACTCTTTTCTTCAATTGTCTTGGTATTTTTTAAGAATTCATGTCCCCAAGAGGAGCCTATCATGTACAAGACATCTTCTATAAATAGAGAAAGAATTGAAGCAACACATGTAGAGAGAAAACTACAACACAACAAGATACACTCAAGAAATACACTTGTTCCTATATTGTCTTATTTCTTGTTGTAATTTGCCTAGCTATTCACTTTCACATTCTTGAGGTCTAAATTATTCTTGATTACACTTGCACTCAATTGTATTATTCATTATCGAGTTGTAATCTTGAATTTTTGGGTTATCATTCAACACAAGATATCCTTGTGAGTGTTCTTGTGGTAAGAACACACTTGGGTGATCTAGGTGTTAGGTGTGAGAAGATTAATGTAATCTTCTTGTTGAGGTGTTGAAGAATTTGGTATTCTTCAAGGTTGAAGATCGTGGTAATCTTCACAAGGTGCCGTTGAAGGAAGATTGTGGTAATCTTCAAAGGGAGATTGTGGTAATCTCCAAAGGTGGTGTTGAAGAAGAGTGTGGTGCTCTTCAAGGTGTTGTAAGTTGAATTTGTATTAATTTTGGTAATTAATATTTTTTTCTTTTTGAAATCCATCCCTGATATCTTTGGGGTGGTAGTAGATTAGGCCCTAGGTGGGTTGAACTACTATAAATCAATGCGTGTTGTTTACATTCCGCACCTTTATTATTGTGTTTGAGCATTTGGTTCAAAAAAGAGGCGAAATCGAAAAGATGGAGATAATCTATTCACCCCCTCTAGATTATCGTAGTCGCTTGGACTTACACATATGACCAACTAAAATATTACAAAAAATGAGAATAATATGTCACTATAAAATTAAATGGGTTAAATAGGTCAATGTGTGTCCGACGATTGACCTATTTAACCCATTTAATTTTATAGTGACATATTATTCACACTTTTGTAGTGTTTTAGTTGGTCATATGATGATGGTCAATTGGTTTTAAATGAATGGAAATATATAAAAGAAAGGAAAGGGTTCGATCACAAGCCGTCGAGTAGCAAAGGGAAAATAATGTTAAACTTCGAAAAAAAAGAAACAACAAAAATAACTTAAAAATACAATTTAAACGAAGGGCATCTATGTCTAGAAGATCTTCGAATGGCATAATTAGTTGTTTCTTTAGCACGTGCTTTCGAGTATTTTCTTGATGGTCTAATGTAGCTTTGTGGAATGTCGGCCCGAGGATCACGAGCCACAATTGCCATGTAGACTTGAGTTTACGAAGAATCACATGAGGAAAAGACAAGCGGAGTGGTGGAGGGTCACTTATCTTTGTCTTTAAAGCTTCCAATTTTTCTTGTTCCTCTTCTTCTTGTTCCTCCTCTTTCGCCATATCTCGATCACCGTTTTCGTGCGGCTGCCGCCATCGCTTGGAAACTCTCCGACGAGTAGCGAGTGTTAAACTCATAGTCATTGATAGGCATACTTTGCATGAGACCATCCATAGCTCGTTGCAAGCTCTCTTTACCTTTATCATCTAAACTTGCATCCATAACCATATTGTCCGCCATCATCAATCTTCGCTGCAATGGTTGATGAAGAACCATCATTCGATCGTGTTTACTGCCCCTGCATGATTAGTATCTCCCATGCAATCACCATTAACCCTGCTATGACTTGGCCCCTCCCCGCGAGTTTGAACTTGCTCTGAATTAATCCTTTCGTGAGGAATTTTCATGCTCGTCCCCGAGAACCTCAAAAGGATTATTAACTTGAACATGCAAAATAGATATAACCCCTTCCGGAGAAACGACCTGCTCGGGTTTTCTACGCTTGTTGACTTGCACCCACTGTTCGAATCCACGACTTTACCTTTAGTGGTAGTAGCATGGTCTCGGGTGAGCTTGGGCACACATGGGATTATAGCCTGGTTTGGCACCATCTTCCTTCGTATTCATCTCATTTGGTCTACTGGCGGCATTGATTGATGTTGTGACTAACAATACGACATTGATAACAAAATTCAGTAAATTTTCATAATCGAGAGAAACGACGGAACAATGTCCCACTCGTTCCACGACAAATTCTTGAAGAGGGTCGTTGAGATCAATTTCAATGAGTACTCTTACAAAATGACCCATTTCGCTCAATCAATAATCGATTGTCTATTTGAATCGAGTACCAACGACATCATCAATATTATAAATTAATTCCGAATGCCAATATTGAAGCTTAATTCATAGATTCTAATCCGATTTGTGCCAATCGAGGTTTTTATCTTGTACGGATTGAAATCGATATCCAGGTCATGAGGCGAAATGTACCAGGCTGAATGTTCCAAGATGATTTTGATAAAACGTGATTTATGATTATGGACAAATTATTTAATGCATTTTATAATAATTTAATGTATTTTTACTTGTAATTTTAGCTTTTTCTCCATTTTGTTTTTATTTTTTTATGTCAACTTTAAATTATATATGTGTGTTGTGTCGGGTTACCCATGTCATAAATGGGCCGTGTTCATATCGTGTATCCCGCTTTTTTCACACCTCTTCCTCATAGATAATCTAGTTGATGCTCGTAGCTTTTGCTCCTGCTATATTTCAAACTCTTTTTCGTAGTTTTTTTCGCTAGGGTTTCCATCGGGTTTTTCGCTTTCCCTTCGTGGTTGACCTTCTCTCTCATTCTCGTTAGGGTTTTGTCCGACTTTTGTTATTTTCTAGCTTTTTGCGGGCTTTTTGTTCTTTTCGTGTCTTCACATACTTTTTGTAGGGTCTAGGTTTTGGTGTGGATGTGTCTCTTTATCTCTTATTTGGGTAGGGTAGAGTCTTGTGTTTTCTTTCTTATCTCCTGGTTTTCTTGCGGGGTGCGTTGGATTTGGTTCGTATCTCGGGGCTCAACCGTATTTGTTAAGTCGGAGAAATGGGGAATTTACGAGAAGGAAATTGACATCCTAGATCTAGATGATAAAGTGATTGATCATGGTAACCCTAATCACATCAAAACGTCTTCTTGGTTGGAAAACGGACAAAAAAGTGAAACCCTATTACCCGATTGAAGTTATGAAAAAGTCATGGAAAGCTAAGGATGATATCGTAGCGGAGAATGGGGCAAAAACTTGATCTTATTTCGATTTGGTAGGGAAGATGATATGAATTGGGTGCTTTAGATAACCAACCATGGCACTTCAAGGAGGACTTCTATCTCTAAGGGGACTACAAGAGAACGAACAACCCTCCTCTATTCGATTAATCATGCAATGTTCTCGGTTAGGGTGTACGGCGTACCCATTGCATGTATGAATCCTTCATGGCAAAGACGATTGCGGAGAGGATCGGGAAAGTTATGGCCTTGGACCATTCGGCCAGGGGTCCGCTGTTTGGAAATTTTCTGAGATTCAAAGTCTATATAGACATTACAAAGCCATTCTGAGAGGGCCATTCTTTGTTAAAGTGAAGGGAAATCAACTCGACCTGCGAAATATGAATTGTTACCAATATATTGCTTCTCTTGTCGGATAATTGGAAATTTCTACCATAATGCGAAGGATATGACCGCAACAAATGCATCGACACTTTGTGAGCATGCAACATGGGCCATGGTTAAAAGCCTCACCTCTTAAACGCCGCCCCAACAAATCGTGAAACCCCATCGTCAAGCACCTCAACGGCCGGAACTTGTTCGGTAAGGAAACTAATAATCTCTCATCTCCACCCGCTATCACACCCCACCCAAACACCACAAAAACCGCCCTAAAATAACCCACATAACCTTATGCCACTCCATCCTATCGATGAAGACATTATCGAACACGTTGCCACGAATGACCCATTAGTATCCCCTTGAACTCACAATTGAGTCGATCCCTCCAATCTCTATCTCTCATTTCTATGATTAAACACAAACACCCATTCCAAGATAGCAACCAAAATAATCCATTACACAACATTGCAGAACCCAACTCCTCAAAATCAACAATCCAACCCACAAAGCCCACCCCCTTACCGATCCTCGAAGATGAAAATAGCTCATCATACACTAAAAAGATCAACCCCACCAACGTTCCAAAACATGACCTACCAAAAAGCAAAAACCTAGCCCACCGAACACCTCCCAATCTGCACAATCACCAACCAATACAAACCCGCACTTTGCCCTCTCCCATCGAACTCTTACTAAAACAAAAACAAACCCTAAAGACCAAAAAACTTGGACTCGCCTTAAGCACAAACCAAAAAAGCCTAAACAAAACAATACACTACCAACCAAAAGCCCGACCAACGATATGCAGTTGAAGAAGAAGAGAATAACCCATTTTAAAAAAAAAAAGAGAATTCGGGATTTTTGACGTGCAATTCGGTTTAACCCAACGACGGAGGTTGCAAGGAGCAACCCCGCCGAGACCAATGAGTTGCCTCGGGTGGAACCTTCGGGGGCTTGGGAATCTACCGACGTTAAAGTGCTTAAAAGAATACTCCGATCCGAAGATCCCGGTTTTGTTTTTCTTATGGAAACAAAACTCAACACGGAGGAATGGAACAATGTTTTTCAAAACATCAAGTTCGAAGGAAAGTGCATTGTTGATTGTGATACTAATTCGTGGTGGTAGGAGAGGAGGCCTATGTCTTTTGTGGAAAGCTACTCACACAAGAACAATATTATCTCATTCGCTACACCACATCGACGCTAGGATTGTGGAAGGGGATTCGAATGGAGTTTGACCGAAATTTACGGTTGGCGAAAGACGGATGAAAGCTCTAACATGGCAATTAATTAGTGAATTGGCGCTTCTAATAATGGCCAAAGATTGCTCGCATGGGAGATTTCAATGAAATATTATACAATTTTGAGAAAAAAAAGGGGCCCGAGTGAAAGATGAGATTAAGATGGAGGCTTTTATAAACTGCGCATGCGGTAGTTGCTCGGTTAGTGGACCTCGGGTTTAACGGCCGAATACACATGGACGAATGGACAAGTGGATAGGGATAATATTCTAAACCGGTTGGATAGAGGTCTGCGTGATTTGGAATGGATTTATTCGTTCCCGACACAAAGTTTCACATTTACCTAGGTTGACTTGAACCACCACCGTCCGATCTTGATCTCTTGGAAAAAATACACGTCCAACAGAAAAAAATTGAAAAGGAAAAGGAGGAAATTATTTTGCTTCAATCCATGTGGTTGTTAGACGAATCGTGCAAAACAGTTGTGAGGCAAGCTTGGCAACATGAAAATAGCAATCGGCGGCTACTACTATTGCACAAAAATTCAAAAGTGTGGGGAAGGATTAAAAGGATGGGAAAGAAATCACTTTGGAAACGTGAGTCATCAGATTAAGGAATGTGAAGAAATCTTGACCAAAAATCACCCTACAGCCCACTAAAGTCCAAATCCGAGAAACGACGAAACACGAAAAAACTTCTTGAAAGTCTCATGCAAAAAAACAAGAATCAATGTGGCATCGGAGATCTAGGGCCAATTGGATAAAAGATGGAGATAAGAATTCATCTTTTTTTCACAAAGTGGCGTCGGGCCGACGTGACAAGAAACAATATCAAAAAAAAATCCGGGATCTTTTTGATACATGGGTGGAAGATGAGATGCGAATCCCTAGAGTGTTCGAACACTATTTCCGGGAGTTGTTTTTACTGTAGGGGCGAGCACGAATATGAACCAAGTCTAAATGCACTCGACAATAAAATGATGGCGGACATGAATGAAACCTTGGCACAACCTTTCACAAAGGAAGAAATATGATGGCACGATGCGGATGCACCCTACCAAAGCTCCGGACTGACGGTATGCCCGCCTTATTTTTTTTCAAAAAATTTGGTCCGTAGTGAATTCGACGTCGACACATAGTGCTTGATATCTTAAATGGTTACAAAAATCCCAAATCCCTGAACCATACTTACATTGTTTTGATCCCAAAGAATAAGAATCCGAGCGTGTTAATGACTATCGCCCTATTAGTACGTGTAATGTTATTTTCAAACTTGTTACTAAAACTATTGCTAACAATGATGAAAAATATTTTACCACGTCTCATTTGGCATACCCAATCGGCTTTTGTCCCTGGCCGTCTTATTAATCGATAATGCCCCCGCTCGCTTTTGAAATTTTTCATGCCATGAAACGTAGTCAAGCGAAGAAAAGGGAAATTTTGCATTCAAACTTGATATGAGTAAGACTTATGATAGAGTGGAATGAATTTTTTGAGGCATGTTATGTTAAAATTGGGCATTAATAATGCTTTTGTGGAGCTTATTATGGAATGCATATGTTCGGTTTCCTTTTCCATTTTGATTAACGGCCAACCCGGAAATATTTTTACCCCTCTCGTGGGCTTTGACAAGAGACCATTTGTCCCCATATTTGTTCTTATTTTGTGCGAAGCGTTTTCCGCCATGATTCGACGATCCGAGGCCAATGGGAACTTGCACGAGATACAATTATATAGAAACGAGCTCCTTTTATATCTCATTTGTTCTTCACCGATGATAGTATTATTTTTGGGAGAGAAAATGAGAAGGAAATCGAGGAGACGGGGTGAATCATTCGAGCTTATGAAAAGGCATCCGTCCAAAAATAAACTTAGAAAAATCCGAGATATCGTTTAGTAGGCATATGGAGATGTCCAAACAAACATCTTCTTTGCAAAAATGGGGGTGAGCTTGGTAACGAAGAAGGCTATCTATTTGGGTATTCCTACGGTTGTGGGCGCTCAAAGAAGGAGGTTTTTCAACTTGTGGTGGACAAGGTCCTAATAAACTTAAACATGGAAAAGTCAAGTTCTTTCGGCGGCGGGGAAATTGGTGTTGATTAAAGCGGTGCTCAAGCTATACCCTCATACATTATGAGTTGTTTTTAATCCCTCAAACAATTTGTCGTGATTAAATTCAATTATCGATAATTTTGGTGGGGCCAAAACGTGATGAGAAGCAAATTCATTGGTGCTCTTGGAATACTCTTACTCGAAACAAAAATGAAGGAGGATTAGGATTCCGAGACTTGAAATATTTCAATGAGGCGATGTTGGCAAAACAAAGCTGGAGACTTATACATGAGGATACATCCCTCTTGGCGAAATTTCTAAAGCGAAAGTATTACCCAAATAATAATTTTCTCAAGCAACGATTGGTCAGTAATCCATCATATACTTGGAGAAGCATCGTTGTAGGAAGACAAATTATTTTGATGGGTTATAGATGGAATATTGGAAATGGAGATGGGGTGAAAGTTTGGAATGATCCTTGAGTCACCGATCTTCCAAACTTTCGAATCACAAGTCCAATTGGAAACTATACGAGTGATCTAACGGTAAGGGACTTAATGCTTGATGAAGTGCCTCTATGGAATATGGCTCTGTTAAATGAGTTGTTTGAGGAGCATGTAGTACGAGTGATCAAAGCTATCCGTTGATGGATTGTAGGAGACCCGATAAGGTGATGTGGTATTACACAAAGAATGGAGTTTATAGCGTAAAATCTGGGTATCAAGTGGCAAAACAATACAAGAAGGCTCCAAAATATTTCATCTTCTTACGGAAAATAGCGCAAAATGTTTAAATGGGTATGGAACTTAAATATACCCCGAAAATTAAAGTGTTTCTATGGAAATGTCTCAAAGGAATCCTTTCGGTGAAGAGTACGCTACAAAGAAGAGGAGTAAGGGGGTGGACCTGATTTGTTGCAAATGTGGAATGGAAGTCAAAACGAATATACATGCGCTTCCGGACTTGCCCGTGGGTGGCTTTTTTTTGGGAAATCGCCCTCTTCGCCTAAGCACTAGGACGCAAAGGGGGAGGGGATGCCTTGCGGATTGGATCATTTGGGTTGCGAAACAATCCCCAGAATCTCACGAAATATTTGGGATGTTTCTTTGTGGTGAGCCTGGTATGGACGCAACTTAGCTACATACCAACACAAAATATTTGACCACGTTGGGTGCATGGAAATGGCATGCAAGAGGTATGATGAGCACATTAAAATGTGCAAAATAAGATCGCCGACAACCATTCGAAAAGAGGCAGAGAGAATATGGGAGCAACCATCACCTGGATGGTTCAAGATTAATTTTGACGCCTCGATCATACAAGGACAGGGAATGGGTTTAGGAGCAATTATTCGAGACCACAAAGGGATTGCAACAAGATAACTATATCAAGACGATTGTAGGAAGAAACATAAATCGTGATTGCCGCACTCGCATGTAAAGAAGGAATTTGCGTGGCGATGAACGCTGGAATACTGAGAAGGTAGTTATAGAAGTGGACAATTTGCGCTTTTCCACTCGCTTGTGGTCTGGACGGCTAACACGATGGATCTCTCCTACCTGGGAAATATCATCGAGGATATCAAGACTTTTCTCCTAATTTTACTTCGTTCTCTTTTAGTTGGGTCGGGAGGTGCAGGAATTTAGTTGCGCATTTTCTTGCGCGCCATGCGTTTTTCGTTGAATTTATTAGAGACGATAGATGTTCTCTGCCTCAACACATTGTAAACTCCATTATGGAGGAGGCTCCTCCTTAATTTGCTTAATGATATAGTCATTTTTATCCTAAAAAAACATGATTTTATTTCCATGAATAGTGAAAAATGAAAATTGTCACTTAAAAATACAACCATACAAGACCTAAGAGTTTGCATGCATAGACGAAGCTATGTAGGGGCCAAGGGAGCACTTGGGCCCCCTTTAAATTTTGAAAAAAAGTAGGGATATTTTGGCCATTTCACATTTTAATCTTAAAATAAATAAAAAATAGAAATATGGGAAAAAAATCTTCAATTATATTGCATTCCTCTTTCGTATTTTGATTTGTGAATCTTGAAAAATATGAGTCTCGTCATTTTTTCCTTTTCTTAAAATTTTGTACATTTTCAAACTCTGCCATAAACTTTAACTTGAATTTTTGCATTGATGAGTGTAAATATACGTGCATTTGAGGTTCTAAAATGATACATATTTGATGCATTTGCACGCATATTCAGTGTGTTTTGGTTGGTTTCCTTTGTTGGGCGTGATCTGCGTATTCTTGTAACTTCTACGGAAATAGAGCTAAATTGGATAAAACGAGATATCACGTTCCAAAGTATAGGTCAAGAGCTAAGGTGCGAGCAAATATATGAAGGAGAGAAGCGGGATGATCGAACAAAAGGAAATTTCCTTCAAAAACTTCTAAATGCACTAACGATTTCCAACAACTGGAGAGTTTAGTATTTTGGCCATAAATTTCTCCACAAAATTGATAATAAGGTGATTCAAGTGGCTATGGAAAGTTAAGCAAAAGGACTACAACTTTTATGAAGACCCCATGAGCAAATTCGGACAAAAATATGGACAAACACACGTCACACGGCGGACCATGCGGTGTCACACGACCATGTAAAAATGCCGGTGTGGAATGACACAACCATGTGGAGAAGGGAAAGAAATAGGGGGCGGAATCAAGCCCGCACGACCAAACCATGTGAGCCCATACGGGCGTGTGGGAAAGGGCAAAAATCCACGCAACCGTGTGGTGCCACACGGCCATTTGTGTGTGACTCTGCAGACACGATTTTTTGGAGTTCTTTTCCCGTTCAACTCTACAAGTGACCTCTCCAAGCACCTATATAAAGGGGACCAAGGCTTGAACGAATTTTCATCATCATACATCATCCAACATCACTTCATGCGGAAAACACATCAAATTACGCAGAACACAAGATTCAAAGTCTTCCGAGAGATGAAGGTTTGGTCGCGAAGAACACCACAAGGCCTTTCGCATCTACGGGAGCGAGAAGAGCTTGAAGGCTTAGGAGTGGAATCCATCCCGACAAGAAAGGGTTTTCTTTCTATGTCTAGATCTCTTTGTCTGTGCTTAAATAATGTCATAATGTTAATTTTGAATTTGTCTATGAATTTGTTATCAATGTTTGGCTAATCTTTCGGATTTTAAGGGCATAATAAAAAATGTGGATTCATGTTAAATATTTATTAATTGCTTTTTTAATTGATTCATGCTTTCTATTTTATGAATTAGTGCTTATTCTTAGTTGCTTTTTATTTGGCCAATAATTTGCATGTCATATTTGTTAGTGAGAAATTCGGAAGAGGAGTTCTAACAAAGACAAAATCGAATTCAGACATAAACGGGTATATCAGTCGAGACCTACAACTATTTGTGGGGAGTCATTCAATTCATAAATCTTTTGGGAGTTAATAATAGTTGTATCGAGTTGGGAGACCTATAATTGTTATTAATCTTTGTTTATGCGCCCGGAGGGGAATAAACTATCTTAGAATTGAACCCATAGAATTGCATGAATTTGTTTTGAAACTTTAATTGGATTTAATATTGAAGAAACATGTTGAGATTATGTGCATAAGGTTTCTCTTGTAGTTGTTAAAAATACTTGTTGGGTTCGCAATTTTTTTTTTTGTTATTTTCAATTTTATTACAAATTGAATATTGGTCGCTTCAATAAAATTGGAATGCGATGTTATTATAGCATAAGTGTTTCACATATCAATCCACGAGAAATACGACCTTGCTTGCCATTATTCGATAAACTACACTTTGTACACTTGTAGTTGTATGATCCAAATATTTTTGGCGAACAAGTTTTTGGCGCCGTTCTTGGGATTGATGGATTCTACTTAGGTATAGCAATAAGTAGTCAATCTTAATTGAAGCATTTTGTTAATATTTTTTTTTTCTCTTATTGCTTGTTTCTAACATCATTTTTGTTGAATGCGAGACTGAAATCGTTGGCGACATAAGCGACCCATATCGCTCTTTCTGCAGTGGGAGGCCAATATCTAAAGGGCAAATTCCCAAGCGATCTTGAACTTAATCAGAAAATAGAGTAACACCATTCGTTTGATGGATGGTACATAATATGAGGGCTCAAGGATTTCAACCGACCGGTTCAACGACAATGATGTTAGAAATCAAGTCCGGCTGAAGACGTAAAACTTAGCGCTTTGTGGGAGGCAACCCAAGAGACGCCGCGACAAACTCAGGGGTCAAAAAAATGAAAAACAAAAGTCATACACACATGACCCGACCATGCGATTTGCTTCTCCAATTTAAAATTTGATGGACGAGCTTCTTGTCTTCACGAACTATCTAGGTAAGTACTCTTTATGCATTCCTCTTTTCTTTTGTTAATTTTCTCATATGTTTGGGATGAAACATATTTTAAGTTTTGGGAGGGGGGTTTGTCAAGAATGTGTAAATTAGTATCTTCTGCATTTTGCATTGCATTTAGGATTGCATGTAGAGCATAAAAATTTGCATAAATGTTTTTCGATTTTTTTATTATTTTTCAATTTTGTAATTTTTGCACGTTCTTGCTTTAGCACGTTTAATCGCTTTTGTGTGTGTTTTAATCAAGATTTTCAAAAATGCCCAAAGCTTAGTATGATTCTTACTATGAGCATTTAATTGAATGAGATAACATACTTTTGGGAATAATGTGATGAATTATTGAGAAGATATCTTTTATTTGTTTGGCATTAGTTAATAAAATTGGGTATTTGAGCATGTTGTGAAAAATAAGACTGTGAGCTTTTGTGCCTTAAACGCTTTATCTTATGCAACTTATTTTTTTCTTGAGTGTGTCATTCATGATTGATAGAACTCTAGAACACCTTTCTGTATCTTCATTGAAGCCATGTGTATGTGCAATTTTTGAAAATGATTTAAGGTCATCTTTGTTTAGCCTACTTAGCCTAAGAAGTCTACATATGAACTCATGATTCCCTAGTTAGCCAATTTTGAGCCAAAACTTTTTGTTGTTAGCCACATTTTGATCTTTAAAATTAAAAACATGATTTTATCCAAAATTTCTTGAGCTTATAGAAAATGAACAAGTTTAGGGAGATGTGAAAATTTATGAAAAAAGAGAGACGAAGTTGGCAAAAGAAAAGAGGGATGAAAAATTAATCTAGGTGAATGAGAAAAAAAAACATGAAGCTCGAAAAAGAAAGAAAAATCGAAAAAATCGAGCAAAAGAAAAGAAAAATTCTGGAAATTGTGAAAAAAAAAAAAAGAGAGCTTGAGGCTAAAGAAAAAGAAAAGAAGGCAAAAAGGTCTAAGAATGAAAAAGGAGAAATAAGGGTGGAGTTGAGTTGAAAAAAGAAAATATCTTGAAAAGAATGAGTATTATGCTAAAATTGGGTTGGTGAATTGCAAATATGTGCGCTTAAATTCTATTTGCTCAAGTCAAGTCACTAATCCAAATTTTCCATACCCTTACCAAAGAGCTTACATTACAACCTAATAAAAGTCCTTTTGGATTCTTAGAATGGGCACACAAAAGTGGTCGAGATGTTAGATGATTTGCAAGCTATGGTAGTTCTACATTCACCGAATTGATTTTGAGCGTAAACACTTTCCATACACTTCCGAGAGTCAAGTGATACACTATCTACTTGTGAGTCGCGATGTCAAGTACCCAAAAAGAGTATTAATTATGTTGAATTTATGAATGATGACTTCTTGATTATGAATTACATGGTTTTTTTAAGTATGGAATCAAATGCTATTTAATGTTCATAGTGTTCTTGGGTGTTTATTTTTACCCCTTAATATTATTTTTTCAATTTGCTCGAGGACGAGCAATGATTTAAGTTTGGGGTATTTTAATGAGTGTAAAATATACGTGCATTTGAGGTTTAAAATGATATACATTTGATGCATTTGCATTCGTATTGATGTATTTTGGTTGGTTTTTATTTGTTGGGCGTGATAATGCGTGTTCTTGTAACTTCTTATAGGAATGGAGCTAAATTGGATAAAAAGAGATATCACGTTCCAAAGTACAGGTAAAGAGCTAAGGTACGAGCAAATATATGAAGGAGAGAAGTATGGACGATCGAACAAAAGGAAATTTCCTTCAAAACGTCCAAATGCTAACACTTTTCAAGACCTTTGGCGGTTTAGTATTTTGGCCATAATTTTCTCTACAAAATTGATATTAAGGTGATTCAAGTAGCTATGGAAAGCTAAGAGAAATGGCTACAACTTTCATGCGAACACGGACAAAAACACGTCCACACGGCTGGACCGTGTGGTATCACACGACCGTGTGAAAATGCCGGTGTGGAATGACACAACCGTGTGGAGAAGGGAAAAAACAGGGGACGAAACCAAGACCGCACGGCCAGCCATGTGAGCCCACACGGGCGTGTGGGAAAGGGCAAAAATCCACACAACCGTGTGGTGCCACACGGACTTTGACGCATATTTTGGAGTTCTTTTCCGTTCAGCTCTACAAGTGACCTCTCCAAGCACCTATATAAAGAGGAACAAGGCCTAAACGAATTTTCATCATCATACATCATCCAACATCACTTCATACGGAGAAAACACATCAAATTACGCAGAACACAAGATTCGAAGTGTTACGAGAGAAGCGAGGAGCTAGGTCGCGAAGAACACAAGGCCTTTCGCATCTCTTTAGCACAAGAGCTTGAAGGAGCTTAGGAGGGAATCCTTGCTCGCAAGAAGGGTTTTCTTTCTATGTCTAGATCTCTTGTCGTGCTTAAACGATGTCATAATGTTGATTTTGAATTTGTCTATGAATTTGTTATCAATGTTTGGCTAATCTTTTGGATTTTAGGGCATAATCAAAACGTGGATTCGTGTTAAATCTTTATTAATTGCTTTCTTAATTGATATATTCATGCTTTCTATTTTATGAATTCGAGTGCTTATTCTTAATTGCTTTTTATTTGGCCAATAATTTGCATGTCATTTGTTAGTGTGAAATTCGGAAGAGGAATTCTAACAAAGAAGAAAATCGAATTCGGACATAAACGAATGTATCGAGTCGGAGACCTACAACTGTTTGTGGGGAGTCATTCAATTAATAAATCTTTTGGGAGTTAATAATATTATTATCGAGTCGGAGACCTACAATTGTTATTAATCTACGTTTATGCGCCGCCGCCTTGGAGAGGGAATAAACTATTTTAAGAATTGAACCAATAGAATTGAATGAATTGGTTTTGAAACTTTAATTGAATTTAGTATTGAAGAAACATGTTGAGATTATGTGCCTAAGGTTTTCCTGTAGTTGTTGAAAATACTTGTGGGGTTCGCAAATTTATTTATTTATTTGTTATTTTTGATTTTATTACAAATTGGATATTCGGTCGCTTCAATAAAATTGGAATGCGATGTTATTATAGCCTAAGTGTTTCACATATCAATCCCACAGGAATACGACATTGCTTGCCATTATTCTATAAAATACACTTTGTAAACTTGCGGTTGTATGATCCAAATATTTTTGGCGAACACGCATTATTCTCTTGTGTCTCTACTTGTTCTTTTTGGTATATTGATGTAATTATATTTTTTATTTATTTTTGGATATTAAGATGTGATTGAATTATTACGGTGAGTTAATCGGAAAGCTTCTACTTATTTTAAATTTGATGTATTGTTTTTTTATGTGGTAATGGATAAATTGTCCACGTATGTTTTGTAAAAATGATAAATAGTCATAATTTTCGAAAACATATTTTTAGCCATTTTGACACTCAAGTATACCCTTCTTGTGTTCTTTTGATGAGGTACTTGATTAAATTTCAAAAATTTATGCGATGCGGTTCCAAAAAAAAAATGATGCATTATATTTTTCAATACCGATCATGGACCGGTCCACGAAATGAAATAAATACAAGATGAATATTTGGAATCAAAAATAACTGAAAAACATGGTTATATTATGGAAAAGTGGCTAATTAAAATCCGACGGACTCTTTTTATATTAATATTAGTTGGGCCCCTACCCAAATTCCTGGCAAATCATGATTGCATGTGTGTATGCACTATGCAATTTCTATAGCTAGTCAGTATAATAAGCAAATAAAAACAGCAGAAGCAAAGCAGTAAATAAAGCAATAAATGGACATGGGATTATAGAGCTTCAAAGGTGGAGTAATCTCTCTCTTGCTCTCCTCTCCAAATCTTCGGATCCACTAGTCTAAATTACGTGTACAAACCAAACTAGTTCACAGTAGTCTTAATCACAAAGCCATTCTATTATGCCCCAGCAATTCGATTATGGCGTTGATCACAAAGCCGATCACCGATTGAACCCCGCCACTCAACTGTGGCTTTGATCACAAAGCCCGTCTACATAGCAATCGACTGCCCAAGTTAGAGTAAGTGAACTGTACTCTTCAAAATCTCAGTCATAAACCTCAAACATAAGTAATACTCTATTTACTTTAATTTGTTTAGTCGTGAATCAATCATTTCTGTCGAAGTTCTTAAAAAACAAAGTATGTTGACATTTATACATGTAAATGGTCTGACAATACCACCCAAAATATATTTCTCAAAAATAAAAAGGGACAATTAAAAAAAAAACATTGAGGTTCGAGCTAATTAGAAAGAAAAAAAAACCAAAGATTTTTAAAAATCGCAAAAAACCCTTAAAGTTTGATTGATCTTATATTTTCCTCTTTATAAGCAAAAAATAATTCCAACCCCTAATATTTATAAAAGCATTATAGTTTACCAATTAAATTCAAGATGGTACAAATTTGAGGGATTTTTTTATAATTAGTCCAAATCTCATGGGTGTTTTTGTAATTACCCAAATGAAAAACTACTCCCAAAATCCTTTAGGGCTTGTATGGATGTATTTCCAAGTCCATTTCCAGGTTCTAGCGTTGGAAAATGAATTTTCAAACTTAATTTATTGATTTTTCATGTGAGAATTGGAAATATGTTTGGTTTGTTTTTGAATTTCTGTTTGAAAATGAGAATATGTCCTGGTTAGAGGTTTTCAAATGTATTTTTGACATATGTTTGCGTGATTGTAGTGTATTTTTACCTGGTTTGCATAATTGGAA
This sequence comes from Rehmannia glutinosa, assembly GCA_016081115.2. Lineage (NCBI taxonomy): Eukaryota > Viridiplantae > Streptophyta > Magnoliopsida > Lamiales > Orobanchaceae > Rehmannia > Rehmannia glutinosa. The sequence goes on along the minus strand of CM071928.1, from coordinate 16,572,062 downwards.
TGTAAACTTGTTTGGTTGTATTTTCAAAAGAATATTTTCCATAAAAAAGTGAAAACTGGAAATGATTTCATTTCTATTGAAAACTTTTAAAACAAACAAAAAACTCATTTAAGAATAGTTGGAAAGTGGAAAAATGATGTTGAAACACGACCGTATAAGGCCTAAATCATTCTAAACCAAACAGACTGAAAGGACGAGTGAAAGTAAACCATGACAATAACCAACACCAACACAAGCACCAACCCCCACGGCGAACTTATTCCGTCGTCCGCCGCCGCCTCGGCACTCCGGCGGCATAGCGCCACCACCTGTGGCGGATCATCAACACGTTCACCACTAGAATCCCGACAAGTGGCAGCAGCAGGAGACCGAACCTGAACCTCATCTTGTTCCTCTCCATCCTTTGCGTGAACTCTGAATAAGTAGCAAAACACATCAACATTATAAACAGGACAAAAAACAGCACCAATGGCAACGGCGGCGCAGATATTGAGTCCAACGTTGTTTCTTTCCAGCTCACACCCCTTCTTTCTCTCACTAACCAACCCATTTTTTAATTTTTTTCAAATGATGATTGCTGAAAATATGAGTGTGGTATCATTATATAAGGGGGCAAATGTAAAATTAGTTCCGTATTTATATTGCAACATTAGTACTGTCATTATTGAATTGAGATTTTAGACCTGTATGTTTTGCTTTTTTTTTTTTTTGCAATTTTGATCCCGTAAATTTTAGATTTGTGCATATTTGGTCCTATAAGTTTAAGTTAGTGCAAATTTGGTCTTGAGAGCTATTTCAATATTTCAATTATTCCGGAAATGCCCCTAATAACCAAAATAATCAATATACCTAAGATCAAGTGTAAAATGGTATCAGAACCTATATTTTATCTACTTGAGTTGAATTTATTTTTCATTAGTACAATATACTATATGTTACCTAATGATAGAAGAAGTTTAGACTCATGGATCCGGATCAAAATCGAGATACGAGTTCAATATGTATTATTTCCTAATTTTGAAAATACAAAACAAGTAAAATTTGGCAAAATTGATTATTTTGAATAATAGGACCGAAATTACCATAACTAAAAAATAAAAAACTAAAATTATCAAATCCTAAAAATTACATTATTAAAATTATTATTTTTGCTAAGGTGTGGGACTAATATTGCAGCATCAAAAGTTACAGGACTAATATTGTAATACACTTATAGATATGACCAATTTTGCAATTTTCCCTATATAAGGTGGTGGGATAATGCTTTAACATAAGTTCTGGATTATTAGAAGCTCTAATTAACCGATGTTCCTTATTGGATTTAACTTTTTAAACACACTTTCGAAGGGATCGATTCGAAAAAGGGGAGTTTTGCATGTTGATGAAGATGGGGAAAGGCGAAAAGAATATATTCACACAATCAACGGTTGTTATCATGCAACGTAAACTCATGCTTATTAGAAAAGTTCATACTTTCTGGAGATGGAATATATATCTATAATTTTCAATTTCACTTACATTATACTGAAAATGTGAATGCCTAACTATTTTTTCTCTTTTAAAGATTCAATAACTTATATACTATAATAATTAAAAATTAATTATATAAATGTTTAACAAGCTTGGAAATACAAATCCACGCACCATCCGCCGGCCAGAAAAACTGGTTGTGAGTTGTGGTGGCGCTAGTGGAGAAATCCGTCTTTTTTTCTTCACGAAAGCAAGCAACAAGTTGTGCATCCATAAAAGTGTGTTGCGCAGAGCCGGTCGAGCAATTGGCTACTTATATGAGAGTGGTGATACACATAAATAGGGTGGGCGGATAAAAAAACTAACAAAATATCATAAAAATTATAACTAAATTTTTTTTTTTCTAAAAATTTTCTAAGTAATTTTTTTTTGTTTTTTAAAAATGGGAGGGGGGGCGGGGCCGGGTTGGCCCTCCCTCCGCCAATGCGGTCGAGTGGCCTGGAGGATCGGAAAAAAGCCCCTTTTATTTTCATTAAAAAAGAAAAAGAAAAATAACAAAATCAATGATATAAATGTTATTTTATTAATTTAATATATAAAATAAGATATGTAATACCAAAATTATCATATTCCAACTTTAATTTTGGAGATTATGCGTTGTTTAAATGGGAGAATTTCATAATAGGGTCCGAATTTAAGAAAATCTATCACTATAAGACCCAAAATTTCAACCTTCTCAAATCAAGACCCAATTTTAAATTTTTTTCTCAAATTGGGCCTCCTCAAATTTTGGGTTCTCACTTCTCACTTCAGGATCCAAAATTTCAACATTCTTAAATTAAGACCCAATTTTTATTTTTCTCAAATTGGGCGGTTCCCAAATTTTGGGTTCTCACTCCCAGATTTTAGAATTTAACAAAAAAAAATATTAGTGTAATCTATCATGTCGACCACATAAAATGTTTTTCTTCCTCTTTTCGTTTTTTCGCTCATTCTTTTTTTTTTTCCTACTTCATACTTATTATCAATTTGTTTGTTTAACGTGCAGATACCGAGATCTGTACATTTAAATGTATGAAACTAGCAAGATGAAAAATAGTAAAATATTTGTTGGTTACTAAAAAATAAGATATCCAAATTATGAATGAAAAAGTTGTAAAATATTTTTCGGTTACTAAAAAAATAAGATAGCCAGATTATGATTGAATTTTAAAGTTTAAAACAAGTATCGATTAGGAAAAAATGGATGGACGAAAAAATGAAAGAGAAAGAAAAATAATTTTTGTGGTGGCGTGATAGATTATATTAAAAATTGGGTCTTGATTTGAGAAGGATAAAATTTTGGGTCTTGAAGTGATAGATTTCTAAAATTTGGACCCTATTATGAAATTCTCCCTTGTTTAAATTGGATAAATTGGAGGATCAAAATAGGAGCTGTTTTTCATATTTGAGAAAATGACGATACGACATAAGGTAGGCCTTTGTTTAGCACCAAAAAAATGAAAAAAAAATTAATTAGATACATAGGAAAAAATCTCTTGAATATTTTCTTCTACCTAGAATTAAAGTAGACCTCACAGTTCAAGCATAATATTTGTACTAGTTTAAGACTGCATAATATAAAAAATAGTTAAAGGCACAAAAATTCATAGGCTTATTTTTCGCATCATGCTCAAATACTCAATTTTTTCATAATGCCAAACATGCAAAAGATATCTTCTCAACAATTTATCACATAATTCACCAAATACTTATTTTCATAAAACCAAGTGCTCATAGTAAAATCATACAGAAGCTTTTTTATACTTTTTGAACTTCTAATCCGAACTCGCACAAAAGTAATAAACGTGCTAAAACAAAAATAAAAACAATATTTTTAAAAAAATATGCAAATTTTATGCTTCAACATGCAATCTAAACGCAAATGCAACAATACAACATTAATTATTCATGCATTCTTGAGTCTTGACAACCCCTCAAACTTAAATTATGCTTCGTTCCGAATATTTGAGTAATTATCAAAAGAAAAGGAATGCGTGAAAAGCACTTACAGGCTCACCGTGGTGGAGGAGGTGGATGATAGTCGCCCGCTTGAAATACCCTAGCCGCTCACTACTCATCCGGCCAATATAGTTCATGCATTAAAGTTGTTTATATGCCACTTGCATTGATTTTGGTATTTGCATAATTTATTTTATTTTAGATGGCATGGTTGATTCCATAAATTTAGAACTCTCATTATATGAGTTCTCGAATTTCTAACTAACTCGATTAAATAAGATGAATTATATGTCGAACTATTAGATGTCAATAGGTGACGCGAGGTAAACTTAGAAATGAAAAGTGGCATTAACGTGTGTATCTCATAGTATAAGATGTAAGTAAATTAAGTAGAAGGATTAATAAAGTATTTAAAGAGAAGAATGATAAATTAGTTGGGAGTTGAAATATTATGTGAAATTAATAATAATAATAATAATAATAATAATAATAATAATAATAATAATAATATATATATAATAACAAACCCCTTTTCAAATTTGTTTTCCCACTTAAACACCTATTGCTAAAAAAAATTCGGTTTTTGTTTAGAAAAGTGGACTAATTCATCTAATTTTGGATATATTCAACCCTCTTATTTTATTTTGTTAAGTTTGACCATTTAAGTTATTTAGGGCATAATTAAAAGTTGGATAGCAAAATCTGTTAAACTTAGATTTTTAAAATTTTGCTGATTCAAAGAGAGTTGACTTTGTTTAATACAAACTAAGCAATATAAAAATTTACTTTTATGAATTCATGATATTTATTTTTGGAAATTTTCGTTGGTTCATATATAATCCAAAAACACTTTTTAATGAAAGTTGACTTTTTAAAATATAAAAACGCATATTTATATTTTTGGCGGGGTTTCTATGCAAAAACAAAAAAAGTGATTGTCATATATTTTAATTCGAAAATGATTAATTCTTGCTTGAATACGAAATGTAGTGATGAATATGGTCTCTTTTTCGCCAAAAGAATTTAATTTGATATCAATTTATATTATTCTATTTTTGCAGAAATTGTTGAACTTTGGTAAAAAAAATCAATGGAAACAATCAGAGCTTAATAAACCCAAATCTCGATGAATGAATTGGCATTCATAACAATATATGGTAAAAATCGTGCAAATAATAACGAACATTATCTAACCACAAATATTTTGTTGCAATTTCCTTACAACTTCATCCATCACCAAAGATAAATACCGAACCATAGCAAAAAAAGATTTACAACAATTTAAAAATTCTCTTTGCAAAAGCTTGAGCATCTTTCTCGAAAATTTTCGATCAACACAAAAAGAGATGGCACCATTCGTTACACTAATTCGCGACCTCAATAATAGCCAAACATTGTGGGTTCAAACCGAGGCTTATTCGAGCATATGAGAAGCCATCTTTTTCCTGACAAAAATCGATCCTCACACTAGAATGCGTTTTCCATGACAAAAGTAGTAAGTTATTTTTCATTCTTTATTGTCTTTTTATTTTTATTTGAATTGTTCAGAAATTTATTATTCTAATTTTTGTCTTGAAATATACTACTGGGGTGATCGAATTCATGCCACAATACGGAAATTTGATTGCAAACTTCAAAAAGATCTTGAAGGAGGGATATGTTTATGTGATCAAGGATTTTCTCGTCACAAAACAAGTGGCACTTATAAGACCAATGCTACAAAACAAAAAATTTGTTTTATGGTAAAACTCATGTTTTCGAAATGTTCGAGCGGACATTTTCCCGATTTATGTTTGATTTTAAGAATTTTGATGATTTAATGAATCCTAGAAGGTGGACGATACAATGTTGTTAGGCATCAATCTTCTTTTTTTTTTTTTTTTTCGCTTTTATTGTTTTTTCAAATTAGTTTGTTGAATGATATATGAATTGTATCTTGTTTACATTCTTTTTCCGGATGTCATTGCGTATGTGGCGAAGCGGCTTTAAATCTCGTGTAGGGGGCCCAACTAATAACAATATAAAAAAATCCGTCGGATTTTTGGCCGCTCTCTTCTCCATAATAAAATAGTTTTAACCATGTTTTCTTATCCATTTTTGAGTTCAAATTTCCATTTTGTCTTTTTTTTTCCTTTCTAAAGGGACCAATCCATGACTCGATACCAAAAAAAATGCACCGCATGAATTTTCTGAAATATAAACAAGTACCTCATCAGAGAATACAAGAAGGGTATGACCGTGTTAAAATGGCTAAAAAATATGTTTTCAAAAAATATGACTATTTTTTATTTTTACAAAACATAAGTGGACATTTTGTCCATTACCACATGTAAAAATTAATAACAATACATCAAAGTTAAAATAAGTAGAATTTTTGATTAAGTCATTATATTAATTCAATCACATTTAATATAAATAATAAATAACAAAATACAATCACATCAATATACCAAGGAGACAAATAGAAACACAAGAGAATAACGCAAAAATTCAAGTTAAAGTTTATGGCGAAGCTTAAAAATGTACAATTTTTTAAAAAATTGGTAAAATGATCAAGACTCATATTTTTCAAGATTCACAAATGAAAGCAGGAAAGAAGAATGCAAGATAATTGAAGACTTTTTTTTTATTTTTTATTTATTTTAAAATAGTGAAAAGACCAAAATACCCCTACTATTTTTCAAAATTTGAGGGGGCCCAATGCCCCCTTTGGCCCTCTAATACCTTCGCCATTTGTTGGCGAGTTCTTTCAATGCACAAAGTTTTCAAATAAAAACATTGATAGAAGGGTTACAAGATTCATCGAGATAACCTCGAAGATTTAGAATAATTTTCTTATTATTTTCTCGTATTAATTATTATAATGTAAACTAATAATTAAATTTGTATAGGAATAGACATTTGTCGTGTACTCTTTGGGAAGATTATGTCGAACAAATACTCCCTCATTTGGAGAACAACATTGTCGACCACTGTTGTCATGATTTTACAAATGGGACGTGCAAAAGTATTTAAAGGTATTTGTTTGTTAAATTAATTTTTTAATAATATTTCTGTTTTCCATAATAATTTATTTAAAATTATTTTTGCAAAATTTTTACGAGCAAGTCAAGGTTTCCAACAGCTTTTTTGTTACAAAGTTGTATGTGAATGATCCCATTGAGGAAATTCAAGACTTTAAGAGAAGTTTGTCTAACTAAATAGTTAAGATTATAATTAATCTTTTATTAAATTGTTTCGATTATTATTTTTATAATTAATATTTTATTAAATTTTTACTGATAATTATTTCATTATTTAGTCTTTTGAACAACAATAATCCGACATTTTCGATAAGCCATGTGTCAAATCCATGATCAACAACTGTGTGTTGGAGGACCTAAAATCTCCAAATTTCTCAATCAAGTCTTTAGAACATTTGTATGCGAATGAAGCGATAATATAAATACTTTTTACATTTTATTTTTTTATTCTAAACTTTAAAATATATCTTCGATGTTTTAATATTGTTACTTATATAGGTCGGGAGTTTTTGGGTTTGTGCGAGAATAGTGGATGTTTTACGATGAATGGCGGTACATTTCGCGTGCACACGATGTACCAAAAAATCGCATCAATCGTGGATCGCTTTCTTGCATAAAATGTGACCATTTGCGGAAACATGACATATAAGGTAATTTGTTTTTAAGTTTATTACAAGTGAGATAATTAAAAAAATTGCTTTGAATTGTTTTTCGATTATAATTTTAATTTTTTTATATGAATAGATATATGATTCACTTCCAAGTGGTAGATGAATCTGCAAGTGTAACCCCGCTTTGTTGGGATAGAGAATGTGAGTTGTTGATTGGGAGACCTTGTGTGGATTTGAGGAATGAAACTGTTAAGGTATATTTTGTTTTTGAAAAGCTATAAATATATTATCTATATTAAATTAATATATAATATATAATTATATATTGAAATTCTGGATTTATATAGAAAGAGAAGGTGGCGATGAATCACGGAGTTGCCAAATGAGTTGCAAGGCCTTATTGGCAAGATGGTGCTTTTCAAGGTTCAGATTAAAGAGGAACAATTACGTAACTATGTTGGAGCTTTCTCGGTTGTAAAGCTTATCGGATCGATTTAGTGTGGAAATATAGGGCTACTTCACCGGAGAGTCGGGTTATTTTTAAAAAACTATCAAATATAGAATTATTTAATTTTTTTATATTTATTTATAAAATTAATTTTATATTTTGAAGGAATCGGACTATTTATCAAAGCTTTAAGGAGAAAAACTTCGCCGTGAAAATGTAAGGATCTGATCTTTATTTTTTGTTTATATTCTTTTATGAATTTTAAAACCTAAAATTTGTTATTTTGCGTTCACATGAACTAGATGATAGTTGATCGGCGGATGGAGTTAGCACACCTAGCAAGCTTCTTGGCAAACACAATCGGAATGATGTGTCACCACTTACAAGAGGGCTTTGAATGAGCAATTTCCGTCGTCGATGAAGATGAAAAGCGTTATTAAAAAGGAAGATGATTAGATAGACAGTTAATAGTTTTTTTGTTCAACAATTAGTTTTTGGGTATTTAAACTCCCAAGTTATAAATTGTTTTTCTATTTTGAACATCGATTAAATTCGATTTCTTATTTCGATTGTTGCGATTAAGGTTAATAAAATTTTCTATTCAAATTATAATAATGTCATCTTTTATTATGTCAATCTGCTTTCATAGTATTTTCTTTAGTTTTTTTTATTTTTCGTTATTGTTCGAATTATAATCTTCTTTTTCGATTATTTTGTAATTTCAGCCTTTGATACAAGGGTTTATTAATTATTTTAATAAATATTTAGTTTAAAAGAGTATTAAATTAATATTTATTTTACTATTTATATTAATAAATTAATATTTGATAAAAGAGTTTATTAATTAATTAAAATAATATTTAATGAAAATAGATTATTTTAATTAATATTTAAATAATCAAATTACTATTGGATAAAAGAGTTTATTAATTATTTAAATTAATATTTAAATTATATGGATTTATGTAATTTTATAAAAAGTTTTATTAATTCAAAAAATGATTCTATTTTTATTGGTTCATTTTTTTATCGGATATTAAATTATTTTTTCATTTGAATTAAAATTGCAAATAAAATATTTCACTTCTATTTAAAAATCAATGCAATCTAAAACGTGATTACCCAACAGATTCCACCGCTCTCTAGGAGTAAGGTCAAGTTGGTTTCAAGTTCGAATACAATCTATTGCTAAACTAAATTAGAATCATAAAAATAGTGTTACAAATAACCATGTAAACCATGCAAACATTGTTTGAAATATGAAATTCCTAATTATCAAAATAACCATGTAAACTAAAAATACACGATCATTCTTTGAGAGCCCTACATGATTCCACCACTAAAGAAGCAGGGTCAAGAGGGTTTTATTCTCAAAGTTCAATATAGATAACAATTCTAACATAAAACATAATCAACAATTTAATTTGAGCCATTTAGATCACGGGTAATTCAATCAATAACGACATGTAATAACTACAAAGTTAAATTAATATAAGATATATTCTATCCTATCTTGTACGATTATTAAGACTTTTCAACTCAAGAAATATCCCAACACATTTGTTCCAAATTTAAACAAATATATGGCCAAATACATACAACTTGAAAATATCTTAATACCATATCTCAGAACTTTTAATCGACTGATTGTATCAAAAGTACTTTCATTCAATCATCATTTTATGGAACATTTTAAACATATAAAAATATATCCATCATACACATGTCATGTATAGTCATCATTAAATTTACCTAAATTGCAAGATACTATTTAACATATCACAGACATTCCATATTTAGTCATCCACAATCTATATAAACCATTTCAATCATGCCAAACGGATTTGCGGATAAAAATCAAATATCACAACACAACTCATAGTTGAACACTCGAAAACGTAAATTCTTGAGTTGAAGATGAGAAAGCTTTGTTGGAAGTAAGAGGAACATGAACTCGGAAAATGAAAAAGGTATGTTGCTTCTATATATTTTTTATGATGTGAACAAATAATTCGATTTTTAAGTGTCAATTGTATTTCATTTACACAATTCTCATTGTTTTTAGATATCTTAGATTAAGTACTTAATTCGATAGCTATCCCTAGCTTTAATATGTACAGTGGTTTGTTGTGATGTTTGTCATATTTTTCTAAAAAAAGTTCTAAGTTTTTACGTATTTAATGTAAGCTACAAGTCACATATCCGATTTTATGTTCAAACATACTAAATGAGTCTATATAAAGCTAAATGTGTTCGTATAATCCGAAAAATATTTGTTTTAAAACTAACGATTGAAAGAAAATAAATGTCATTACCTTAGTTGTTGGCTTGGTCACTCAAGAACTGTTTATTCATTACCCGCCAACAAGAAAGAACGTAGTCGAATTGTTCATATACAAATTGAATGAAAATTGAAACTTAAAATTATTAAAAGTATAATACTTATCTTTTTGGTTCTTTGTGAGTGAAACTCCGTTCCATACACGAAAGAAGCTAAGCACCAACCTTCCTCTAATTTTTATTTTTTTGACATAGATTTTACATCTCGTAAATCAACACAAATACAGTTTAAAATACATTGATTCTCCAACAGGATTCCACTACTTTACGAGAGGGTCAAGTTGGTGTTAACCTCAAAGTTGTATCAAACTATATTTAGACAATTAGGATCTTAAAATAAATACATTAATTAAAAAAATAAAATTTGCGAAATTATAAAGTATATTTTTAATGTTAAGTATTTTGTTTTTTATATTCGTATGAATAACTAAATAACGAAATATTTAAAAGTATAATTACAAATAATGTCTATGCTAATTTAAAAAAACATTATATACAATAATTTTTATTATCGATTTTCTTAAAAATGAAAATTAAGATTATTTTTAAATAAGTGATTACAAAATTTAGATAATCCAAGTAAATATAACTAATATTAATTTTTATAATCGACTATCTATATTTGATAAATTAATCTATTCCGACTTCTATTTTTAATCTTACTAACAAAAGAGAAAAAAATGTTATCATCTCGGATTGATATAACTTATAGTGAAAATTAAAAGGGTGTAACAGATCTGGAAATAATATAAATAAATTCCAACACATTTGAAAATTATAGTATAAAAATATTTCTGTTTAATCTTTTTTTACGAAAGTATCATTAAGTAATTTTTAACAAGTATATTTTTATTATAAAAAAATAATGCACAAACCGTTTAACATCTTTAAATAAAATAAAAACATGCCAAAACAAATGACGATTTAAGTATACAAAAATTTTCAGTTTAATCATTTGTACTTTTTACTTAAAAGACCGTTAAATAATTTTTAAAAATTAAGTTTTTATTTGTAAAAAAAACGTTGGACATCTTGTTTAGAAAAAATGAAGCAAAAAATATAAAAAACATAATATTATTTAAATAACAAACGAAAAATGGCAAAAAGCAAAAAACAGACTTACCGATTCAAGCGACAACCATCATTTTTTGGGAATAAAAACTTCATAAAAGGAAAATTCCGAAATTCTAAAATATCTACAGATCGCGAGATAACCTCCAGTTATTTGCCTTTGTGGTTCATGTGTATGTAAATCACAAAAATATAATGTATAACCTACTGATCTAACCGAAAACTTATAGATCCGTAAGAAAATCATGACATTTATTTGGGTTTAAAACTAAAAATGTATGTAAAACCTGATAACCCGAGTGGCTATGAAAAAACCACCGGATTTAACAATTTACAAATTAAATTTTCAAAAACCTTATACAAAATTAATGATCGGAAACCACCCAAAAAATCAGAAGATGAACATTTACAAATTTAATTTTTGAAACTCCACGAAAATTAACAAAAACATAAATTAAAACTAACCTGGAAAAACAACCATCTCATAAAAATACACCCGTCTTGAGTGGTCAAGAGAGATTGCCAATGACCGAGAGAAATGAGAGATGGGGTGGGTTAGGTCTTACTTTGATTTTGTTCGAAAATGAGAGAAATGAGAGATGAGAGATTAGGGTTTCACAGTGAAAGGAACACACTAGAGAGAGGTTTTTCGGTACAATGAGAGAGAGCGGTTAGATGAATCTGTTCATCTAACAATGACAAAACCGTGTGCTATGAGGGTGGGTGGTATGGATTAGGGCCATCCGATTTCAAATCGGATGGCCATGGTTATTTTAATATTTTTTTATAAACTGTTGCATGTGGATGTGGTTAGTACACGTGTCTTGTTTCTAGAGAGTTCATCTAAGAGAGAACAAAATGAGGATGACTTATGGCCATCCGATCCAAATCGAATGGCTATGTTTTTTTTTTTTTTTTTTTTTTCCGTTTTTGTAAAGAAAAATGGGAGCTTTTTGTACAAAGAATGGGCCTTATCAAAAATTTGATATGTTTAAAAAGAGATGGGCCCGATCCAATATTTTTGAATGTTTTTGATATTTTAAAACAAGCCCAATTTGAATTGTATTTTTATATTTATTTTAAATAAAAGTAATGTTTTAAATAAAATAAAATTACTAAAAAAATGAAAACGTAATTTAATTTTATTTAATTTATTTATTTTTTTATCATATAATTTCACTTATTATGTTAAAATACGTAATCATATTAATCCTATCATAATAGTTGTAATTAATAAACTATAATGTTTTAAAAGTTACAAATATAAAATTCTTCGTCTTATATATAAATTGATACTTTTTTCATATCCATAATTTATCATATTGGCAATAAATTTGATTAAATTATTATTGTAAAATAGAGTATCTAAATAAAATTTAGCTTCCAAAATAATATTTTTAAATAATTAATTATATTTATGTTCCATTGTTAATAAAATGAAGTGATATGATTTGTATAAAAATGAATATTTATTACATACTTATAAATATATTGGATAATAAATAAATATATAATCAATTTATTTTGCTTTTTTTTTGTTTAAAAAAGTATAAAAAATTATTTTTATTTATTTTAATTTCATTTATATAATTGTAAATATATATGAATTTTTTTAATGCTATTGTGTGCACCTTAATTATTTTTGACCTTATTTTATTTTCATCTATGCAAAAATATGAGAAGCTCCAATTTGTCGATTTCTAGCATGAATGCGATAAAAGATGTTATGCTAAATCGGCCTAAAAGACAATTATCAAACCATTCACTAATTAACATCACAAATACATGTCATTCAATGACACCAGAATAGATATGCGATCGTCTTGAGGTTATGTAGACTAAATGATTTTCAAAGTCTGTTTTGGCCCAAATATTAATGCGAGATGATTATATCCCCGATTCTGTCATTACGGATGGTACGTTCTATTTGTTTTAAATTATTTATTTTAATTATTTGTTATTTTTAAATTTGAATATTTAAAAGTATTACAAATATTTATTTTATAATATATTTTATTTCTTATTTCTAGCAATTTGTTTATTTAAATTAATCTAATAAATGTTGTTTCGTTTTCTTAGAAAAATCGTCTACTATCTTCATGAGTTGCATCCAAGGTCGGGACTCCGCTTATGCTCTTTAGAAATATGGACCATTCCAACGGATTGTGTAACGCACCGGATCGGTGATTATGAGGCTAGCCAAGCATGTTCTTGAAACTAAAATTCTCACTAAAACCAATGCAGGTAATAAAGTTTTGATTCCGCGAATGACATTGACATAATCGTATCTCGAGAATCTCCTTCAAGTTCCAACGAGACGTTTTCTCTCATTGTATCTTATGCGATGGCTATAAAGAAGAGCCAGAGGACAGTCCCTCTCTAGTGTCGGGATGTACCGAAGAATCTAGTATTCGATTATGGCCAACTATACGTTCTTTGTTTTCCGAATTACGAATCGTAAGAGTTTAAAAATATTAGTTTGTGGTGAGGGCGAATCAAAAAAAAATAAACACACGATGAATGTTGTGTATAAAGAAGTATTCCAAAATTTTTAATATGTACAAGTAGTGTTTTAATTTGAAAAAGTCGTTTATAGTTTGTTTTTTGGTGCTCATTACAATTATTTTGTGTACCCGTTCAAATTATATAATTCGACAAACCAATAACATATGATTCACGTATCAAATTTTCAGAATAACATCTTCGTGCATCGCATCGTCAACACACTAATAATAATAATAATAATAATAATAATAATAATAATAAAAGAGGGGCCATAAACTAATAATTGAGAAGTAGGGGCCCCTATGTAAATATCAATAGTTGGGTACTTAAAATATATACGTATTAACTATCTATATATATATATATATATAGGGTTATATGAGACCACCTCATAGGGTAAGTCCATAGGGACCAATCCTAGCCATATATCTAGATTTTTCAATGGTTGTGATTTTAGAGCTAAAAATTGATTAAATGTTGGTAATTAGAGAAAGAGGTAAATTAATCATCCTACAAAATTACCCAATATTCATAGGATTTTGTTCACATTATGATCACACAATCTATCCAAATCTCACATCAAATTCAACGTGAACAAATCTCATCTTCCTTCTTCTTCGAATGCGATTTCACGAGAGAACAAAAACCAGTCACTCTCGCTTGTATAAAACACGGCAATCCTTCCAAATCTCGTAGTAATTCAATGTGAACAATCATCCTCCTTCTTCTTCAACTCACTACTGTGAGAAATCATTCATCCTTCTTCTTCTTGCGACTATTGTGTGAAAAAAGTTGCGATAATTTGCCATAGTTGCTAGAGCTCAACTTGATTTCAAGTTTGCTTATGAAGATGTAGTTTGTTGCTTGTGTAGATGTGTCATGGTGCTTTTATATACCATTAACTACATAAGCAAGTCGAAGCAACAAATCCATACCACATAAGCAACAATCCTATATTACATAAGCAACAAATATACACTACGTATGCACCACGAATACATTAACTACATAAGCGGTCATAGCAAAAATCCATACAACATAAGCAACAAGCCTATGCTACATAAGCAACGAATATACACTATGTATGCATCATCGATACATTAACTACATAAGCAAGTCATAAGCAACAAACTCATACTACATAAGCGGTGGGATATTTCCTGGTGAACACGAGGGCTAGATAGGATATGGGCTCTTGGTGTGTCACAGGAGGATGGTCCATTTGTGAGTACCTATGTATGGCCTTGCGGGGGTGGGATACTTCTTGGCGGACATAAGGGACGCAAGTAGGGGACCCTTGGCTAGGCCAAAAGATGGTCCACACGTAGATCCATACGATATTATTGGTCATTTGATTATTACTATGTGCGAGCTCTTTTTCGGTGCATAGTAGGTAGGGTTAGGGGCCCAAATGAAAGAAAATGATTTTGAATAAAGTATTTTGATTCATGAGTTTAAATTTTAGCATTTCATGTTGGAAAATCAGTGATATTTTCTGGACATGCATGATTTTTACTTGCCGAGCTTTAGCTCATGTAGTTCATGTTGCGGTGAGCATGAGAATGCCCGTCTCGACTTCATCGGTGCGAGAAGCTTCTTGAGGTTTTGAAGATCATAAATATGGATGACGACCTTGTGGGCTTTGCTTTTGGGTTCATTTTGGTTTAACTTTAGTTGTTTTATATGGAAGGACTCGTCTTGTTTATAACTTTTGAAACCTGTATTGTAAAAATATGTAAGTAGTGTGTTGGTTTGAGTTTTTGGTTTATATATCTAGTCATTGTGTTAACGCATAAAATATGGTTGATTGGACTTTTCTTTTAAATGGTAAAACCTTCGTTGTATTGTACCAGGTTTATTTCGTTGTTTGCTTGTTATTAAATTTACACAGAAATAAAATACACATTTGGCATAGAGTTTGTTGTCGAGTTGTACTATTTATATATTTTCCAAAGAGTAGTAATAGGGGTGAGAGTCACACTTTGGATGTGCCACTAGTCCATACTAGACATTATCTTGTACATCTCGTTGATGTTCTTCGCGTGTGATGGTGTCAAACCGCAGCAAATACTGCGTGATACTCATCAACTCGTAGTCGACAACGATAAGTATCATCCATCAATGAGCCCATATTGACTTCCAACCTTTCAAGCCTATCACTAAAGTCCCCGTGACGACTACCTCATTGACTAGAGGATTTTAGCCTATCCGTCTCGAGTCTAGCTCATCTTGTTCACCTTGAGCAAAGCGATCGTTTGCTCTCCCTCATCAACCAATTATCCCTATCCCTAATCGAGGTAGCATTCGGATTCGAGAGCCTAATTTTGGTCATATCCGCATGAAGTAACCAATAATCACGCCTATCATATCTAATCATCTTCATTGCGCTTAAAACAGTCAAATCAATCTTTTGCCCCATCCGCACACGCATGCCCTCGAAAATTTACATTAAAATGTTCGGCGATAGGTGTAATTAGCCTACCAATGCATATTCCCCATTTTTCTTGCCTTTTCACCCTCTCAAATCATCGAGAAATGAATGCCTCGGCATTGGGCACCACCTCTATCCCCGAAGCCATACACACATTCATCTACCCGAATGGCCCATTTGTTATTCTTTGCGAACACCGTTTCCGACAATGTGCGTTGCACATAGCGAAAAATGGGTTTCATAATATGACGCCTTATAAGTACCCGGTGCGTAAATTCTTCACCCCATAATCTCCTCCAAAACCCGAGCATGTCAAAATCCTCATGCTCTTCAACCCTATAAGCCGTAGTTTGATAAATAGCATTTAAATCATCAATTGACAACTCCTCGGCTCATTAGTCAATTTTAGTCGAATACCCATCAAATTTCTTCTCCGGGATTACCAATTAAAAATTATTTAAAAATTCAAGCGTATATATTACATAGGTAGTCCAATTCCCATTCAACAAAACATGCCAATCAATTCTCCCACACAAGGCACGAAAATCATCCAACATTCCTAAATTAGAAAGAGTAGGTTCATCAGGATATCTTGTCAAAATCATGTTTCGGATGTAGAGCGCCTCCCACCAAGCCCGGTGTGTCTCATCCGATATGACGACATTGGAGAACTTTGGTTGGTTCATCTCGTATTGGGTTCGAGCTCCAAGGTTGTTTCCTTCTTCTCCTTATGTCCATCCTAACTCCTCTTTCTCTTCCTCTTGAAGGTGTGTATATGGGTTTTGAAGCTTTTGAAATCTGAAATTTGAGATTAAAACCCCTCAAACTTGAAGAAAATCAAGAGAAAGTTGAAAAATAGGAAGAATTTTGTGGTGGGTTTCTTGAATGGGAGAAGTATTTGTGTTTTAGTTTGACGATATGAGGTTGAATTTGAAGAAATTTGAAGATGGAATGGGGTATTTGTAGGGAGATTTTCGGTCCTTAGGGTTTGGAAGGGAGAAAGTGGGATAAGTTTGGAGTGTTTGAGTTTAAAAAACGGTAGGACTTTTCATTGAACCATTCGCACGGCCCATGTGAATTCACACGGTCGAGCCGTGCGACCACTGTTGTGCTCTCTTTCTCACTTTGTGTTGACCAAACACATGACCGTGTGAAATCACACGGCCCACGGCAGTGTGTTTGGTCTCTATCTTCCATTTCACACTACTGTCCCGATTTTCACAAGGTCGAGTGTTTTGATTTTTTGTTTTTCTTAAACCTAGAGTTTGTCATGACGCCTCCTATACAACAACTCACAAAAACAAAGAAAACTAAAAAGTAAGTTAATAATAAAATCGGAATCGAATTAAACAAAGGCGATAAAATAAACTAACAAAAATAAATTGGGTTGTCTCCCACAAAGCGCTAAGTTTTACGTCTTGACCAGATATCGGATATCTAATATTACTATCGCTGAACTTTATCGTTTGTTGTCTTTGTGTGAGGCCCCGATTTTTCAACCGTAGACGACACAATCGTGGGTATTACTTTTTATTCCGATATAATTTTTAAATATTTCGATAATTTATTCTTATATTTACTATTTATTTTGCGATTCGAATTATGTTAATGGATTTAACATCGGCCATCTATTTGATCTTAATGATCTTTAAAAACTATCTACTACTAAATTAGTATTTTAAAAATACAATACCTTTGTCTTGAAAGATCATTTAGTAAACATTATATTTTCGAAACAATAGTACTTGAGGTTTACCTTATATATAAATCCAACTTTTATATTGAAATAGCAAGTGTCTCATACTTGATTTTGTCAACTTACTTATTACTTGATTTAACTAATTTATACTTGGAATCATTTTTATTTTATGGTGTTTGTTAATGCACTTATTTTCACTTCTTTAACCATTGTCGATTTCTTTCGACTTTTAACGCGGCTTTTAACAGTTCAACTTGTTCTTGAGCGACTAGCTAATAAAACTCTTTTAGCATAATATATTTATTTTATTTTAAAATTTCTAAATTAAAATTTAAATATTTCAAAATAATTGTATAATTTAATTAATTACTTGATTGATATTGTTTACTAGTACTATTGATTTTAAATTTTATTTGGTACCTTAGTTTTAAGTGATGATACAACACTTGGGAATTATTAGACATCTTATAACTTAGATGACTCATTACATAAGTGATTATGGAATTGATAAGTGATTGTGGGATTGAGATGTGAATTTTGGAACTTGATAACCTACAAAAATATCACCAATCTTGGACAAAAAAAGGAAAATTTGAGTGTTGGACTTGAGGTGGACATCCAACACACAATATAATGGACAAGGAGGAATTTTTGGGTACCACACATGGAGAAAAAGACAAAAATTATTTGGTCTTGGTCAAAATATTCCTCCACTCCACTATTTTATACTATTTTTTCCCCAACCTTCACCAAACACCACAAATTCTCCCATTTTGTATTCTCCTTGCCCATAAACTTGACCCTACCCTTGTCCCCCATGCAAGACAACACAAACAACTCCCAAACCCCCCAATCGGCCACCCCACCCAAACTAAACAAAAATTCATTTCTTTCTCCCAACACTATTCTCTTAAATTTTCTCCCAACTCCCTCTACATTTATTCCTTTCTTATTCATTCTTCTTCTTCTATACTTAGCCAAATTACAAAACTTTCTTATACTACCCCAGGAAATTCGAATTACATACAAGGCAAGGAGTTTTAAGTTGGAGTCATTAAGGAGATTTGGAAACAAGCTTGAAAGGACTTTCAACCATCACTAGAAATCAAGATATCAAGGTAAGAATTTGGGTTTGTAGCACATTCTCCTTCTTGCCCTTAAATTCGAATTTTTGACTCCACCATTTTCATTTTTGGAGGTTTAAGGGCTGACCTTGGAAACCTTGTTTGAGGGTGATCAAGATGATTATTTTTGAGATCTCCTACTTGACAAAAATTCCCACTACCCCTATAAGTGTAATCTTGACCATTTCTCCTTCTTCTTTTCTTCTTGTTTTAATTCTCCATTTTTCTAACTCCAATTTTTTTGTAGGCAAAAACTTGTATAGGACCGTCTTACGGATCCTATTCCGTAAGACGGATCCTACCCGTGACACGCCCACGCCCAACCCACCAATTATATTTAAAAAAAAAAAAAAAAAAATTTGCGCACTTGTGAGGAATTGAACCCGCGAACCTATGGAAACATAAGGTGCTATTCTACCACTAGACCACTTGGTGCTTGTTGTGCATATTTACTATAACTATGAATATAACCATGAATATAAAGCTTCATTATCATCCCTTCATTTTAAAATTTTAAATTCTCAATAGGAATGATACTTTATCCGAAAATAGTGATACTTTTGAGTAATAAATATGATACTTTTAAGGTGAACATTGATATTTTAATTTTTACATATTCAAAAATAAGATTTTTGATATACTCATTCTAGTCTCATAGATAATGTTTTTATATTGAAAAACGATCGATACTTATTGGAAATAGTGATACATTTGATATTAAATATGATACTTTTATGATGGACAATGGCATTTTAAAATTTTAAATTCTCTCGAATAAAAAGTAATACTTTATCCGAAAAATAGTGATACTTTTGAGTAAAAATATGATAGTTTTAAGGTGAACATTATTCAAAAATAAATTTTTTTGATGTACTCATTCTAGTTTCATAGCTAATGTTTTTTACCATTGAAAAACTAATACTTGTCTTTGAAATAGTGATACTTTTGATGTAAAATATGATACATTTGTGATACTTCAATCTAATGATTTTCTAATATGCTCGTATATTAAAAAAATGATACTTTATCCCAAAAAATAGATACTTTTACTCATAAAAGTGGTACTTTTAACTCACATATTTATTTTTCTTTTTCACCATCAATTCATACTTCGTGATTTATTTACAAAAACATGATACTTTATCTCAAAAAATGGATACTTTTACTCATAAAAGTGTTACTTTAGCTTTCTGTCTTATTTATTTTTCCTTACCGATTTAAAGTATCATGTTTTTTTAATATAGTCACAAATTAGAAATGAAGGAAAGAAGAAAAAATAAAAATAAATATGATATAGTTAAAGTAACACTTTTATAAGTAAAAGTATCCATTTGTTGAGATAAAGTATCATATTTCTTAATCTTTTTTAAAATTAGGAACAAAAAAGAGGAAAAACAAAAAATAAATATGATGTAGTTAAAGTAACACTTTTATAAGTATCCATTTATTGAGATAATGTATCAAGATTTTTAATAGACTTGGGTTCGGTTCTTAGCCTTTACATTTATAGGAATTTTTAATTTTTTTAATTACCAAAATGTATTTATGTATGAGTTTTTATAAATAATTATACTAAAATTGCACAATAAGTATTAGTGGTGTAGTGGTAGAATACCACCTTAGGGCTATTAAGATCGTGAGTTCAATTAAGCTACCGGAGCGATTTGTTTTTAAATAAGAGGTGCACATGGTGGGTGGGTGTGTGGACGGGGCGTGCGTTGGGTGGGGGTGGGCCGCGTGGTGGGCGTTAAGCAGGGGGGGTCAGGGCACGGCGGTGAGCGTGGTCGGTCAGTGATCCGTCTTATGGAATAGGATCCGTAAGACGGTCCTGCTGAGACCTACTCTTTTTGTATTACTTGACTTAGGGACTGACCTAAGTGAGATTGATATACCCAAGTTGTGATTATATCTCTTTTTTTTCACCAAATCCACCAACTAGACAAGGTGGGTGGAAAAATTCTTTCAACTTCTAGGTGCTTTTTTTAAAAAATGCATGTAGTAATTTTTCTTGAGAGCTTGAGATATATGTATAATGTATTTCATGTTGATTTCAAGTATTAAGTTTCAAAATTCTCAAGTGTTGCTCAAAATACTATTTATTGCAATTTAGGTGCATGCATGTACATTTTATTGATCTATTTGATGAATTATTGAATGAGATGTATATGCATGTTTACGAACTTTGATATCCATGTTTTATTTGCCTTATAACTGGACAAGTCGAGCATAATTGATTAAAATTGAATGTTTGGACTTAAAATGCAAAAATTGCAAATTAGTGGACTTAATTGCAAGAAAATAGAACTTAAAGGACCCTCTGTAATTTTCGAAATTTGGGACTGAACTCAGGTTCAAAAATTATATTTTTATATTTTAATAAAGTTTTAATAGTTTGGAGATAAATAAAATCAACCCTTGAAAGCCCAATGACTAAATTATAAAATTTTTGAAGTTTAAGGGCTAATTTGCAAAATTCAAACTGTACCAGCCCCACTTTTTTAAATTTGAAATTTTAATTCTTAAGGGACTGAAAATAAAATATTTTAAAGCTATTCCAAAAATCCAAGTGTTTAGAGCTTGGAAAGTAATTTTATAAAATTGAGGGACCAAATTGTAAAAGATTAAACTTGAGGACCAAAATGAAATTTCCAGGACTTATACAATCCATGTACCTGGAAATACGCTTTCAACTATAACCTTCTGACATTTTGGACCCAAGGTACAAATTTCATAATAATCGGACCCTAAAAGCCTTAAAGGCAATTATTTAAAAATGGGACAAAAATGGGATTTTCAAACGTTAAGGACCTATACTTTTCTTTTTAAAAACTTCTTTTGTCCCTATATCCTACTGACCTTAGTGATATTTTACAAATGTAATCACATTAAAAGCCCATCCGGTTTGTGAGATCCGATTATTTTAAACTCGGGGCCCAAAATGATAATTTTAACAAATGTAGGGCCAAAATGAGAATTTTATAAAAATCGACCCCAAAACTTTAAAAATCTGAAATTATGAACAATTTAGAGAATTTAGGAACTGACCTTATAATTTTTCGAGGATGAGACAATTACTATTCAATTTTTAACCCAAAAGAACTAGTTTTTACAAAATGGGGCAAATCGTAAAATTTTCTTTTAACAAGGACCTTAACTCAAATTATTTTCTTTTAAGTACATCCCTGGAACCTCTGACTTATAATTATTATTTATAAATTTTATTTTCTTAAAAATCTCTTGACTTATTGGATCGTCTTGACCGATTAATACGCGTTCATGGGCGACTTCCTCGCCTAAGGTTCCGAATCTACAATAGACCTATGTCCCACTTAATTCTTCAAGTTATCGAAGATTATTTATCCTCTCGATAATTATCTTCATCCAAATTACTCCACCAAAGCCAATAAACGCCATGCGCAAATTTTCGGAAACTTTCTTGAATCGCTTCAATCAATATACTGATTGCCTGGTTGACATCATGTACTTGTAATTATTTTCCCGCTGAAATCAACTTGGTGTGTCGAGCTCACGATCGGAATGGATACGTCGGGATGGATGGAATCGACAAAATGGCTGCTATTCCACTCTCCGCCCCATCATCCTAATCTCGCAATCGAGGGACGGAGTTTGCCTAAGGGAAGCGGGTCGTAGTACTTGAGGTATAATCATGATTATGACAATCCGAGCCTAGCTAGATCCACTCGTTGCTTTGTCTTTACCCATGGAGCGATAAGGTGACAGTCTTGACCATCTTGCTCGGGGAGTTACAAGGAAGAATGAAGGAATCGTTGTCCCGATCCACACGATTCTCGAGTTACTCGGACCCATTTGGTTGGCACTACAAATTTGTACACAACCGCTACTTGTATTGCATTGGTTGGCACTATAAATCCGTCACGCAATCGCTACTTGTATTGCATTGGTTGGTGCTACAAATCCGCACGCAACCGCTACTTGTATTGCATGGGTTGGCGCCACGTTCCCATACGGAATCCTACGTATCTTGATTGAATTACATAGTGCCGTATGATCATGAACTCTTTTATCAAAATCGTATAAGTATATTATTTTAATATATATATATATATATATCACGATGCTTGGGAACCGTGTGTGAATCACACATCATGACTCACGCATTTTTCATACAACAATTTTCTTGCATTTAACTATATATATCGCCACACTTGCACACGATCACCCCATCCACCGAGAATTTTTGTCTCATCCCCTCCTGTTTTCTAACGGCCAGGATGAAGAGTACGTTGAAGATGCCGAACCCGCCACACGGACTCGATTTTCCCGTGTTTCGCCTATTGGATTTGTTTTCTTTGTTACTTTGTTGTTGGACTTTCATTTTCCGTTTTCCCATTTAGGTTGTAACCTAAGGGCGTAAGACCTTTTTGACTATTAAGATGTTATCTTTAGTTGTTGTTGGAGATGTAATTTGGATATTTGTTTGGACATAAAGTTGTAATTCGTACTTGTATTTTATTTCCGCTACTACTTGACACTGTTTCATTTGGGGTTATGTTGATATTTGTCTAAACTGTTTGGTTTACTTGCGTTTAAATTGTGGATCGTCGTCGCGTCCCCGTCTGGGGGCATGACACTTTGAGCCCTCGTATTCTTACCACTCATCGACAAATGGCATTGCAGACGTTCTCTTGGATTGATTTCGATTGGTTGGGAATTAACTCTTTTGATCTTTGGCCTCCCACTGCGTAGCGATTTGGGCTACTTGTGTTTCCAAAGACTTGATCTTGCATTAATGTTCGTGTTCGCTAAGTAACCTATTCCTCTAACTGTCTATCTTTGCTTTATCTTTATTCAATCCAGCTCTAGTTTCTCCAATAAACGAGGATAGCATCTCTTCCACGAAGCTTTCATTTCACCGAGTTCGCTCTGCTTGATTACCCACATTAAAACCTGGAGGTGGCTGCAAAACGTTTACATTATTAGCATAAGAAAAGTTTTCATGGTTTCCCACCTCGAGATGTTAATGTGTGGGTGTATGATTGTTTCGATAGTTTTTGTTGAAGTTAGTTTGCCCCAAAATGTTTGCCTCTTCTTCAACAATTGCGGATCTCTGGAGTCACTTGTCACGCATCGCATCCATTTCATTTAAGCCCTGATACTTATTCTCAGTGAGCATGGAAACCTTATCCTCATCATAGACCTAGCTACACGCCGGATATTAGATCTCTCGTATGACCATTGGTAACTATTATTCATTTCATCCAAATAAATTTATTTGCCTCATCCGGATATTTCCCTAGTAGTGCACCCCCGATACGATGTCTGTAATAGTTCTCGTGTTGCCAAACCATTATAAAAATATTGTACCCGTTGGTAATCGGGATATCCGTGTTGATGGAACTTCCTCAATAGTTATTTAAATCTATCCCATGCTTCATATAGAGGCTTTGCATCTAACTCGCTAAATCGTGCGATCCATTTTCTAATTGCAACATTTTACTTGGGAGAAAATACTTATCTAGAAACCGTTGACTTAATCTGTTGTGGGTAGTGTCAAAGAGCATAACCATCACTTAGCCTTATCGCATAGAGAGAATGCGAAAAGCGGCATCGAACGATATCCTCAAAAACACCATCCATATTAACAATATCGTAGATTTCTAAAATTGCGCCGGATGCGCGCGTTTGGATTCTCAACGACTCTTCTCCCAAATTGGTTTTATGAAACCATCCGGATTATCGCATTTTTGTTTGAAATGATTTGCGTTAATTAGCGAGATGAGCCACAACCCCATATCTTTGACTAACTTTCACCGGAAGTAGTCCCTAACCGCTTTCTCACGAGCCTTTCCTCAACTGTTCGGTCTGTTCGCCCCAGTGGGCGCTCCTCGTTGTTTATATTGTTCCAAATGTCCTTATTGTTCCCATATGTCATCGCTTTAGATTTTTTAACTGTTTTGATGTCTTTTCAATCTCTAAGTCAATGGGAATTGGTTGGGTTGATTTGGAATGCGTGATCATGCACTATATGAACTCAACAAAACAATGTTAGAACCAAAGCAAATAATAAAAAAATATTAACACAAAAAATAAAAAAAATTAAAATAAAAAGTAAAAGAATATTTCTTCAATTAAGCTTAAACTACTTATTACTATATCTAAGTTGAATCATTCAATCTCCCGGAACGACGCCAAAACTTGATCTTGAAAATCTTTTCACTAAACCTGTAAGTGTACGGTCAAAATGCAGGAGGTGGCAACAAGTAAGGTCGTATTCTTCGGGATAGAATACGAAATACTTAGGCTATAATAAATATCGTATTCCAATTTAATTGAAGCGTTGAAAATTACAAAATTATTTATTATCTAATCTAAACCATAAGTTAACAAATAAAAATATTTATAATTTTATAAACCCGAATCCACAAGTTTCAACAAAGAAGAAAGCAACCTAGGCACATAATATCAACATGTTTCTTCAATATTAAGTCCAATTAATGTTTATCAAAACCAGTTTAAGTGTATCTATGGGTTCAATTCCTAATTAGTTTATTCTCCCGGGGGGGGGCCATTGTTAGGCCCCGAATTTTCATTTAACTCGAATTGTAATATTTCGGATAATATACTACGTGGCTAGTACCATAAATTGTTATTAATAAATATAGCCTTAATTTCAAATTCTTAGTATTTAACTACTAATTTTATTTTATTCTATTTTCTATAACTTATTAATTGATAATTGCTAATTAACCCTTAGCTCATAATTTCATTAACTTGTGCGCTATGATTTATTAGAATCAAACCATAGAGACTTAAAATGACTTATTATAAGAATAGAAAATAGGATGTTTGACTTATATAGGAAGATTGAATTATAAGAGAAGTGATAAGAGGAATTAGAGATGTGATATTGGGATTTAAATAACACTAATAATACAAAAAGAAAAAGAAATTGTAGATGGATGAGGGGAGGGGCGCCACTAGGAGATAGGAGGAAGCAAAGTTGTCTTTTTCTTTTTGTTCTTTTTCCCTTGTCTTGTTCTATCATGCCCTTTTCCCTTGTATTTTTCCCCTTGTCCTATTCAATTCAATTGCAAGCCTTCTCAAGCTTTAAGAAGACTCTTATGCTTCCTCCCAAGCATGCTATCGTACTCCAACTTCCAAGAAAAAAAAAATGAATGCCTAGTTAGAGACCACCACATGAGGTCTTAAGGGGGAAGACTTCATTTTCTCCACGTTAATCAATACTTAGATATTTTTCACCAAAAAAACAACTTTCTCCCCCCACAAAGCCTTAAGGGTCGAAAATTGGAGGAAGATAAGGTAAGAATTTCTTCAACACTTTCCTTAAAAATTCAAGCCTTGTCCTCTTCACCTCTAACCCGAAACTCCACTCCTTGTAGCTTGAAGAAGAGGGCCGAAAATTTGGGAGTATTAGGCTTGAAGGTTGAGACTTAGAAGGCTTTCAAGAAAACTAAGGATCAAATGTAAGACCTTTAACTACACTCTTCCTTATTACTTTCCCTTTTTCTATTTTCTTTCATTTTCTTGACAACAAAACTTTCAATTAGGGGCTTCCCTAATAAAGCTTGGACCTTAAGGAGGTAATCTAAGGAGGACAAGTTACCTAAACCAACTAAAAACTAAGTGACTAGAGGTGGGTGAAAACTCTTTCAAGCCTCTCATTGTTTTGCATAAATAGCATGATGATGCATGTTTTATATGATGCATAATATTTGTCAAATTTTTAGTGTTATTATCTGGAAATTTCAAAAAATTATGTATAGTAGGATTATTGGCAAAAATAATAAATAGTCCAAAATTTCTCTTTATATGCTTTTATGAGCTTATTTTTATACATGTTCGAAAATGGCTGAAAATGTATGAAATTTATATTTTTATATGTTATATATTCTTGACTTATGACTTATTCAAAGAAAAATTGAGCTTGGGCTATCTTTGCAATTTTTACAAAATATAGAGCCAAATGTGTAAATTTCAAACTATGAAGGACCCTTCTGTAAAATTCAAATTCTTGGACCCTACACACTATAAATATTGTGTATAAATGAAAAATAATAAATGGGACTCTCCGGTCAAGCAAATGCAATTAAAAGACTAGTTAGACACTAAAATGTGAATTTTAAAACTCTTAAGAGACCCCACTATAAATTTCGAAAATGTGAACAGTCGTTGCCCCACAAATATTATGGACTTATTGTAGATAACATTCTGGACCCTTAGACCAAATTTCGCAAAAATCGTACTTGAAACGAGCCCTTAACTACGAAATCATCTTTGGGCCAAAAGTGTAATTTTCAAAATTCAGACTTAACTCAAAATTTACGAAAATGTTTTTACCTTAAAATAATATTGTTCTAAGTAAATATCTAGGCTTGGAATCACTTTAAAAACCATCCTATCTAAGAGATATTTAATTTTAAAATACCAAGTCAAAAATATAGTTTTGGGAAAAAATTAGGGATGACCTATATTTTTTATAAATTGGATCTCAAGACCCTAAAATTATAACTCTTTGGAATTTTTAACTGACCCTGCTTTTTTGAGTCCGGGTCAAAACTTATTGAATTTTAAAATCCGATATGAAAATACCTTTCTTTATTAAAGGGTTTATTTTAAAATAAAATCACTACGGCATCTCCTACCCAACTCCATAACCCACACTATTACACTAAATATGCAAAAACTCTCTACAACCCAACTCTAAACCTTACAACAAATTTGGTGTAAATGAATAGTGTTACACCAAATTTGGTGTAGTAAATAGTGTTTGGTGTAATATTATTCATTTACACTAAATTTGGTGTAATACAATACCCCTATTTGCCCTTCAATTCTCTTTTACTTCAAATTTAAATTCCATTGTATCCTCATTTTATATATAATTAATTTATATAACATGATTTTAATAATTAATTAATATTTTCTATAAATAATAAATGATTATAATTTAAACCATAAGAAATACTAATAATAGTTGTAATATTTATTTCATAATAATTAATTAATATAATATTAATTAAATATATTTTTTAGTTAATTACATTAATAGTTATAAATTATACATAAATAAAATAATTGTATAAATAAATAAAATTGTTTACTATAAAATAAAAAAGAAAGAATAAAATATTCATTTGGTGTAAGATTTGGTGTAATGGGTTGGAGATGGTTTTGACAAAATTACACCAAAACACCAAATTTAGGGTATTTTTAAACCAAATTTGATGCAATGAGTTGGAGATTGCCTAAGGACCTAGAAGATTTATAATTTCAAAATCAGATTAATTATATTAATTTTTAGACATATTTTTATAATTCAACAAAAATTATATTTTTATTTATTATTTGATTTATTAGTCGACTTTCTTACCCGAATAAATACTCGATCAATAAGACGACTTTCTCGCCCGAACAATCAGAACTCTACAATATTGACTCTTGCATAATATACCGAACCCGATAACATATTTGGCTAGGTTATCCACCCTAAACTAGGCCAGTGAAACCGAACTTAGTTGACTTAATAACGAAGCCATGTGTCATGAACACTCCAATTTTTATTGACGATCGATCGATCGATTGCTCGAAAGAGCTAACTCCCGATTGAACTGTGGAATGGATAAGTTGTGTATGGGGTGGGTAGCTCAACCGCAATCCCGCATCGCCTCCACGTCCCACCCCAACCTCGAGTTGGATAGGAGAGTCCGGGCGATTGGGTCGTAGACTTGGTACAATCATGATTATGACGATCTCCGAGCTTAGTTGGCTCCACTATGAAGACGTCGTGCCATTTGGGATAGTGGTTACGGCCTTATCCTTTGGAGGGATAAGGTGAATGTTGGGTTATCAATATTTGATCAACACTTCTCTGCCGAATAAGGGCCGGGCTTTTGTGGTCGGTTGCTACACTTTGCGCGACATACGATTGAATCTCGGATTGGCATCACACTTACGCAAAACCACTACATTAATGATATCCGGCGTACTAGCTTGCTAACCGATAATATTAATTATTAAGAATATACTAATTGACATGTAACGCCTCATGCATAAAACCCATGAAATGATTTTCCCGCATAAACTATAAGCTCCACTTGCACACACTCATCACACCCATCGAGAATTTTTGTCTCACTCCCACCGTTTTCCCAACCGTAAGATGAGGACCCGCACCAGAGGACAACAATGACGATTTTGAAGCTACGGGTTAGCTTTCGATGTATTTGGCAATTATTTAAGATGATTTGAATCTTGTTTACAAATTCCCTAGTAATTCCTTATGTAATAGATAGGCGTAAGACCCGTAAGAATGATCATGACGTGGATTGTATTTTTATTTTTCTCGATCCCGCCGCAAATCGTACTGCACTTAGTCCATTTTGATATTTACGTTTATTTTGGGAATTGATAATTATGTTTGGATTATTATAAGTGATAAATGAGTCGGCTTGTAAACCTAAGCATAAGCTTGATTATCAGATCACGGCTTTCATTTTGGGACGTGACAACCATAAATAGTTGATTAATAACAACCACAAGATTCCATACTAAAAATTACTATTAAGAGCATCTACAATGAGGACATTTGGGAAGGATATTTCTCCAAATGTCTCCATGAAATATTCATTAACCATTTGTGAGGAAATATTTTGATGACATGTCAAATATCCGAGCAAAACTCTATGCCCGGATATTTGAGTTGCCAAAAACAAAGAAATCATATGCAAAGCGTAGGCATGAAAATCACGCTGAAAGGAGGGATGCACGTTATGTGCATGGCGTGTGGGGTGAGGTGATAGCAAATTAGCAATGCTCAGTGCTCACCCATGTTGCAACAATCTTATGTTGCTTTTTTCATTTTCTTTTTATATATTTAATTTGAAGATAACTTTGGCACTTCATCACTTAGTGATTTGGGACCACACAAATATGTGGAATAAATGCACTTATTATTGTGGGTGCCCTAACTCCCAAAAGATCTCTTAATTAAAGTATCTCCACAAACATTTGTAGGTCTCGACACGATACACTCGTTTATGTTTGAACTCGATTTTCGTTCGTTAGAACTCATCTCCCGAATTATGAATTAATGAATATGATATGCAAATTACGATCGGATAATCTAAAAGAAATAAGCATTCGAATTCATATAATAGAACATAAAAACCAATTAAGAAAACAATCAATATAGATTTAACATGAATCCACAGTTTGATTATGCCCTATGATCGAATGATTAGCCCAACATATTTGATAACAAATTCATAGACAATGTTGAAATCAAATAGTTTGACATCGTTTAAGTACAAACAAGAGATCTAAACTAAAAACATTGAATTTTTCTTGTTAGGATGGATTCTCCTTTCAAGCCTTGAGCCATTGTGCTTAGTAGATGCGAAAGTCATTGTGGTATTCTTGGTAGATTAATGTCTTCCTCTCATAAGTATGTATATTTGTCTAACCGTAGTGAATTTTGGTGTATTTTCGATATATGATGTTGTAAATTCGTCCAAGCCTTGTTCCCCTTATATAGGTGCTTTGAGAGATCACTGGTAGAGTTTTGACAGTTAGAAATAAAAATCATACACAGGACTATTCACACGGTTTGGCCATGCGATTGGTTTTCTTCTCTATTTTTGGCACGATCAATTCACACAATCGTGTCATTTCATAAAGGTAAGTCATGTGATTTGTCTCTAAAATTCTTCCCTCGAACAATCGGCAAGGACATGTAAAAATACACGAACACCATTCATATGGGCGTGTGAATTCACACGTTCCAACCGTGTAACTTGTTTTTTGTTGTTCTCTTCGTATTTCTCATTCTTGTCGGAGACGACTAACCGATATCTTCTCATCCTAGCTATGTTTCCTATAAAAATTACAAGAATACGCAGATCATGCCCTTCTAAGGAATCTAAGTAAAATATACTAATAATACGTGCAAATATTACTCAAATTAAGCGTTTAATGCACGTATATTATACATGCATCAATCTGCTTTAAAAAGCAACATCATTTTCGCACCATCTGTGGGAAACAAATAAAGCACACGAATATGTAAACATGGTCGCAAGCACGTGAAGTCGGATCTCAAGCCGCAGGCCGTAAGGCCGGAGAACAGAAGAAGAAGAACGACCACCTGGAAGCGGGAGCCGCCCTCCTTCTCCTGGGGAGTGCCACCCTCCTTCGTTCACAAGAGGACGTTGTCGCCTCCTCATGTGGGGCTACGCCGATCAAGAAATTCGCCTAACTCAAGAAGCCTTACAAGCTTTGTTGGAAGAGACTTCCCAGAGAGCAGCTCGACACGCACAGAGAAAACAAGCAAACCGCAATCGAATACCACCATACCATGCTCCACCAAAGAAAAACAATCAACACTCTGGAGCAAAGAGGCGAGAAATGATAACACTAGATCGTGGAAAGATCTAATAGAGAAAAGGGGCCACGTGAGGAATGCCCCGAGGCACTAGCCGACCCCCATGTGCGCTCTACCACCCTCAAGCGGGGAGTTGAGAGCTCCCCGCATTAGCCCAACCTCTCGCGGATGCAACAGATGTGATAAGGAGAAGCCCTTCACCCCAAACGTCTTAGAGAGAACCTCTCCCTTTGGGGATAAAGACCTCCAATATCCCAGTATGATGGAATTGGAGATCCCCAGAGCACTTAGACAAATTCTATGTTAGGGAGGATCTCTACGACATGACAAATGCCTCTTCTTTACGCAAGGTGTTTCGCACTATGTTGACCAAGCGGACACCGACTTGGTTCAATCAGCTCCCGATAGGATCAATCTCTGGATGTAAAAGCTTCATCAAACCTTCATACAACAGTTCTCCATCAACATGAAGTGCCCCAATACTATTGCTCACCTCTTTCAAGTGAAGCGAGAAGGAAGAAGAAACGCTCGAAAAATTATGAAGCGGTTCATGGAAGCCATCAATGAAGTTGCCAACGTTCGACATGAGATGTTAGATAAGATATTGCATCGAATCTCCATCGTATGCGTCGAGAGAACCCCCTGGACGGAAGCCTTGCTCCACCTTGGAGGAGTTTTTAGGCCGAGCGAGAAAAATAGGTCCGAGTAGAGAATCCACCAAGTCCGCCCATGCATCAAGCGCAAATCTTGAGAGGATGACAAGAATCAATATCGGAAGGGTCCAAGGAATGAACACGATGACGGGCGAGAAGAAGTAAATGAGTGAAGGTGGGAGAAGAAATCGCGAGTCACACTCACTCCCTTAAACACTTCCTTAATCGAAATATTAATTGTCGCATGAAAGGAGGGGATCATAAAGCCTCCGCTCCACTAACAAACAACATGAACAGAGCAAATTAAAAAATATTGTCGATACCATGCGACAAAGGACATACCACCAATACTTGCTTTCAATTGAAGAGAGAAATAGAAAGGTTGGTTCATGAAGGCTATCCGGGGCTTATTGTGGACTAACTCAAGTTACGGAAGGAGCCTAGGCAAGAAGAGACTAATTGCGCCGAGCAACCTTAGAGCTAAAAACTTTGCTAACTCCCCGAACACCGATTCGCATCCCCTTCTCTCGGGGATCTTTATATTTCTATATGTTTTGAATTCATTTCCACCCATGAGGATAAAAAAATATTATTGCTTTAAGTTTTAATGGTCTACATGTTGGCTCTGCATATTGTTTATTCTTGAATAATTATTGCATCTCATGATTTGTTTTCGTAGTTTTCATGATTACAAGGTGCAACTATCCACCAAAGAATTTGTTTCTTATCGCTTATCATGTATTCAATCATACCGGCGGATCTCATGCCAACAACCCAAGAGGTGGCACACAGAATTCTCATTCTGCTCCACGGAGGAGAGGGGCTCCCTCACGGGGAGTCCCTATAAAGAAACCTCTCCGTGATGAAGACCATGAAGCTCGATATCAACAATTATTAGGGAAGCCATTACAAAACACTCGTTACCGGATGACATGACTTTGGAGACCTTAGGGTTACGGGAGGACATAGAATGGATGTTCAAGCAAGTCGATTGGGGACGTTTCATGGGTGCCAAATCACCTACATACGAGGGCATAACTTTTGAATTTCTCGCCCTTCAATGTCGAGCTCTTTCAGGGCCCTCATGCCACCTGAGATGGCGTCATCTAATTTAGACTTTTCAATCTAGAGTACACACTATCCCTCGCCAACTTCAATCAAATTTATGGTCTTCCTTGGAGGTGAACGCGAACACCTAGGGAATTTCAAGCACACGTTTTTAAGAGTCGAATTACCCCTCCGATAATCTCGAATGAGTAGAACACCTCTCGTGCCAAGGTATCTCACGTAATTAACCCTTGTTTTTGTTACGTTCATCGTGTTATGGCTAGCACATTGTTTGGGCAAGGGGAGAGTGATAGTAATGTCGAGGAGGGACAAACTACTTTTTCTTTGGGCCATGGTGTACGGTAAATACATAGACACCGGTCCTACCTTGCACGCCATTTTCTAAAGGTCGGGAAGGGAGACGTAGTAAGAACCTTATTGGCAGCCTAATCACTCCAATCGCCCTCCACTTCGAACATGACTTGACGGCCTACCACAAGCGTGGGGAGCTCGCACATTGATCTTGAGGTATGTGTTGCTATGAATTTCGCGCATTTATATTTCTATTTGTTTTGAATTCATTTCCACCCATGAGGCATAAAACAATATTATTGCTTTAAGTTTAATGGTCTACATGTTGGCTCCGCATATTGTTTATTCTGAATAATTATTACAACTCATGATTTGTTTTCAGTAGTTTTCATGATTACAAGGTGCAACTACCCACCAAAGAATTTGTTTCTTATCGCTTATCATGTATTCAATCATCCCCGCGGATCTCATGCCCACAACCCAAGAGGTGGCACACGGGAATTCTCCTTCAGCTCCGCGGAGGAGAGGAGCTCCCTCACGGGAGAGTCCCTATAAAGAAACCTCTCCTGATGCTACACGTTCCTCGAGATAAGGGCTCCCTCGTGGGAGTCCCCATAAATAAATTCTCCAGTGATGCTACGTGCTCTGGAGATGATGGGAGTCCCCATAAATAAATATCTCCATTGATGATATGATCTCCTGGAGAGGAGGGCTCCCTCGCGGGAGATTCCTTGCTAATAAATCTCTCCGGTGATGCTACGCACTCTTGAAGAGGAGAGGTTCCCTCACGAGGAATCCCCTTAACAAATCTCTCTACTTGTGTTACATGGTCCCTGAGAAGAGGGGTTCTCCCACGATGGAAGTCCCCATAAATTAAATCCCATTCGGCTAAGATCCCTGGATGGGAGGGATCTCCTCACTAGGGGTCCTAGTAAATTATCCCTCCTCCGACTAAGACCCAAGAGGGGAGAAGGGCCTCTCACAAGAGTTCTCATGAAGTCTTCTCCATGATGAAAATGTGTAAGAAAATTAAGGCAAAAAAGCTAACACATGTTGGGAGGAAATCAAAATACTAAATCAAAAACTATGAAGAAAGCTCCGAAAAGGTGCCTCCTCCGGGATCCTAAATGCGCCAATGAGCTCCATGTGGACACCTACTTGGGCTTCGGAAGGACACTCCGCATAATATTATTCCCAAAAAAAAAAAGCAAAAACTCTAACACCGGAGGAAAGATATCAAAACGATAAAGTAAAGGCTGAAGAAGAGCTCTAGAAGGGTGCCCCACCTCCGGGCTCAAAAAAGGCGCCCTCTCCAAACTTCGGAAGGGCGCGCCCGGGTGGCTACAAAGTAACATGCAATAACATAAAACACAAGGATCTCTTGCTATTCGTAAGAAATTAAGATTTCCTCCAAAGAGAAAGATCCACCTCAACATAGAAAATGAGCAAGTCTTCCACAGAGAGAAGTTACATCCAAGCACTACAAGGAAATCATGATAAAAGAGAGTAGATAAGCATAAAGAAAAGCATCAACATAGCATAAATGCAATGGAATATCATCCGTCCCCATGGGCGAAGAAACATCTCGAACGAGAAGAGAAAGCAAGAAATATCCAAGTACATATAGCAAGCTCTAACAAGGTGGGCAAAAATCGAAAAGTTGTCTGGCCAAGATACAATTAATAATTAGGCGTGGGGGACTCTGTCTCCCTTAGCAACACCATCCACTCGGCATGAAGAAGACACCGTGAAGCCTCAACCTCCTCATCGTAAACATTACAATCAAGGATGCCTATCACATCACTAGAAGCTTTTCCACTGCCGTAGTAAGTCTCCTACAATGGCGCACCACCTTATCAAAGTAGGAAGAGGACTCTCTCATCGATCCGAACGATAGGACAAGGAACCCTTGTAGCCTCAATCAATCGGACCTCGCCTTGGCTAACAACTCAACACCAGTGGGAGACGAAAAACAACTCACCCATCTCCGCCCCATGGGCAAGTTGACTCTTTGCTCGGGCGTCTTCTTGGACAAATCCGACATCTCACACTTATGATGGCTAGCCACTTTAAGAGGCTTCACCTTACCCCCGGGCGATGGTTCTCCACCTCTATCACATTACCTTAATAGTTCAAGCCGCATTTGCCGTGGTTTAGAATCTACAACAAAATGTGTACAAGTCTTAGCCAAGTGAAAAGAAAAAAATGAAGAATAAAAATGCAAAGTAACCATGAAAGCTTACTGAAGAACATCCCCACAAAGGTGAGTCTTGATATCCTTGAAGGACGAGAGACCAATACGGGGCCGATCATCCGCCGACAAAGCTCCTATCGTATTGGCGTAGCCCAAGCGCATATGGCCCCAATGGGACTAGATCTCCTCACGACGGTTTACTCGCTGCAGAAGATAGCTCGGGGACCAATAGTCTCGGAAGAAGAACATCGGGCTCCATCCTCAATCTCTTCCCTTCGTAGGCCTAAAGGAGGATGAGGAGCCGAGCAACACTGAACACTAGAGCGAGAGCTCGAAGACCGATCACTCTTCCTCGGCAATGAAGGTGTGGCCCTCACTCACTATCACTCTAAGGCGGGGCGCTCAAGCTCTCCCGCCATCGGCATATACTTCCTTGGTCTTCTCCCTTTCCTTCTTCTTAAAGGCCATCGACTCAGCGATGCTATAACTCTCCTTACCCGAAAAGCAAACAAGAAGCAATATCAAAAATAGAGGTAGTCAAATTATACAAGTAAAGCGAGGAAGCTATGTAAAGAATTAAATCAAGGTGGGATGCCTAAGAACTCCCTAACATTCAAGACTCTTAAATAATCCCCTGGATCTATAAACTTCTCGCCATCTCCTTTCGGAAGGGGAGTGCCTCGGTCATCATAACTCTTGAAACTCATTCGTGAGGAGCTCCTAACCATAGTCCCTCACGTAGAAGAAGTCCTCTTCCACACCCCACCGGAGAAGGAAGTCCTTCAAGAAACTTGCACTTTGGGGCGAGGAAGAAGTGGAAGAAGGTGTCACAAGAGACTTCTTGGCATTGAATAGATATTGGAATCCATGTACAATGAGTCAAGCCCAATTATTGCATCACGTGCTCATAGCCCCGTATACATGCATAAGCCTAAGGAATCAACCGACCAACACATGCTCCAATGGATCTAAAGATCACGATAAGGAAATTATCCTAGGAAAGAACAAGCCAACAAAAACTATAAAGGTACACCATGATGAAGCCTTTGTGTGGATGAGTAAGCTTTTGCCCAACCCGGGCCAACATCACAAACGCCGAAGGAAGGTCTAGCCGCTCCCACGGCCTACGAAGACAAACAGATAATTAATAGGACTTCTTAACGCTCGAAAGGATACTCGACCAGGAACTCTCCCGGAATAACTACTCGACTCCCAAGAAGAAGAATCATGATAATTGGTAGTAGTGGACCTCTTTAGGCTCGGAAGACTCATCACTTGAGCTTGAATACGGCTCAAGCTCTATCTCTACTTCACCATCAAAACACAACTCCAGGGCAAGAGAAGGAATATCAAACTCCTTGGACAAAGGTGAAAACAAAATGATGGAACTGTAAACGAGCGCCCGATAGCACCGCGACCTGCGAAGGAATATTACCTTTGGAAGACATGGTCAAAATCTCACCCTCCAAGTGTCCTTATGCAAAAAAGTGGTCAAAGATTCTCCAAAGGCAAGACAAGATATACAATAAGACAAGCCGATATTTCTACACTGGATTAGCTCTTGCACTACTTCATCCCTCCGCAAAGATTGAGCCGGTGGGGCTTATGATGGGGGCAAAATGACATTTAATTAACTAATATATAATTCGGTTTATATATTTATTTAATATTAATTGCCCAATGGGCTCTTAAAAATAACATGGCCCAAATGTGTTTGGGACTCGCCCATAGGCCGATTTCTCCTACCTGATCGGCCCATAGGCCGAATTCTCCTACATGGCCCACTGGGCCCATCTCCGAGGTATAAAAAGGTCTCTCCTACTATCTTTAAGTAAATCAATTCAAAATCCTCCTACACATTTTTAATTCAATATTCAATTAATGTTTTATTCTCTCATTCACACCGTCTTTGACTTGAGCATCGAATGGGCCTTCCCGGGACAACCCCGGGCCCTCTAATGTTTGTGTGTGTGTGTGCGGGTAATTTTCCAATCGAAGAATTTCCCGGCTCTTGGAGAAGAATAGTTAAAGACTTCCCCTCTGGAAGAGGATTTTGTCAATCTCGTTGACTTGGAGTGATTTGCCCTAAAAAGAAAAAAAAGATCAATATATATATATATATATATATATATATATGTATAATTATGTATATATATATATAATGATAGGATCTCGTGAGACACCGCCCCCTTACCATGAGATCGTATGTATTGATCACAACCACCATACCTACTAATCAATGGTACAGATTGCAATCAAAATTAGAGCATTTACTAATTATTTTAAACATAAAAAGAGTATATAGTAAATCATTAAAATGGTGTAACAACCTTATATGATAACAAAGACCTACACAAGCTAAATCGTGGGATATAATCAAATCACATTCCATAACCAAAAACACACAAAATCACCATCATATCTCTCTCTCATGCCTACAAACGGAAAAAGGAAAACAAAATCCGATGGACAATAGCTAGATTGCGATGCTTGAGTTATCTTCAAATCGTGAATACACATTTACAATCACAGCCATTTTTTCACCTATATACGTTCATGGATTATAAAATAAAACAATGCATAGTTAGTGTATATTTTGATGCTTAACTCAACAATAACGATTCATATTTAGTTTAATTTGTGCCCATTCGGAATAGTGGCAGATTACATTTGTAATGATGCATAGTTAGTGTATATTTGATGCATAACTAAATAATAACGATGCATATTAGTTTACTTTGTAACTTGTGCCCATTAGGAATAGTGAAAGATTATATTTGAAATTTTGATGCATAGTTAGTTTATATTTGATGCATAATCGAATAATAACAATGCATATTTATTTTAATTTGCAACTTGTACCCATTAGAAATAGTGAAAGATTACATTTGTAATTTTGATGCATAGTTAGTGAATATTTGATGCATAATCGAATAATAACGATGCATATTTAGTTTAATTTGCAACATGTGCACATTAGGAATAGTAAAAGATTACATCTATAATTTTGATGCATAGTTTTGAATATTTGATACATAATCAATAATAACGATGCATATTTAGTTTAGTTTGCAACTTGTACACATTAGGAAGAGTGACAAATTACATTTGTAATTTTGATGCATATATTGTTTATATATGGTGCACAATTATTTAAATGTTAGTGTATATACACATCGATGTATGATTTGAAAAAATGGACATTTTAGAAAATGCTAATTTAATATATGCACACATACGACAACAT
This sequence comes from Rehmannia glutinosa, assembly GCA_016081115.2. Lineage (NCBI taxonomy): Eukaryota > Viridiplantae > Streptophyta > Magnoliopsida > Lamiales > Orobanchaceae > Rehmannia > Rehmannia glutinosa. The sequence goes on along the minus strand of CM071928.1, from coordinate 16,533,504 downwards.
GGTTATGGGAATTGAAAGTGTTAATTTAATACATTTGTCAATTTAGTGCAAAAGAATTCGAACAAAATTGCGTGAATGAACACACAAGACACAACACAATGGAGAATCCTGGTCACCACACTTTCAAGAATTCTTCTACACAAAGAGCAAAAACTCTATGAGAAAATCAAGTCGTGTTTTGAAAAGGGAAGAAGAGATGAAAGTGGGAATAAGATCACTAATGAATCCCCAAAAAACGATCCATGTGAACAATTACAAAAAAAAGCGAAAAACTTCCTTCTTAAAATAACTTAATTGCCCTTTACGGAAAAAAAATAAAAATAAAATGTCAAAAATTCAGAAAAATCTCACCTTTTGGATTTGATAATTAAATGGATGGGATTAATCCACACTTGTCTTACGTGAAGACCACTTGCCGCATTTGATCCAATACATATATATATATATATATATATATATATATATATAGATATGGATCCAATGGGTCCTCCCATTTTGGGGTGAGTCCATAGGATCCAATCCTAACCACAAATTAATATTTTTGGGTGGCCCAAATTTTTAGGAGGGTTTTATATTTATTTATTTTTTTGTTTCAACAACTAAGAGGGTAGGGTGGTCATTTTACAATATAGAATCGGTTATTGAGATTTGATGAGATCTCAATCACATTCAATTTCCTTCCCCTTTTCACGCGACACGTCTTTCAATTTTTCAAGAACCCATATCCATCATATTCACCTTTTTTTCTCCGAGTTTATTCTCGTTGTTAATCGCTTATGTAATATAATTATATTGCATGTGCGGTATAACCATATTGCATGTGTAATTTAATCATATATGTGTTACATATGTAGTGTATATTTGTTGCTTATGTAGTATAGGGTTGTTGCTTATTACTTGCTTATGTAGTTAATGTATTTGTGTTGCATATGTAGTGTATATTTGTTGCTTACGTAGTATGAGTTTGTTGCTTATGACTTGCTTATGTAGTTAATTATATGTAGTGCATACATAGTGTATATTCGTTGCTTGTGTAATATAGGTTTGTTGCTTATGTAGTATGTGTAAGCATAATATTCGACATAACGTAAAACATAAATTTAATCCCAAATCTTAAACTTCATGATTATCAAAATTAATTCGCAATCGTGGTACTAACCTTGAGCAACGATGTCTTTCTTTGTTTGAAGATGGAAGAAACCACTTTCTCTCTCTTGGCCTTCGTTAATTCCACGTAACGATAATTTCTTTTGTGATAGAATTTTTCAGTTAAAATGAGTTTTATTATAGGCGAGAGAGGATCGGTTTCTTAAGCGATTATCTCGCCAATAACTATTCTCGCAAAATGTTCTCAAACACGCTCTATCAACGTGTGTAGAGGTGGAACAAAAACCACCTCTTAACTGTCTAATTTGAAACTTATCGATAACTTATTTATTTAAACCTTAAAATAAATATTTAAAATTTATTATTTAAATAATTAAATCCTTAATTATTTTCACGTGGGCCACATAGTAATTTTACATTCTCGCACTTGGCCCATGTGACAAATAAATCTTCATAGTTTAAATATTAAGACGTAATGGGCATAACATAAGGATAAATCTTACATTCATTGGTAAGGTCATAATGTTATAATAAGTATATTCTAATTAGGTCATGGCGGTTCTCTCATTAGCCCGACATAGTTCCTTACATGTACCACAATATTAGTTTTCTACTTAAAAAACCCCATAACTTAAATATTAATAATGGTCCACATTAGTGTCTAAGTCGAGACAATATCCCGTTAAAGTAATGTCAACATTCATGTATGCATCAATGACAAACAAAATATCAATTAATTTCATAAACAATACATAAGAGAGCTCAAAGTGTCAAATACATAAAGCATATAATTCTTAAGTTACATTAAGAATGTCCATCCCTTCGACATGTCGAATAAATGTCTTTGGAGGCAATCATTTAGTCAACGAATCCGCAAAAATGACATCGGTCTTTGATATGCTCAATTGACACTTTTTGTTTCGAACTTCTTCTTTAATGGCAAGGTACTTCAATTCCATATGTTTAGCACCTCTGGAATACTTGTTGTTTTTAGAGAAGAAGAAGACTGTTGTGGAATTGTCACGATAAATTTTCAGCGGCTTGGCAATACTTGACTATTCCAAATCCTGAAATAAAGTTCATGACCAATTTCCTTGAATTGTGGCCTCAAAGCATGCCACGAATTCAGCTTCCATAGTGGATGCAAAGAATGAAAGACTGCTATCGCTTTCGCACTTTTTCAAGATATTGTTCCCCACTAAAAGGAACAAATAACCATATGTGGATTTTCTAGTATCAAACATCCGTCATAATTTGAATCAGATAACCAATCACCTCCGGATGATCAAACCTTCGATAAGTAAGAATATGGTATTTTGTTCCTTGCAAGTACCTCAAGACTTTCTCTCAGCACTTTCCAGTGATCCATTCCTAGATTACTCGATATCGGCCAAACATTCCAACAACAAAACGATGTCCGGCCTCGTACAAGTATGTGCATACATCAAGCTCCCAACAATTGATGCATAAGAAATGTCATTCATTTGTTTTGCGTTTCAATTCATTCTTTGGAAATTGCATAAGATCGAACTTATCACCTTTCTAAATTGGAACGACACTTGATGAGCATTTTTTCATTCTAAATCTCTCTAAACTTTTTAGTGTATGTTTTTCGAGACAACCCTAACAGTCCTTGTGATCTATCCCGAAATATTTCTATTCCGATCACATAAGTTGCCTCTCCCATATCCTTCATTCAAAGTTCTTAGAGAGAAATTTCTTGGTCTCATACTATAAACTAAGATCATTCGTTGCAAGCAAAATATCATCAATATATAGAATCGAAAAGATAAACTTGCTCCCACCGACTTTCGAGATATATACGCCGATCAACAAGTGTTTTCCTTAAATCCAAAAGATGTGATGGTATCATTGAACTTAAGATACCATTGACGGGAAGCTTGTTTAAGTCCGTATATTGATTTCTTAAGTTTACACACCATATGTTATTTTTCTTCTATGGAAAAACCTTCGGTTGAATCATATAAGCATCTTCTTCCAAATTTCCATTCGTAGCGGGTTTTCACATCCATTTGGTGTAACTCAAAATCATAATGAGCCACCAAAGCCATAACAATTTTAAACGAATATTTCTTAGATCGTGAAAATGTCTCCTTATAGTCAATACCATTTTTCTCGAGTAAAACCTTTGGCAACAAGTCCGGCTTTGTATCGCTCGATATTGCCATTTTAGTCGCGCTTGATCTTAAAGACCCATTTACACCCGACTTTTTTACAACCTTCGTGCAATTCAATAAGGTCCCATACTTGATTGTGTTCCATAGATTTCAGCTCGTCTTTCATGGCATCAAACCATTTATTAGAATTAATGCCTTCAATGGCATGTGAAAATGAAATCGGGGTCATCATCAATTCCTAAGTCAAATTAGACTCTTGTAAATAAACCACTTAATCATCGAAAATAGCGGAGCGTCTTTGTCTATCGACCTTCTTAATGATATTTGTTGTGGTTCATTCTCTATAGTAGGTTCATCAATGTTATCTTCATTGTGGGTGACTTGATAATTAATTTGTTGTTCTTGTACAACATTAGGTTTGTTCAATAATTGGAGGAACAACAACTTTGGAAGAAGTTATAGGCAAATGAATTTGCACTCTAACTTCTTGAATGTCCACTTTTCGTGGTTCTTGACTCCCACTAACTTCACCATTCTCAATGAACCTAGCATTTCCGTTTCAACAATTCTTGTACTACGATTATGACAATAAAACTTATACCCTTTGGACTTTTCAGATAACTAATGAAGTAACCACCGATTGTCCTTTAATCCAATTTCTTTTCTTGTGGATTATATGCTCTTATTTCTGCCGGGCAACCCCAAACATGCAGTGCCTCAAACTAGGTTTCCTACCACCAAAGCTCGAAAGAGTTTTAGGAACTGACTTACTAGAACCTTGTTTAAGAGATGCATGGCGCTTTTAAGTGCATGCATCCACAATGATACGGGTAATGAAGAATTACTTAACATACTCATAACCATGTCTAATAGAGTACGATTACGTCTTTCTTACACCATTTTATTGTGGTGTACCTGGCATGGTGTATTGAGCATATATGCCACGTTTTTCAAGGAATTTGGCAAATGGGTGCACGCATTGCCCGAATTTATTATATTTTCCATAATATTCACCACCTCTATCGTGATCGATAATTGTTACTTTTCTATCTAGTTGTCTTTCAACCTCATTAACAAATACCTCGAGTGCATTTATCTTGAATGAGATTTTTCATTTAATAGATAGACATATCCATAATGTGAAAAGTCATCAATAAAGGTGATAAAATATCTTTCTTTTCCAAAAGAGGAAACATCAAAAGGCCCACAAATATCGGTGTGTATTATTTCAAGAAGTTGTGTGCTTCAAGTGGCTCCTTTTTGTGTGTTTTGTTTGTTTTTCTTTAATATAATCCACACAAATACCAAGATCGGTAAAAAATCTAAATCCGGAGGATTTCATTCTATACCAATTTTTCTAACCTTTCTTTGGAAACATGCCCCAAATGTTTATGCCACAAGTAAGCGGAATTTTCATTCACTAAACCACGTTTAGTTCCAACATTATGATGCAGGGGTTAAAAGAGTCTCGGAAAATGATTATCAAGCCTAAATTTATATAGGCCATCATTAAGAACACCAAACTAATAAGAAGACTTTATTTGAACAGATCAAATATCCATTAATGAAATTAAAAGAGTATCCAATAGAATCAAGTCCGGAAAGAGACACTAAATTAAGTGCGAAACATAAGGTACATAAAGAGTTTGAAACAAATCTAAATGGTGTCCAAGATCTAAAATCGGCGATAAGTTCCACTGCTTCAATCGAGCTTTGACTCGATTTTCCATAAAGACATACTTTTCATTTGGATTTATAGTTTGGGTCAAAGGAATCCCCGCATCGTATTTGAGACGTGAGTGGTGCAAAAATAATCAAGCCACCAAATGTTATTAGAAACTTCAACTAAATTTAATTTGAAACATATGAAAGCATTAATAATACCTTTCTTTTTTTGAACCATGCCTTACGTTTCGTGCAATCTTTTTGGAAGTGTCCTGGCTTTCCACATAAACAACACTTAAGGTTGTTGTGTTCCTTTTTCTAGACTTGGGCATTTGACTCATTCACTTTAAATGATCCTTTTTGCCCTTTCCTTTCTTTGTTTCGCTTTCTTACCACCGCTTGATTGGTTACGAGATGAAATGAATAAGTCCCCGATTCTTAATCTGTGTTTCCTCATAAACTAGCGACCATGAAGTTCATTCAAATTCCACTTGTCTTTCATGGTATTATAGTTCATTTGGAACGGACCATACTCGGATGGCGATGAATTTAAGATAAATCGCACGAGAAAGTTATCATACATGTTCATCCCTAAGGACTTAAGTCTTGCCGCAATGTTTGTCATTTCAATGACGTGCTCATGCACACTTCGAGAACCATCAAACTTCATGGTGGTCAAAGTAGCCATTAATGTCCCAAAGAAGAGACTTATCATGGTTTGGGAATGCTTTCCTACTAACATCATGAATTCCTTAGCGTTTTTCGTATGAGGAAGGGTAGACTTGATGTTGTTTGCTATACTCATTCGCATAAACATCGGGTTCATCTGTTTGATCTTTCCCAAAGGCGGTATGGATAGATTTCTCAACATCACCGCTAGTGTCGCAATAGCAATGGGTTTCTCAACTTGAAATGCTAAGTCAAGATCCAAGACACCAAGGTGAAATTGGATTTGCTCACACCATTCGAGAGAAGTTAAGCCCATTATATACTAGAATGCAGGGCGAAGCATGCGAATGAAGAGACACGTGAATAGGTACTCGCAATTAAAAGAATTGATTGATCATTAATGCTTTGAGATGACTTAATATAGATTTAGACAAGACAATAAATGTACATTGAAGGTCTCCTTTGGGTGATCCAACAATGCACTACATTAACATAATTGATGCTAAAAGTTGAGTTCACATTATTGGTAATTAAATATGCTCTAACTAGACATGCATGCTATCTTTGGATATACTAAACACATCTAATCAAGTATATTAATTACCCACGGTTATGTTCTTGATTATAAAAACAATTGATCAACCTTTGGGCGACCCATAAATATTCTATAATCACTCGAACTTCAATATACCCACTACAAAACATCATCATGTCATTTCAATTAGTAGCATCACATAATCATGGGTAATTAAAAATTTATTTAATTTAACATCTATCAAGATTTTCTAATTTGGCCACTTTGGTTACTAATAAATTATTCATAATATAAACATCAAATTAAAAACAAATACTAAACAATGAGAAAAATTTTATGTTAGGCCGATTACGACCAACCATCGTCACTTAAATTTCAAACACAAACATAAGTATTTGGATCGTAATAGATATAACAGATACATAGTAGCATGCAAGGAGTCGATTATACATGATAAAAAGCCTCAAACCATCATTAGCAATCCTAAACAGATCGACATCTAGTACTTCTTTAATATAATTGCACGTGAGATCAATTGTAAAATGGATTTCAATATTTAAAGGCCCAAACATGTACAAATTCATACCCATATATAAATGAAAAGGATGAATATAATGCGAGAAGTAAAAACTAATATTATATAACATTAGTGGAGTTCATCAATTCAAACTTTTGCATATCCTCATCATTATAAGATTCAATCATGCATAGCCATATGAATTCAAGTTCAAGATTTCACTGGCTAAATATATGAGAAATTTAAAGCATCTCAATCATGGTAAGAGAATTGTGGATAAAACAAAATCTTGAGAAGCCATAAATATTCATACGGAAATTTCATGTGGAAAATGACCGCTCAAATACTTCAGCCCAAATCAAATTGAATTAGCATAATTGTCATCAAGTCCGTAATTTGCAGCGGAAACATTATACATATGAGAATAATCATGTACTTTTGATTACTTGGGATAACTCCAATGAATATTAATGATATTGAAATTCATAAATCAACATAGTTTGTAGCGAGAAAACTTTTGACAAATCCTCGACTTGATAATCTTAATCGAAAATCACGAGTTCTTAAATCCACACTGATACCACATAAAAGCATAATTTCCGGACATAACATAAAACATAAATTTAATCCCTGGATCTTGAACTTCATGATTTTCACAATTACTTGGCAATTAGGGTACTAACCATGAGCAACCATGTCTTTCTTTGTTTGAAGATGGAAGAAACCACTTTCTCTCTCTGGCCTTCGTTAATTCTACAAAACGATAATTTCTTTTGTGATAGATTTTTCATTCAAATAGGTTCTATTATAGGCGAGAGAGAGACCGCTTGAGCGATTATCCGCCAATAACTATTCTCGACAAAAACGTTCTCAAACACGTTATATCAACGTGTATAGAGGTGGAACAAAAACCACCTCTTAACTCGTCCAATTTGAAACTTATCTCATAACTTATTTATTTAAATCTTAAAATAAGTATTTAAAATTCATTATTAGAATACGGCGAATTGTAGTTGAGCTCTAGCAACTATGGCGAATTGTTCGCAACTTTTGCACACAAAAGAGTGCATTGAAGAAGAAGGAGGAAGGATTTTCTCACATTAGTGTCTTCAAGAATAAGAAGGATGAGGATTTGTTCACGATGAATTTGCTTTGTGAGATTTTGAGAGATTGCGTGATCACAATATAGTCACCAATCCCGTGAATATTGGGTTATTTTGGAGGATGACTAATTTACCCCTTTCTTTAATTAATAGCATCTAATCCTGCAATTTAAGCTCTAAAATCGCACCATTGAAAAATCCGGATATGTGGCTAGGATTGGTCCCTATGGCCTCACACTATGAGGTGGTCTCATATAACTCTCTCTCTATATATATGGAGAGAGTAAGCACTAAGTACTAAGTACTACATGGTATTAGAAGCAATGGCGGACGGAAGGGGGGCTATCGCATATCCAAAAAATTCAATTTTTTTAGTATTAAAATATTATTATATTTAAAAAGTCTTAAAGAGCCAAAGACCCCCACCAAATTGTTCATTTTCATAAAAGTTTTTAACATTAAGATATTAGTATATTAATTAAAGGAAAAAAGTCTAAAAGGTGTGGGCTTGACCACGTACTATTAAAACGAAAGGACAAAATGATCCCACAAAATCAAAAAAAAGAGGTTGACCCACATTACAATAATTGTTGCGGATGTTTCAACTTTCATATTTGGGGTTTCAACTTTCATATTTGGGGTTTCATTCGAATTGAAAATTGAAAGGAAAAGGGTAAAGATTTAGTTCTTTTTCGCGGACGTCATTGCTAGTTGCATCACTTCTCGAGCTACTAATTCAGGTTGTGATTTTTTTTTCTACGATCTTCATTGTATTGATGAAGATAAAGATATCATGCTTCTTGAGTTGTTGTTTTCTTGTTTATATAATTTAATTGTTACTAATCAATACCAAAGTTCCTCTACCAAAGAACCTTTACCTTGGAAAATAATATTGAATCTTCAACTCATGATAAAGAACAAGAACCTCTACCAAAGTTTCTCGAATAGATGTTCAAGAACTTGATGCTATGTGTATAGAACGAGATCCTGGAAAACGTCCACAAATATGTAGTTATAGTATGGAACAACGAGATGAAATTTGAAGAGCTTACGTAAAGTTTGGGCCATATCAACAAGAGATGCATGAGTATCCTTTAAATGAAAAAGGTCGGCATTTTCGCTTCTCCAGGTTCGACTATTCCCGAGAATGGTTGGAATATTCTCCAAGTAAATATGCTATTTTCTGCTTGCCATGTTATTTATTTTCTAAACCAAGTGGACGTGTTGGTTCTCGTGCATTTACAATTGAGGGATTTCAATCATGGAAAAAGGTTAATGATGGAGAAAATTGTGCTCTTTTATCTCATGTTGGAAAAGATCTTAATTCGCCGCATAGAAGAGCTATCATGAGTTGTCGTGACTTAATAAATCAACCACAACACATTCAAAATCATTGAAAAACAAACATCTCAACAAAATGGCCAATAACTAATTGGTATTGAAGACCTAAATTGATGCGATTGGATGGCTCACGTTCCAAGCATGTTCTCTTAGAGGACACAATGAATGCTTAGATTCAACAAATCCGTAATTTTGATTCAATGGAAAAATATTAGCATCTTACAATGAATGTGTGTCTTCATTGTGTTGGATAATGGCCCTCATAATGCATCTTATACATCACTCCGAGTTCAAAAGAAATACTACAAATTTTTGCAAAGAAAATTAGAGATGTTATTCAAGAAGAAGTTGGTGATGCAAAATTTTGCATTATAGTTGATGAATCTAGAGATGAATCCAAAAGAGAACAAATGTCGATATTTTTAAGATTTGTTGATAATTACGGTCATGTGAGAGACTGATTTTTTGATCTTGTTCATGTTTCGACACCGTTCATTGACTTTGAAGAAAGAAATATTTAATGTTCTTCTACGATATAATCTCAATGTTCCCTATATTCGTGGTCAAGGATATGATGGGGAAAGTAATATATGTGGAGAATGGTCCGGATTACAAGCATTTGTCTCTAATGAGTGTCCATATGCTTATTATATACATTGTTTTGTCCATCAACTCCAATTGGTCCTATTCATCAATTTTTCTCGAAAGTTACCGCAGCTTATCAATGTTGTTGATTCTTCTTATAAGCGGCATGATCAATTACAACTTGCACAAGTTGAAGAAGAGATCAAAAGACTAATTTCTTTTGAAGAGTTGGAGACAGAAAAGGTTTGAACCGAACCTTAAAGAGAGCCGATGAAACTAGATGGATCTCTCATTTGAGTTCTCTTCAAGTTTGAAAATCATGTTTGAAGCCACATGTTCAGTTTTAAAGAATATAATTTCGATGGAACTATTTATGCTCAACGAGAAGATGTAGATGCGACTTATGATGGAATCACATCATTTGAATTTATATTCATTTTGCACATTATAATTGATATTTTGGAAATCACATATGATCTTTGTCAAGCTTTGCGGTGCAAGTCTCAAGATATTGTGAATAATATGCATCTTGTTTCTACAACAAAGACATTAGTTCAAAAGTTAAGAGAAGATGGATGTGATCTTTTATTTTAGAAGGTGAAATCATTTTGTGAGAAACACGGAGTAAATGTTCCCGATTTGAGTGATCTTTATACTACAGTGAGGTCGATCTCATCACATAAAGGATCCAATTACCATTGAACATCATTTTCGAGTTGATATTTTTTTTTGCTACAATTGGTTCTCAAATGCAAGAACCTGAATGAGAGATTCGAAGTTGGTATGGTGGAATTGCTTATGCTCTGTTCATCTTTAGATCCTTGAGATGACTACAAGCATTTTAATATTGATGATATTTGCAAGCTTGTCGAAATGTTCTATCTTGAAGATTTTTCCAACCGGAGAAGTTGCATTTGAGATTTCAGTTAGAGCACTTTGAGCTTGATATTCGCCAACATCCCTTACTTCAATGTTTGTCAACAATTTCGGAAAAATAAGGATATTCCAACGGGAAAATCATTGGAATTTGGCCAATTACCATTGGAATTATCGATTCCAATGGATATTCCAAATAAAATGCATCGTTGGTAAAATGGCCTTTGGAATGACGAAATTCCAATGGAAATTCCAATGAAAAATATTCCAACGGAATTTCCAATATTATTTATCCATTGGAATATATAACCGTTGGAAAGAACTCCAACATTTTTTTCAACACTAATTCCAACATAGTTATACCATTGTATTTAATCGTTGAATAAAACCCCAACGATTATTCCAACAAAATTATACTATTGGAATTTAGTCCAATGGTATATATCGGTTGGAATATTTAATCAATTTATTTCATTATCTAATATCTTTAACTTCCCAAAGAGGTCACCCATCATCAATTTGTCCCAAGTCAACCACATTTAACCATGTAGTTTCAATATGATTGACTCGAGAAGAAGATATATTTTATTGATATGGATTATACTATCAAATCATTTAACCCCTATTGAAATTTTCCAATAGTATTGGAATTTTCAATGGAATTTTCCAACAACATGTTGTACCGTTGGAATTTCCGTTGGAATTTTAAAAACTCCAACAGAAATTCCAACGACTAATTCCAATATTTGGTTTACCGTTGGAATTATTATTGGAATTTTTCAATGGTATGTTTTAGCGATGGAATTTTTGTTGGAATTTTTAAAATTCCAATAGTATTTCAATGGTTTATTATTACTTGTTGGAATCACTCATTGGGAATTTTCCAATGGTTAGTTGTGGTGATGGAATTTACATTGGAATTTTAAATTCCAACATTTTATACCAACATTTTTGTTTCCCGTTGGAATTTTCATTGGAATTTTCCAACGGTATAATGTAGCATTGGAATTCCTGTTGGAATTTTAAAAATTCCAATAATTATCTATTTCTTTGGAATTATTTTGTTGGAATTTGATTGTTTTCTTGTAGTGTGGATAGATTAGTTCGGCTCGTGCTAACTCTTTCTATTTCTAACGCTACTAGTGAACTATTTTTTCTGCTATGAAGCTTGTCAAAACTAGGCTCCTAAATAAGATGGAAGATGACTATTTAGGGAGTTATTTGATCACATATATCGAGAAAAAAGCACAAACTTTTGATGATGATTCTATTATTGATGAGTTTTGTGATATGAAAGAAAGGAGATTGCAATTCAAGTTCCCAAAGCAAATGACATGTAAGTAATCTATTTTCTTATTATTATTATTTCTATTTCATAAGTTAATATATATATATATATAATTGATCTTTTTTATTTTCTTTATGCGGGAAGATAACATACTATTATACTAAAAGTTTGCAACTCAATGTCAATTAATATTTTGATTCTTGATGGATTCAAGTTTGAAGTTCAACTAACCAAGTTAGTTTTAACTTTGTATCTTATTTCAAAATATACATTCCCAATTATAAACATTGATATATTTTTTTGTATGCGTGAATATTGAGATGAAAAAATTAGGAAGAAATATATTTAACTTTATATGTAAATTTATGGTTAGTATATGAGGATTTTTTTCTCTGTGTTTAATTTTTTTAAACTCGTCGTTTTCTCGCTCCCCCAAAAAAAAAAAAAATTAGAATCATGCGTTCGCCACGATTAGAAGTTTATGACTTTTATTGATTAGTCACGATGGTAAGATCGCCGTAAATTGTGACAATATATTTTTAATATTGTTAATAGTTGGAAGTGATGAGAATTAGTGAAATTATGTTTGTCGTCAAAGAAAATTTGTCACTAGACAACCCGGCAATTTTTTGGAATTGTCGGAAATAAAATTTGTAACAAATCCTATATGAAATAGTGACTACATGTACAATCATTAAATGTAAGAAAATTTTAACCAAAAATACATGTTTTCACTTTGCTTTGTGCTAGTCCTTTTGTTTCTTTTACTATTGCTTTTTTTGAATGTTCAATTGAACAATTTTTGTAATTTATCTACCCATTAATGCAATTTTATTTCAAAACACAAACAAAAGAAAAAACAATTCAATTAGACTAGCTTTTCATAGTCCGAATAATTTACATTTTGATTCGGGACAGAACTAAAATCCTCTCTCTTCTCTCTAACCCAAAAAAACTAAATCTAATATCCTCTCCCCTCTTTCACCCCTCCACACCGCCACCCTCATCCCTCCCCCTTCCCCCCTCCCCTTCCTTCCCTCCTCCCCTCCATGCTTTCTCACTGGGAGACAGACGATGCGGTTCCTTGTGATATTCGGAGGTGGCCGATATTTTCGTTCCGGGGTGAAAGCAGGTCGGAGCTCCACGGAGGTGTCTCGGTTTGAGTAGATGATGGGTCACAGCAGAGAGTTGGGTGAGGGAGAGGCAACTTTTGTTTTTTTTTCCTCTTGTTTTTAGCTATAGTTGTTGTTTTCTTATATTGTTTGTATTTTCTTTTCCCTTGATTTGCGAAACTCGTAGGCGGATCGATTTTTTCTGCTCTGCAGTATGTAGTGGTTGCTGCGTGCCCGGTTTCATTTTTTTTGGTGTGTTACGGATCTCCTTTAAGGAGTCTTTGAAGTCTCCGTCGTGGAGTGGTTTAGTTTGGGGTGGGTAGTTTTTTAGTCCATTGTGTGAATCAATTGGTCTTACCAATTCCCCACTTGCTCTTAGTTAGTCTTGTCGGCTCTTGCCTGTTGGCTACGATTGTAGTTGTAATTTTAGTTTTTGAGTTGTTATAATAAAATACTATCGTTCGACAAAAAAAGACTAGCTTTTCGGGTTTTTTTTTTTTTTTTTTGACAAGATTCGTTCATTTTCCTTAATTATCTTAAGTATTTTATCAACAAAAACCTACCACACATTTCTCTCATAATTTCTCTCTCTAGACTTATCTCTCTCAGAAACCCTCATTAGCGTCGTCTCCTCCCTCTCTCCCGATCCTCCCCATCCCACCCGACCCCTTCCTTAACCATGGTGGTCGGAAACCAATTGTGCTTTCCTCCAAACATGGTCCTCCATATCCGGTAAACTCCGTCTTCACTGGTTGAGGTGGTGGCGTGGGCGTTGGTTTTTTGGAGGTGCTTTTGTGGTGGTGATGGGTCGCGATGGTGGATCGGTGGAGGGAGAGACGGATTCTTGATTTTGTATTTCTTATTTTGTTTATAATTTTAGTTGTATTTTTGTTTTGTTTTGTTGTAATTTTTCTTTTCTATTGGTGTCTTTGTTGTTCTCGGTTGAAGGGTGAAGCCCGTGGCGGGTCGAAATGGTTGTCTTGCAAAGACATGGGAGTAGCTCGTGCTTGGGGTGTATTTTTATGTGTCTCGATTGGTAGTCCGCTTTGGGAAGTGCCTAGTCTTCTTATTACGGGTGGCATCTTGTTTGATAAATGGTTTTATCATGATTTTGATGATTTTGTTTTTACACCAAAACAATGTTTTTAAAAGTTGTCCAAATACTCCTAATAGATTTAAAATGGTTTTAATATTTTTCTAGTATTTCTCCAAGTTTATTTTCGACAAAATTGGACAACACAGTTAATGATTTTGAGTCAATGGGTTTTTACATCGAAACTAAGTCTCTAAATATTGTCCTAATACTCCCGATCGGTCTAAAATATTTTTACTATTTTTCGGAGTATTTCTTGAAGTTTATTTTCGATATAAAATTCGACAACACTTTTGTTTTGAGGCCAACCTGGCTCGCCTATAGGGCATCCCGTATCTCGAAAGTTGTGAAAAAGCAAAGTGAATAAGCTATTTGGTTTGAAAAAAAGTTGGTAGACCGATCAACGGGGTGGTAGACCGGTGTGATCGGCCGACTGTCGACAGTGTCGACGGTGGCGTCGACCGGTCGACACCCCCTGTCGACCGGTACCTGGGAGTTCATTTTTGAAACAGAACACCCTGTCTTGTTTTTTGGTCATGGTCGACCGGTGAGCAATGGGTCGACCAGTCGGACCCCGCCGACCGCTCGCCTGTAAATGTGTATTCTTATTTTCAAACCTCTATTTGTGTACGACCGGTCGCCCCCTCAAGTTTGACAAAATTTCGACCGTTTGACAATGACAGACAACTTTTCCTTATTTTGTGGGATAGATTTCTAACACTATTTTCTTCAATTGTCTTGCAATTGTTTACGATTTTCAATCCCCGATGAGGAGCCTATCAATGATCAATCATCTCCTATAAATATAGGAAGATTTGAAGCACAACAACAAGAGAGAATACTACAACACAACAAGATACACTCAAGCAAACATATTTGTTCTTCATTGTTATTATTCTTGTTGTTATAGCCTAAGGTCTTTCACTTTCACATCTTGAGGTTTAGGCTTATTTCTTGATTACACTTGCACTCATAATTGTAATATTCATTATCGAGTTGTAATCTTGAATTTTTTGGGTTATCATTCAACACAAGATATCATTGTGAGTGTTCTTGTGGTAAGAACACACTTGGGTGATCTAGGTGTTAGGTGTAAGAAGATTGTGGTAATCTTCTTGATTGAGGTGTTGAAGAATTTGGTATTCTTCAAGGTTGAAGGTTGTGGTAATCTTCACAAGGTGCCGTTGGAGATTGTGGTAATCTTCAAGAGAGATTGTGGTAATCTCAAAGGTGGTGTTGAAAAAGAGTGTGGTGCTCTTCAAGGTGATGTTGTAAGGTGTTGTATTAATTTTGGTAATTAATAAAATCTTTTTCTTTTTGAAATCCATCCCGGATATACTTTGGGGTGGTAGAGGATTAGGCCCTAGGTGGGTTGAACCTCTATAAATCGACGCGTGTTATTTATTTCCCGCACCTTTATTATTGTCTTGGCTTATTTTGTTTGAAAAAGAGGGCGAAATCGAAAAGATGTAGATAATCTATTCACCCCCTCTAGATTATCGTAGCCACTTGGACTTACAAGTGGTATCGAGCCAAACTCTTTGGCAAGCTCGTTTCACATCGCGAGTGAAGAGGAACGATCGTCGGCTACGAATGAAGCTCACCTTTCCGGCACCTCCACCACCAAGCCACCTCGATTTGATTCCAAAAATTTTACATTTTGGAAAGAAAGAATGGAATGTTATTTACAAGGTTGCGGGTTCGATATTTGGAACATCGTTCAATGGAGAATCCATTCCGATGAAAGACACACCATACACCTCCAAAGCTCTCAAGGAGCTCAATGATGAATAAAAGAAAAGCATCTCCTTAAATGGTAAAGCTCTCAATATTTTATATTGTTCACTTACCAATTTGAATTTGACCTTATTGTAGGAATTCGATCGGCTCATAAAGTATGGCAAAAATTAGAAGCCATTCATGAAGTATATGCAAATGATAGGAGCAACTCAAAAGCATCTACTTCTCAAAGGGATACAAGGTCAAATCTAAGGAACAAGCCTTTTACAACTTCCAAATATGAAGTAGTTGAACATTGTCTTATGGGCTTCAAAGAAAACGAGGTAAGTTCTAAACCCTCTACTTCTTATGACAATGAATTGCAAAATGATTATAGTGATTTGCTCAATGATTATGATGAACTTCAAAATGAATTCCAAAGCTTACTTGTTAAATACAAAAATTTGAAAAAGGAATTCAATGTTTTGAAAAATGAAAAGGATAGTTTATCTACTTCCTATGAATCACTATCATGTGCTCACACCACCACACTTAACAAGGTTAGAAACCTTGAAAAAGAAAATAGTACTCTTGTTGAGGATATTAATTGTATGAAAAAGGATTTATCAAAATCCAACTTGAGTACCGATAAAATGACCAAGATTATTGATATTCATAATTGTGATAAAGGACTTGATCATAAGCCTAGTGTTGTTAATTATGTGAAAAGAAATCAAGTCCCTATGCATGTTGGTCATTATGCTCCAAAAATTATTACTTGCTTCTATTGCGGTAAAAAGGGTCATACGGTAAATACTTGTCGGGCTAGAAATAGCTCTAATTATTTTTGGAGACCTAAAAGTCTCAAGACTAATCCCAAAGGACCCAAGCACTTGAGGGTACCACAAAACAATATTATATTAGGTACCCTCGGAATAAAAATCAAGAAAAATTCATATCGCTTAGAACACATCAAATGAATGCGTCTCATTTGATCAAAGGAGAATATATCACCACAATGAATATCCAAGAAAAAGACACTTTCAAAAATGGGAAGGCCACAATGTTTGGAGATGGAGCAATTGGAGAAGCCATCATCAACAAGATGATTTTCAAAGGGGAAGATATCATCAACAACGGAACGGCACAACCCATGGAAATGGCGTAATTGGTAAACCGTATCTCCCCATTTAAATATGCATTTTATGTAGTTATTATGCATGTCTTTATTTATGCCTATATTTTTTAAAATGAGTTTTCCAATATTTTTAAAATTAAGGTCTTCAATATATATTGGTGTTTTTAAAATTCTTTGAAAAAGAAGACCTTACATGATGTTTTTAAAAATCTTGTGTATTTACAATAACTTGTATGATCATTATCTCTTATGGATTTTTATGGCATAAGCTTATTTGCGATATATCGTATTGCTTTAAGCCTACACTTGTATCATATTGTTTTGTGCTAGTCTTGTTTTAATAATTGTGTAGGATTCATGTATCTTCACAAATGGCTATCTACGTCATAATATGTCAAGAGTGACATAAACTATCGAGGTACGCTCATCATTGGTATTTATCTTATAGACTCGATATATTTTTGCCATATGCCTATGTGCTTGATTTTCAAGATATTTCATAGTATTTCACATAAGTGCCATTAAGAGGATTTTTCAATTTTCAAAAAAAGGGCACTATTCGATAAAGCTTGTTTTATCCGAGACTTGTGAAGGATTATATTTTGTTTTGTTAAAACATTTGATTTTCATCCTTCTCTCAAAATTATGCATATGATTGCTCATATTCATTCTTGTCAAAATTCTTGTTCAAATACTTCTTAAATGTGGTCTCGACTATATGCTCTTGAATTTTTCAAATTTCAAAAGAGACCTTATATAGCTTCCTATAAGCTTATTTGAACATACATGTTTTTATTGAACTCTTAATGATCCTCTTCAAAGCATAGTATGTGTTACTTGTTATAATGTCTACATTATTCGATATTGCTATGCTCTTGTGCAAAATACCTTGTTAAGATTTTGCAAAATTGTTTGATATTTCGAACAAGTTTGATAGCTAAGGCAAGGTTAGTAGCTCATAGGTATTGTCAAGAAGAAGGTAGTGATTTTGATGTAACATTTGCACTCATAGCACATTTAGAAGCTATTTGCATTTTACTTGTCCATTCTTGTTTTAAGAAAATTTCAAGCTTTACCAAATGGATGTTTAATCCAATTTTCTAAATGGTTTTAATAGAAGTCTATGAAAAACCTCCGTGGGCTTAATTTTTTCGTGCCAAATGATTTTTATAAAAGGCCTTGTATGGTTTAAACGAGTACTCCGTGTATGGTATGATAGACTTAGCTATATTTTTGCTAAATAGT
Organism: Rehmannia glutinosa; assembly: GCA_016081115.2. NCBI lineage: Eukaryota > Viridiplantae > Streptophyta > Magnoliopsida > Lamiales > Orobanchaceae > Rehmannia > Rehmannia glutinosa. The sequence continues at coordinate 16,515,373 of CM071928.1, read as the reverse complement.
TTTTCAAGAGGCAAAGTTGATACTACTCTTTTTTGTTTTTTGAAAAAGGGCAAGATTACTTGTTAGTACAAATTTGAGTTGATTTGGTGCTACTAATGAAATTTTATGCAAGATGTTTCCTAAGTTGATGCAAAGTGTATTTAAGATGATCATGATGGAGGAGCTCAATTTCTTCCTTGGACTTCAAGTAGAACAATGCCAAGAAGGTGGTTATATTTCAAAGTATACAATAAGAACCTTTGAAGAAGTGAGGCATTGAAGAAGGAAAAATTATCTCAACCTCTATAGCTACCAATGTATAGATTGACAAAGGTTGAGGAAGGCATATTGGTTAACAAACCAAATTCGAGGTATGTTTATCTTCGTTTATTACTCCTTAGACTCGACATTTTATATGCCTTATGTCTATATGCTCGATCTCAAAAACTATCCCAACGAATCTCATTAAAGTGCCGTTAAAAGAATTTTTTTGAAAGACACTTCTTCTTATGACTTGTTGTATCCAAAATTTTAAAACGTTCTTATTTTTCGGGATAACAAGTCCGGTATTTATTATACGGTTATTCGTAATCAAAATAAACATATTGAGATTCGGTATCTTTTTCTAAGGGATTGCGTTTCTAAAACGAATAATTGAGATGTGTTTAATTATGTCTTAAGGATAACTCGGGATTTTTTAATCATTCACCGCCGAGTATTTTACCTCATTTCGAGCTTGACTATGACATAATGTATATTTAATGAGGTCTACGTTTGCATTTTGCACGTTTTTAAAACTTAGGGGCGAAAATCGGATTTTTGGATCAAATTTCGGATTTTTGCAAAACTAACTGGTCCAGTGACCTGTTGAGGGTGAGGCCGACCAGTCACCCTATGCCTCGACCGGTCGACAGCACCCCCAACCGGTCGCCCCTTCTGATTTTTCAGATAAATTGCTTCAGTTTTCCCGAATTAGCCAGTTTGGCTCATTTTGGCCATTTTTCGTCCCCTTCGCCAATTGCACACAAATTTCACTTCAAATTTGTTTTGTTGCTTACATTTCATATTCTGGACTTATTTAGGCTCGATTATTATCATCATTGCTCCTCTTCACCTATTAAATGGTAAGAATTCCACTTCCTTATATCAATTGGGTTGAACCCTTGAGAACTTGGCCTATATGTATATTTCTTGATGTAATTCTTATATAATTGTCTTTGTGATTGATGATTGTTGATGGATGATTTTTATCAAATTGCTTTTGGCGATGAAAAAATTGGCTTGATTACATTTACAAGGGCTATATACATCTTCTTTAAAACTTGACGCCCACCAAGTGTTCGATAAAATGTTTCAATAAAAATTCATCACCTACATGATTTTCTCGATTTTAAAAGTCTCATATATTTATAGAGATCATGTTTTCCAAATCAAATGAGTTTTCATACGCTTCTACAAGTCATGTAATCGACTTTTACCTCCTATTTGGATTATAAGCTTCAATGTTCAAATAGCTCGATACATCGATTTAGTTGCGCACTTTGATATGACTATATGATGTTTTTATCGTGCTAACATTCTTTTGATGATTCCAAAGGGGAGAAACAGGTTATAAGCTCATTAGCTCTTAAAAGCTAATATAAGCTTGTGATAGAAGCTATAAGCTATGTCTTCCTAAAGCCATATGTTGTGCATTTTACTTAGTCCAATTGTTGTATGATGGACTTATATACTTGTCTAATGATGTTTTGTTGAAAGGGGGAGCTTATAAGCTCTTGTACTTAAGAACAATATGTAAAAGCTAAGCTTTTAACTTGTTGTTGCTCACAACGGATAGTTCTTTTTAACCGGTAAAATCGTTTTGTTTTCAAAATCGACCTCATTAAAATTGTTTTGGTTTGTAATCATCAAAAAGGAGAAGATTGTTTGATAAATGGTTTTATCATGATTTTGATGATTTTGTTTTTATACCAAAACAATATTTTTAAAAGTTGTCCAAATACTCCTTAATGATTTAAAATGGTTTTAATATTTTCCTGAGTATATTTCTCCAAGTTTATTTTCGATAAAATTGGACAACACATTTAATGATTTTGTGTCAATGGGTTTTTACATCGAAACTATGTCCCTAAATGTTGTCCTAATACTCCCGATCGGTCTAAAATGTTTTTACTATTTTTCTGAGTATTTCTTGAAGTTTATTTTCGATATAAAATTGGACAACACTTTTGTTTTGAGGCCAACCGGTCGCCCCTATTGGGCATCCCGTACCTAAAAGTTGTGAAAAACAAATGAATAAGCTATTTGTGAAAAAAGGTACGTAGACCGGTCAACAGGGTGGTAGACCGGTGTGGTCACTGTCGTCGACGGCAAGGCGTCGATCGGTTGACACCCCCGACTCGACCGACCGACTGAGTTCATTTTTGAAACAGAACACCCTGTTTTGTTTTTTGGTCATGGTCGACCGGTCGGACTCCCCCGATCGGTCGCCTGCGTAAATGTGTATTCTTATTTTCAAACGCCTATTTGTGTGCGACGGCCGCCTCCTCAAGTTTGACAAATTTCGACCATTTGACAAACAGACAAACGTTTCCTTATTTTGTGGGATGGATTTCTAACAGCTATTTTCTTCAATTGTCTTGCAATTGTTTACAGATTTTCAATCCCTAAGAGGAGCCTATCAATGATCAATCATCTCCTATAAATAGAGGAAGATTTGAAGCACAACAACAAGAGAGAATACTACAACACAACAAGATACACTCAAGCAAACATATTTGTTCTTCATTGTTATTATTCTTGTTGTTATAGCCTAAGGTCTTTCACTTTCACATCTTGAGGTCTAGGCTTATTTCTTGATTACACTTGCACTCATAATTGTAGTATTCATTATCGAGTTGTAATATTGAATTTTTTGGGTTATCATTCAACACAAGATATCATTGTGAGTGTTCTTGTGGTAAGAACACACTTGAGTGATCTAGGTGTTAGGTGTAAGAAGATTGTTGTAATCTTCTTGATTGAGGTGTTGAAGAATTTGGTATTCTTCAAGGTTTAACATTGTGGTAATCTTCACAAAGTGCCGTTGGAGATTGTGGTAATCTTTAAGAGAGATTGTGGTAATCTCAAAGGTGGTGTTGAAGAAGAGTGTGGTGCTCTTCAAGGTGATGTTGTAAGGTATTGTATTAATTTTGGTAATTAATAAAATCTTTTTTCTTTTTGAAATCCATCCCGATATATCTTTGGGGTAGAGGATTAGGCCCTAGGTGGGTTGAACCTCTATAAATCGATGCGTGTTGTTTACTTCCCGCACCTTTATTATTGTCTTAGCTTGTTTTGTTCGAAAAAGATGGCGAAATCGAAAAGATGAAGATAATCTATTCACCCCCTTCTAGATTATCGTAGTCGCTGACTTACACATCTTAGTCTCCTCATGGGCTAGTTTTTAGTTTTTTTCTTTTTCTTAGTTCTTAGTCTTTTTTTTTCTCAGAATTCCTAGTTCTATTTTCTCCTTTGGAGTGTGTTTCCCTTGACAATTGGTTATGCAAGGCGCTCTTGTGCATGTGGACATGTTGTATGTATGTGTTTTGTTGCAATGATATGCTATCGTTTTTTGTATAAAAATATATTATCAACGATGTGTATTAACATCATTAATTAGAAATTAATCCTTGATTAGAGAGCTCATTTTCCTCAAACCATCCTTGAGTTCAATTATAAAACCAAATAAAGCCAATTTTCTCAGCTATTTCACCCTCAAAATATTTTGTCACCTTTTTATTAACCAAATTCTTAACCAATTAAGCCACTCTTAAATTTTCGCCCAATTTGATACAATTATTTAAGAGGAAATACCACAAAATACCCCGATTTTTAGAAAAAGGACAAAAATACCCACCCATCACAAAAATACCCCATCTACTCCATCCCATGACAAAAATACCCTACCTTTGGTTTCACATCGAGCCCATCTCCTCAAACCACCGTAACTAATAATCACGACCAAAAAAATGGCCTACGATTCCCTATTTTGGTAAGCTCTAAATTCAATTTATCTAGTTATATACTTGAACCGTCGTAAAAACCAAGAATGATTTGGGGCAACAATTGGGGTTCCCCTGCTTCCTAGACTACGCTACGTCGTTCTCGACGGATGAAAATAAAACTTCTTCTCCGCAATCGCCTTCTCCTCTTCCATTGTAGGCGACGCCGCCGCCGTCGATTGGCTCAAATAATCGCCGTCGTAGGCATCATTGGGCCGAGAACCAGAGACGAAAAATTGAGAATACTACGAGATAAGATCTCGGGCTTTCGGGGCAAAAAGCCCGAACAATTCTGAGAAAAGCCCGGGGATAGTGTATTTATCATGAGCCCATTCTTCAGGCTATTCTGCCGCTCGTAGAGCTTGAATCCCTATTTCTTCGACCGGTGCTCTTGATGGGCGGGATGTCTGCCGCGCCGCCACCTCGAACGGCGCGGAGGGCTTGTTTGGCGGTTTTGGAGGATCCGGTGAGCATTTGCACCACCCGCTTGAAGGTGGAGGTGTCTCGCTGGACAAAAGGTGGAGGTGTCCGCAAATTTGAATGATTTTGTTGATTTTGTATTGCTGGTGCTTGATTTTTCTGTTTTCTTTTATTATTTTGTGATTTGAAGTTTTTCGTTTGTTTCGATGTTGTTTCGGAGTTGTTTCTTTTATGTTTCTTTTGTGCTTTTATGTATTTTCCATTTATTTGTTCTTTTTTATTGTTTTTGATTTGTTGTGTTATGTATCTGACTGTGTATCTTTTTTATTTCTTTTTGTAGTATGCCGAGCACTTTATTGGTGGGAAGGTTATGGACGTCGAAGCATTTGAGATAGAGATGAACAAGCAAGGCTCAGTCATCTGCTTCACAATCATGCTAAGTTGAAGCTGCAAAATGGTGATGACGATGACAACGACATTGAGTTTCTACCTCCACTTCCTAATGATTTTATAGAATTGTTGTTATGTAAATCTTAATGATGATGTAATCAGTTGAAACATGTAAGAAACATAAATGAAACATGTAAGAAACAATTGTGAAACATGGGATCATGTGATAAAAGTTTGTAGTAAATTGCTTTTAAATTTAGAGAAATAGTGTAGTTTTTCCCCATATATTCTTCAGCTTTTTTTTTTGTCATCCTTGTAAATGTTGATCTTTGCTTCATTTCGATGTCTGCATGTCTAATCTTGAACTAAAGATCTCACGTACTCTAGCAAAGTTGTTACTAGTAAGTCTTTCCCCGCTACAGTTGATGCATTCAATAATTCTACGATGTTGGAAGTCAATACAAAGTATTTTTTGGTCTGACAGTGGAGTCGTGTCCATTTCTCGTAGCCGATGATGGACAAGTAAGCTCAAATTTTGTGAATTGAATTTGTTGTTCCAAGATTTCGTTTAGGGTGATGAATGTGCAGTCCATTGGAATCGATTCTTGTTATTTCAAAGTTGGTATACTCTCTATTTTCTTCCCATTGTCCATTGTGGCATACCACAACTGAGATTTTCTCCATGCAACTGTGGAATTCAATGAAAAGTTGGCTAAGTGAAACATATAAGAAACCTAAATGAAACAGGTATGAAACAACAAAGAAACAAGAAACATATTTGAAACAACAAAGAAACAAAAAAGAAACCAACGCAAAAATCAAATAAAATGGGTATTTTTGTCAAAAATCAAATGGAAAATGGGTATTTTTGTCCAAATTCAAATGGAAATGGGTATTTTTGTCCAAAATCACGGAAAATGGACATTATGCAGGATTGGGTATTTATGTCCTTTTCCCATTATTTAACCATTTTTCCTTCATTACTCAAGCCCAATTAAAACTTCAAATTTAATGCCCAAAACTAACCTATGTTCTTAATAAATTTAACTTATTTTAAGCCCAAGCCCAGCCCATTTTAAATAACCTATAAAAGCACTTGAGCATCCCATTCTCTCGTTTCTCACATTTCCTCACATTTCAATAAGTCATGGACAAGTGTTTTTATTGTTAGAAAACTTGGTTTTAATGGTGATTTTTTTTAGGGGGGAACTTGGAGGTTTGATTGGAGCATTCTGTTGGTGGATTTTGGAAATTAGCAAAGGTGGGTGGTAAAACAATAAATTTGGTAAATAGGTCTGTGCAAATTGAGTGAAAAATCTCATGATGGTGATTAAATGTTGAAATTAGTGTGATTATGTGTAGATTGTGCAAATATTTGGTTGGGTCGGAGGATGTTTCGAAAAATTAAAAGCTATTGTGATATTCTTGAAATTGAGGCTATTTGTAATTGTCGAAAATTATGGGTCATTTTATAAATTTAAAAACAAATTGGGTAAACATATGACAAAAGAAAGGATGAGGCTTGATTGAAATTTCAAAAAGAAAAAGGAAAGAAAAAACATTTATTTGATGAGAATCGAGAGTTAGGGACCTAATTGAAATTTTGGAAAAGTTTTTGTAATTCTTTTAAAAAGGATTGAAAGATTTGAGCTTGAAAAGTCGTTTCAAAAGGTTTTTGGGTTAAAATGACAAAAGTTATGAGGTTGTGGCCCAGTTGTACTATTTCCAAAACAATTGGGATACTTGGACCAAAATTCGCAAATTCTGAGAAAACTTGGATAAATCTACAAATTTTGAAAGATTTGGGCCTTTTTTTTTTACGAACCGAGTATACTAGCTGAGGGCATATAACATACATTTTCTTCGGACTATTGGATCCTTCCTGATGATGGTATAGCAAATCTCCATTCGGGAATAGTTCGTTAGCTCTTAAAATTTGTATATCATGTATTATTTGGTATTATTTGGGAATAATTCAATAAAATTTTATTTGTACGATAAAATTCGTCTAAATAATATGTGATTAATTTGGGATGTATCGATATATATATTTACTTATCTATAGAAAACTATACATTTTAGTGGGAAGATTCTAAATAAATTATTCCTTTTTTAAAGAATAAATTATTCCTCGAAATTATATTATTTAATAAAGTTTATTTAAATAGAAAATAAATTAAAATAGTATAATTTTGTTAAAACTGAAAAATCGAATAAATCGTTTTATTAACGAAAAAGTTCGGGAAATTTTGTCACATTATTACTTACGAAAGATATGTATGGGATTTCAACGTCGTATGAAAATGTCGCTTTTAATTCAAGTATTTTTGAAAATTTCAGAGAATTATGTTACTATGTTGGTAGCTAATTATCCTCTTTTATACTCTTAGGTGTGATTTAATGGACATCAAATTATTTACCAAATTACAAGAGCTTAATCTTTATTAAGGGACTCTTTTGTTCCTTATCTACCTATTTGCTTCCTCGCCACATTTCATAAGGTCCTACATATATTTTCTTTTAATTGTATCATTGTGTGTTTATTAAGGTTTATAAAATGTTAAAGTTTATAAGTGAAACATAAGAATTATTTTAATGAAATAAGCTCCACGAACTTATATTTTGGTAGTTTGTGATATCAATTTTATAAACTCAGTATTTTAATTGGAAAAGTTATAAGCTCCTAACTTTTGTGAAATATTTTGAAATTAGCAGCAGAACTTATCAAATTAACGTTGAAAGAATCACGTTCTTGGAACATTCCGAATATTCACTACAATATGTCTACGGTTGATTAATTGGGGATTGCAAGAATAGTTGACACCAATACCAAATTGGAAATGGATTATCCAAACTCGGAAATCATTTACCTTTAGGCCTCTTTTGGATTTATTGATAGTGATAGGCTTGTTAAGTTGACTAGATTGAGGGATCTATATAACTCGAAATCATCCTCTCTTTCGATTGACAGATTACACTTACCATTTATTTTCGCCCTAAATCAAACATAAATTGTGGGGTTAAACATGGTAAGTGTAATACACATGTCAATCATCCACACCGGTTTGGAATATGAGATGAAACACGATTTTGGAATAGAAGATCCCATCCGTACTACATCTCAATTTCCCTTCCCTAAAAAAAAAAATTGAATACATAGAACAAAAATTAGTAGGTTGAATATTTATGTTTGAATTGTGTGATTCGTATGAAAAATTGTGTAATATTCGCTATTTTCTATTTAGGAATATGAATTATTTAGGATAGTAGTTAAAAGTTCAAAATACCCGTTGACCATTAATCCAAATGTAATAATATATTAATAGCTACAATTTTATATGTAACTTTTCTTCATTAAAATTTTAGTATATGATTATATATTACACTATCTATTTATAAATTCATTTAAGGGATAAATACAAAAATACTCCGAGTTTTGGGTTAATCACTATTGGAAATTGGTTTTGAAGAGTTTGGATCATAACTCAATTTTGACCAATTTTTTAGTGACTAATTATTTATTTATAGAAGAACGAAATAATAAAATAATAATCTACATTTTGAGTAGATGCGTATTGTATATTTAACTTTTCAAAATCAATATGTAGTGAGTGAGAAATAAAATACACAAACTAGTCACTTGAAAATAGGATAATGGATGCGGAGAGGTGAAAACCCACTAATCCCACGAGAGATTTTATGTTGATTAAATTCAATATAATGTGTGAAAGTGGGTGTGGAAGAGTGTGCAAGAAAATAAAATTGTACACATGTGATATGTAGTAGGCTGGTCCACGTGCGCGCATCCCGCCCGATGCCGTGGGCCGTGGCCCGAGCCCGTGCCTGGACTGAGCCTAGTTATGCACAAAATATTTAATTTTTATTTTCTCAAAATAAAAACAAAAATTAGTAATGTGATTAGATGAAATAGGTTGAAACTCTCACCATTAACTTAGTGGTCCGCCCACTACTTTTAAGTTATAGCCTTAGTGGTCATTTATATTTGCCCACTACATGGAGGTTTCACCACTATCCTATGGAGTTGCTACATTTGCGATACATTGTAGTTGTTTAGGATACAAGCAATTTTCCTCTCATTTCTTCTTCTTGCATATTGCATAAGTGTACTAAGTTTTTACACAAATTAATTCATTGGAGCCTTGAAATTTGTCAGGCCGCTATTCCAAGGACATTATTGTTGTATCTTGTGGATAACATGTCCTGCTTCGCCAACACTATATGGGACGTATTTATCTTGCGGATAGAATCTAACTCACCTAAGCAAATCTATAATTTTTGTTTCAATTTCTTTGTAATAGATAGCTATTGTTCTATATTGTACTTCATTTCTTACATAAATACATAAAAATACAATAATTACAAATAAAAAAACTAGAGATTATTGAAAATTACAAGAAAACTTATGAGGTTCGCTTTTGTATTACACTTAATCCCTTCGTAAGCAAAAACATTTCAAACACCCATCATATATTTGTAAAAAGGAAAAATTATTTTTAGTCCTCTAAAAGGAACACTTTGGAGATTTAATCCTCATTTGTTTCAATTTGGACATTTAATCCTTTAAGTGAGTTTCTTCTTTCCAGTTCTTTAGTCCTGTGACTTTGCTAAGTGCTAAGCGGATAAAACCGTAAAAATCACATGTTGGACTTATGTGAAATTTTAAACAAAAAATATTTTTTTCATTCATTTTTGACTAATTAGGAATCATATGTGGCATCACAATTATAGGGTGAAAATGAAGAAAAATATGAAATATTTAAAAATTATATTTTTTACTTTCATTCCATTTCCTTTTAGTACATCTATTTGTAGTTTCATTAATTTTTACTTCTCAATCCAACCAAATGATGAGCTTTTTAGTGTACGGGTTTTTCGTTCTCGCAATGCCATTTTGTTGAGGTGAATAAGATGTTGTTACTTTGTGTCTAATTCCGTGTTGAGCATAGAATTCAAAGAAATGGTGATTCATATCCACCTCCACGATCACTTCTTAGCACCTTAATTTTCTTATTAAGTTGATTCTCAACTTCATTTTTATAGAGAATAAAATTGTCTATAGTTTCATCTTTACTTTTAAGAAGATACACGTAACAAAACTTTGTGTTATCATCTATAAAAGCAAAGTTGTAAAATCGGTCTAGGCCAATTCGATTTTCTTCAAATCGGCCGAAAAGGCCAAAAACTGCCCTAGGCGGGCTAGTCGGAATAAATCGTCCCAAAATTGGCCAAAATACAAAAAAATGAAAAAAAAAAAAAAAAGAAAATCATGATGTTTCTAAGCGGTCTAGGCGCTCGGTTGTTGCCCGACTAGCGTCTAGCGGTTTTTGCAACCTTGTATAAAAGTAATGAAGTACTTGTTGCCTCCACGTGTTTGTGTCGATTTTAAATCACATACATCAAAGTGAATTAAATCAAGTGGTTCATTATTTCTTTCAATATTTTTAAATGATGTCCTTGTTAACTTTGCCTCAACACAAGTTTCACACTTGTGCTTGGAATCAATTTGGAATATTGGTATATAATTCAAGTTAATTAATCTACGTAAAGTATCATAACTAATGTGTCCTAGTCTACCATGCCACAAATTGGAAGACTCAAGCAAGTAAACAAAGAGTTTTTCATTTCATTAGCTTTTGGTTTAACAACCATTACATTGAGCTTAAAATGACCCATCGAAGCATAACCATTGCCTACAAACATCCCATTTTTCATCAAAGTAACAACCCGTGACTCGAAAATAATATGAAAACCATGCTTATCTAAAAGCGAACCGTGACACCAAATTCTTACGAATGTCCGGTACAAACAATATATTATTAAGAGTCAGTTATTTCTGACGTCATCTTTAGAACCATTTTTCCTTTCCCTTTGACCTCGTAAGAGCCGAATTTCCCATGTGCAGCTTCTCGCCGTCTTTAGTTGGCTCAATGGATCAATCCACCATTATTTCGGTTTGAACCTACCAAGTTTACCTTGGAGATCACCGCAACCAGGTTCATATTTGACACCTCTTGAGAAATGTGATCAATCATGTTAGCCTCCCGATTCTTCTTCGGTTTCTTGCAATCATAAGCCTTGTGACCGCCGCTAAAATTAAAGCATTTTCCTTCGAACTTCTTTTCTCCGAAATGCCTCATTTTGGTCCCTAATTATTGAACTCTTTACCGCTTTGCCGGTTTTTTTTTACCATGGAGCTTTCGCCATGCTCCAAAATATTGGCTTTTAGCGCCACACATGAATGAACAATTTCCTTTCGGAACCTTTGTTATCTTCTTCAATTTGAAGCCTAACAATCAGCTTCTTCAACGTTCATCTCCTTTCATTTATGTTTCGAGATAGTCCTTGAAGTCTTTCCAAGTCGGTGATAATTTTTCAATTATTGTGGCCGCTTGAAAATTTCACTCAAAACCATTCCTTCAAAGAAGAATATCATGTATAATTACCCTGGAGTTCTTGCACTTGACTTATTACGGACTTGGAATAAATTATTTTAAAGTTTAGGAATCGGGCAACAATAAATGTTTTAGCCCCCATCCTCGTACTTATATTTGTAGTCAAGAGACTCCCACAATTCTTTAGCGGTTAAAGCTATATAAACATTATATGCGGATCTGCTAATCCATTCATTTTATAATTCCTCCAAAGGAAATCAACATGATTCCAAGCATCAACCGCATGAGCGGCTTGAACATCTATTTCATCCTCACTCAACTAAGAGAGGATCTTCAGTTAAGAACCTTGCTAGGTTCAACGTAGTCAAGTAGAACAATATTTTTTGCTGCCAACGTTTAAAATCCAAGCCATTGAATTTCTTCGGTTTCTCAGCATGATTCACCTAAGAAAATTAATCGTGGGGTTAGCCACCATCCGAGGCACAACTAGATTAGGCATAACTTGATCGGGCGTGGAAGTTGTCTCATTAGCGCCAATCGGAACTCCAGAGCTCAAATCAGAAGCCATTTCTGAAATATAAATCAAAATTTTGTACTTCGATTAATTGGAACAAATCCGTAAGAACAAAATAATTAAGATTGTTCAACTTTTTATTTTTAAGGTCCAAATAACGATTTCATTCCACTCCAAAATAGCACAGTATTATTATCCGAGTCCAAAATAAAAATCGAACCAACTAACAACACAACACATAGAAGGTTAGAATACACAAATCAATATACATATATTTATATACCAACCTTCTGAATTCGAGTTCTGCAAATAATAGGTTAACTGATTTAAATAAACCAAATTCAAATTGAAATTGTATGCAGATTGTAAAAAGAACTTTTTATCAATTTACCAAAAAGACTTCTGAAACAATTATCGAATTCAATTTATACAATACTACTGACTAACAAAAATTCCAACAATATGAATTAATAATGTATAACACTACAGAGGTAATTAAAAGGTATCACCAAGGCTTGACTTGACTAGAATAGAACATTGAGCAATTACTCAAATCAAGGTAGCAAATGAATTCGAAGTTAAAATAAAACTCAAGGCAACAATCGACCAGAATTGATTAACCAACCAATAATCCTCAATTCTATTAAAAAAAATTGGTTCATTTAAAGATTGTTGTTTTATGTTTTAAAAAGAACATCGAAGACAAAGCAAATCCAGTGCTTATAAATTGTACATAAAGTCCTAGAATATGTTTTAAGTTTGTTAGCAAAATTTGCAAAGATAGTTTATATAATAATAAAATCCAAACTTAATTGCAATAAAATTACTGATTTACAAAGAGCTTATTGGAAATAAATTGAAATTACATAATACGATTAAACAAAATGGCATGAGTCGATATTGAACACATTATCATTAAAACACATTCGACCCCTAATTTTTGGACGCTATTTCCCAGGATAAAACGGAAAATTGGATTACCTTTCTATCCGCAAACTAAACTTACGTCCGGAAAATATCACCAAAAATATAGAGTTGCGCAGAGCAATATGCAGAGAATAAGAAGTGCATATATGTTGAGTGTGATTAGATTGTCGGAAAATTCACTATTTACGAGGAAAAAATATCCGAGAAATTAAACCAATTGCTATTACACAAAGAATCAAACTCGCCGTTAAACAACAACTACAAATATTATTGTTATGTACATTAATCATAGATTATAGGAATTAATAATAAGTTGTTACATTTCTTATTTAAATCAAAAATAAAAATCTATTATATTAAAGATTTTCAAATTCAAATTAAAAATAAATCAGCAAAATATATTCTAGACTATATGGCTCAATTTCTGCGACATTCGTGTCTCCGTAGGTCGCACTCGCACACAAGTCGTGGTTCGAGCTTGAACTGGTCGTGATTTGCAGCTCCTCCGTGGGCGCGTGTAGAGAGAGCTTCATGCAATATAATCTTACACCTTAATAAAAGGTGGCATTATATATACTAGTCAATCTAAAAGTCTTTGTTTCCCTATGTGGACAAACCCACCTTTTCAAAGAAGGCAAACACATGTGTTTTCTTCTTTTAAATTAATTCCAATATTTCACTTTAAGCTTTAATTTCTCCTTCATCCAAACACCATTTCGGACAAACAAATATTCGATTTTAATGTTCTCACGAGTAGAACAAGATTCACTTTTACTTTTGTCGTTAGATAATCGAATTTCCAAGAAATCACACCCCAAATGTGTAATTTCCTTCATTTTTGCAACACCTCCAAACAAAGCTAGGCTTGCTATCTAAACTAGCCTTGAAAAATCCATATTATGGAAAATTTAGCTTTGCAAACCGTGAGACAAGAGTATTGGTATCGGAAATAAATTTCCACCCGTTTCCCCAATAGAACGAGATTAAAGAATGAAAGGTCACTAAAACCCAAACCTCCATTATCTTACCGTGTACACATTCGATTCCACGAAAACCAGGTGAATGCCTTGATGGCCTACCATATTTGAACCCCACCAAAAGAATTAAACATCATTTCTATTTCCTCTAAATGTGAACTAGGAAAGATAAAAAAATCATACATTATGCCATAATAGCTTGAGCTACGAATTTAATAACAACCTCTTATTCTCCTTTAGACAAGTTTTTTTCTCTCCAACCTTGCTCCTTTTTCCAGACTTTACTCTTGATGTAGCTAAATACAACACGTTTACTTCTCCCAACTAAAGAAGAAAAACCCAAATATCTTCCAGTGTTGAGAGGCTATGATACTTCAAGAATGAAGATATATCGGCTCGAGTATTTGGAGGAACTTTAGAGCCAAAGAAAATCTCAGACTTAGAAAAATTGGCAGCTTGCTTAGATGTCTTTTCATATGTCAAATGTAACTCTTTCAAGAAACGACTTTCTTCCACAGTGGCGTGAAAAAATAAGAAATTGTCGTCAGCGAATAATAGGTGTGAGATGGCTGGAACTTTAGTATATGTTTGAATCCCATGGACAAGACCTTGTAAGCATGTTATCCTCGACAAGAGAAGTTAAACCTTTAGCACATAAAATAAATAGATGAGGTGAAAGAAGATCACCCCGACTAAGACCTCTTTTAGGAATAATTGGATCCAAAAATTGATCATTCAACTTTATCAATAACAAATGGTAGAAATGTTGAACATGATTAATTCGACCCAATCAGAATAAAACCCATCTTAAGGAGAATTCCCTTGAGAAAACCCCAATCAAACCTATCATATGCTTTTGACATATCAATCTTAAGGGGCAACATCACCATTTCTCTTTTCTTACTCCATTCAAATGATGATGTATCTCCAAAGCGATCAACACATTGTCAAGAATAGAATGTCCTTTCACAAAGACTGACCGAGTGTTCGAAATAATTGTAGGCAGACAAGGCTTCAAACAATTTAACAACACCTTCGCCATTATTTTGTAAAGGACATTACAGAGAGCAATTGGTCTAAAGTCCCGTAGAAATGTCGATTTTCGCATTTTGGGACTAAAGTAATATTCGTCTTATTAACACGATCTACAAATCTCCCCAATAATAACCAAGGATTACAATTAAAAAATATCATCACCGATCATGTCCCAAAACATTTGATAAAACCTGGATTAAAACCATCGGGACCTGGTAATTTGTTGGAATGCATATGGAAAACAACTTTACGAAATTCGGCATATAAAATGGAGCAAGAAAAACATCATTCGTAACATTCGAAACTCTAGGATTAATGGTGTTAAGAACACGTTAATATACACCATTACTGCTTGCAAAAAGTTGAGTGAAATAATTCCTTACCGTAGTGGCAAGTCCCATATCACTTTCGTGCCAAGTACCCATATCATCTTGCAATCTATGAATCTTATTATGTTTCCTATGAGCTAATACCATAGTATGAAAAAAATCGAGTGTTCATGTTGCTATTTTTTGAGCCAATGTGTTTTGTCCCTTTGACACCAAAATATTTCTTCTTGGACCATAAGTAAAGACAACTACAATCGAATGGAATTATAATTATTCATATATTTGGCATCATCACAAAATCACAACTTTTCCAACTCGAGAATTACATCATTTAGTCTTTCATGATAATGAAAATATTGTATGTGTCCCCATAAGCTTAATTTTGAAGCACAGATAGAAAGTTTATCAAGAATATACGGAATGGAAGAAGACCATGATTCGTAGACCACATTCTCCAGGTTGGGATCCGATAACCATTTATTTTTAAGTGAAATTTAGAAAGGGGACGAGGGAATGGAACCCGTCTTTCCAAAATGATAGGTGAATAGTTGGAAATCAACACAAGAAAGATTGAATAGCCTTGAATGCGAAATAAGTGGATCCAAGAGTTTGATACAAGTGCCCAATCCAATCTTTGTTCCACGACATGATCAATACCTTTGCCTCTATACCAAGTAAATGGATAACCATTAAGAGATAAATCATGAAGACCACAATCATCAACAACCTCTCTAAAACCCCCTGAAAAGCCAAGAAGGATGTTGATCGACCTTTCTTGTCCTTCGAAAATAATCCTTTTTTAATAAGTTGGGAGTAGTGGTAGGAAGGAGGGGATAAATTTTAAAGAATCGAAAGATACAGGTTTGAACCCTGGTCAACACCCTTACAAGAGGTGAGCGATACCACTTGAGAGATAATAAATCATTAAAGTCTCCAATACAACACCCAAGTAATGAATATAAATAATGCAATTTTCAAATGAGATTCCAAAAAGCTCTTCCATTATTCCTATCCAGAATGCCATAAAAACATGTTAATCTCTACTTTCAAGTTGTATCATTAACAACTTCAAGAACAATATTATTTTTAGAAAATCTGGTAACAAAATATTGGTATCGCGCCAAAGAACCCCAATACCTCCCCTTCGCTTTCTTTATCAACAACAAAAACACTATCAAATCCCGACGCCTAGAATTTTGTCAACTTTATTGAAATGAAATAAAGTTTCAAAAAGAAAAATAATATCAAAGCTTGTGAGATGAAAGAACTTTCTCGAGTTTGGCCGAGATCCCGACAGTCCAAGATAAAATGATCATTGTTTTTCGGTGAGACATGGGTGCTACCCATGCCCGCAATTCATCTTCTTCATTATTAGGTAGAGGACCCAACTCGTTTCCCATTTTTTTGGGAAGATTTTCAAATTTTGAATAAGAGGTTTGGATAGAGTTGTAACGTCCATGTTAATGATTTTCCTACTTTTGAATCCTCAATATTGGCATCTCCATTAATTCCAGTCAAAATTTGTAATCGAAATTGATTGAACATGATTGCCCCTAGAAATATGCTTCCTCCAATGAGCAAGCCATTCTTTGACCGTAACCACTTTTCTCCATTATTGCCATATTCACTCCGCCGCGACCAGCCCGCAGCCATGATCCCCATTCTCTAGAATTTATCCATGAGCATCAAGTGAAAGCTTGCTCACGTAATCTTCGAAATGACTAAAATTCCACAAATAAAACAAAAACTCCAAGGCGTTCATATTTGAAGTTCAAGGTAGAAGATTCTCCATTTGGCCGTCGAATTTTCTTATATCGCTTAATGGTTTACGTACACCCGGTCTAACTCAAATTCGCATATAGTTGCACCAAAAGGAGAAATTGTTTGAATCATCATAATCCAAGAAAGAACCAATAAAATTTCCAATTTTTGTGCTATTAGCCATAGACATAAAACCAATAGGAAGGTTATGAATTTGAACCCATAAGTCAACATGAAAGAGAGGAATTGATGTGGGAATTTCACCAACCTTCATCCGTGTAAGATGATGAGATAATTATCATACGTCCAAGTACATCCTTCCAAAACTTGTTTCATATATATCGATGAAAAACTAGAATAAATAGATTCGACCTAGTAGCTCCTTGATGAAGATTCCTTTGACAGTCTCCAAAGATTTGCCATCCTATTTTGTATGATATCAAAATTGATTGCACGATCTGTAAGAAATGGCCCTACTAAGAATAGCTCCAAATTCTCGAGACTGCTTTCAATATCTTCTTCTTCAGAATAAACTATATGTCTTCATTATAATAAGTGACGTTTGACATAAAGTAATCTTCTTCCAATTTGTTACACTTAGTTGCATTAAAAAAAAGGAATTTATGGTTAAGAACATTAGTCATTAAATGAAGGGATAATTAAAAAAAATTTGCGTCCGAGGTTGGAGTTAGTTACAAAAAAACCCTTGAGGTTTCGTGTTAAAGTAAATGTAAGAGGACAATTGTCATAACTTTACAAAGGCAAAATTATGTTTTAGTCCTCTAAGTGGACTATTTCGAGAATTTAGTCTTCACTTGTTTTAATTTTGACATTTAGTACTTTAATGATTTTTTTGTAGCTTTTTAGTCATGTGACCTATTATATCATGTAAAAGTCTTCTAGGCTTATATGGAATTTAAAAACCAAAAAAGTTATTTTTTATTCATTTTTGGTTGAAATGACATCATATGTGATATTATAGTTGTAAGCGATGAAAATTACAAAGAAATATAAGTATCTAAAAATTTATATTTAAATGTAAAAATAATATTTTATGTACAAATAAAATAAAATTGTTTACAATTCTAAAAATTTGGCACTTTTGAAAAACTCAATTATTTATGAAATTTGGGAATAATGTTTAAAAAAAAATTTAACCAAAGGGCGAAATCGTGGATTTGAGACTTGGGGGAATCTATTTTTGAAGACAATTAGAAGATTTTTCCTTGAAATTTTGGGAGGGGCAAATGTACTTATTCCCTTATTCTATACATGAATATAGAAAAATATCAAAAAAAAAAATTAAAGAAGATAACAAACTTGGAAGATTTTTGGGGGCAACAGACCCCACTTGCTTCCATTAAAACCGCCATTGTTTATAACCAAATGTAACTTAAATTATTTTCGAAAAGAATAAATTATTAATATAATAATTTGGTAATTTTTTAATTCAGAACCAGATTAATTCTTTTTTTCTGGAAAAGAATAAACTATGTTCTTTTTTCAAGAAATAAAGTATGGGTGGGCGTTGCTTGAAGCTATATTTTTTTAAAGTTTTATTTATTTGTTTAAATTATTTATATTTTATTTAGAATTTGTATGTTTCAATATTGAAATAATATTGTATTGTGTTATTTAAATTGATTATAAATAAAATATAATTTTTGAAAGTTAAAGATATTTAAAAATTTATTCTTATGATAAATAGGTTTTCTATAAATAATTTATTATTTTCAAATCTAATTTAAGTTACATTTAATTATAAATATAATTTTTAACTCTATGTTTCCAACTTTTAATAATAAACAAGTTTTTAGAAATTATCAAATCATTAAATTGTAAACGATTTATTTTTATTTATACAATAAATATTTAGTGTTTTGTGTTTAAGTTTATTTTTAGGTGACATACTAATGATGTTTACTTGCATTATTAATTTTAGATGTATGTTTATGAAACAATTGATGTATATTTAACATATTAACAAAAGTATATATAATGACATAGTTTTGTATATTTTGTTATTTTGTGTTTCAATTTTTTTTTTTTTTGTAGTTTGTAATCTAGGTTTGTTTGTTAGTTTACATGTGATGCATGTATTAGATTCAAATATGTGTGTAGTTGTTTATGATAGTCAATCGGCGATTGGCGTGGGCACAGAGCAATATGTATAATGGTAAGTCTGACACATACGTCGTGAGACACAATACCATAAGACAAATACTCTCAACTGGTGTTATCTCTATTGACTATGTGAAGTCAAAGGATAATTTAGTGATTCGTTAACCAAATGGTTAAATCGAGAGGTAGTTGCAAAATCATCAAGAGGAATGGGACTTAAACATCTAAAAAAATGAGTTGATACAATGAAAACCCAATCTAGTTGACCGAGATCCCAAGATCCGGGTTCAATGGGACAACATAATTGTAAAAGACTCTAAGATCACTCATGGGGGAATTTTCCCTTACCCATTCCTTAACAAAGGAAGCCGGTGGGAAAATGATAAACATTTGGCTTTTAATGATTCTTGTGTGTCGGTAAGTTTAGAAATGGGGTAGAGCGGGTTACTCTTAAAGAAGAATCACCTATGTCGAGAGAAGTGAGGCCGCTTCAAGATAATTGTGTGAGGCTCAATTCTTAGAACCTCTTACGATGCAAATCGAATGTTCAGGCCATGAATGAACATAACAATGAGAACTGAGTATGTTAGGAAGAATCTGTGATGTATATCATCGTTTACACAAAAAGGCGGAATGCATTCAAAGAGATCGTATGCCATCGCCTAGTAAAGTAAATATATTTTCACAATGGAATATTTAAAGGGTAAAACCTACCTATCTTATGCGGGTTCAACTATTGAAATTTGTCACCACATCTTTGTATCCTTGAAATTTCCTTCATATGGGGATTGTTAGAAAAATGAAGGAAATTGCACATTTGGATGGGATTTTCTTGAAATTGATTTGCTACCGACAAAAGTAAAAGTAGATTCTTGTTCTACTCCGTTAGAACATTAAAATCAAATATTTGTTATCCAAAATGGTATTTGAATGAAGGAGAAATTAAATCTTAAAGTGGAGTATTAGAATTAATTTAAAAGAAAAAAACATATGTGTTTGTCTTCTTTGAAAGGTGGGTTTGTCCCACATGGGAAAACAAAGGCTTTTGGGACTAGTATATATAATCCCACCTTTTATTAAAGTGTAAGATTATATTGCATAAAGGCTCTCTCTACACGCGGCGCGCATGGGGTGCAAATCACGGTCCAGATTCAGCTCAACCACCGACTTGTGTACGAGCACGACTGCGGACACGAATATCGCACTGAATCGAGTCACATAGTCTAGCCTATGTGTTGCAAATTTATTTTGAATTTTGAATTTTAAAATCTGTAATATAACATATTTTTATTTTGAATTTAAATAAGAATTTGTAACAGCTTATTACTAATTCGTATAACCTGCAGATTAATGTCTGTAACAGCAATATTTGTAATTGTTGTGTAACAGCAGGTTTAAATTGTTGTGTAACAGCAACTGGTTTAATTTCTCATATATTTTTTTTTTCAGCTCTATAAATAGCTGAGTTTTCCAGCAATCTAATCACACTCAACATATATGCACTTCTTATTCTCTGCATATTGCTCGCAACTCTCGTTGGCCTCCTGCATTTTTGGTGATATTTTTCAAGCATAAGTTCAGTTCGCCGGATAGAAAGGTAATCCGATTTTCCCATCTTATCCCGAAAAACAGACGTCCAGAATAGGGGACGAATCTATTTTAAGGATAGTGTGTTCAACACACAATTCGGGCCATTTTTGTTTAAACGTATTCTATAATTTCAATTTATTTCCAAAGAAGCTATTGTAATTCTCGTGATTTTATTGCAATTCATTTGATTTTCCAGATTATATAAATTGTACCGCAAATTTTTCTAATACGAGGAGTATTTGTTACTCCCATGCAAAGTGTTCCAAGATGGAATGTGGTGGAAAATTGGTTACGGTACAACATCAATGTTTGGACAGAACCATGGCTAAGAAATTCTAATAATTTCGAGAGTTATCACTCCCCTAATCCAGGCTTCCTTCTCTTATAGTGGCGATTTAATTATTTCGAGAACAATATTATGGGATGTGGAACTACTTCAAGAACTTTTTGCTCCAAATGCGACGTTTACAAATCACTAGCATCCCTCTTACTTGTAGTGGATTTGAAGATTGTATGATCTGACGCATTCAAATAATCGGATTTATAGTGTCAAGACTCGTTATCATATAGCCAAGATATTAAATTCTCATCGTGACAATTGCCTAGGTGATTGGCTAAAACTTTGAAAAATTTTGTACATCCAAAGATCAAACATTTTCTATGGCGTGCTTGTAGAGAATGTCTTCCCACTAGACATTTAATCTACAACAGACGGGATTAGATATTTCTTCTTTGTGTGTTTTTATGTGGTCAAAATTTGGAAACACTTGGCATATATTTTTGTCATGATATTTTGCCACTTGTTGTTGGGAGAAAGTGGAGTTGGCGCACATTTTATAGATACCTTTTGTTGATGCTTTGAAACATTTGCACAATGGTCTTTAAGAATTGCTTCCTGTGCCTAAAGATAAGTGATGATACCCGAGCCGAGCCGAAGAAATTAATCCACGCCATCACCCAAAGACACGTCCGAGTAGGGGACCTACAGTGACGCCGATAGCGCGCGGCGACACGTCACGAATTAGACTCGCCACACTCGAGCCCAGCCGCAAAATGGTCCGCCGAGCCCCGAGCCCAAATTTCGGCGGGAAACGCGCATGTGCGACAGTTTTATAAAAATAATCACTTGCCCATGCTTAACGCTTTATTGGTATCAAACCGCCACATGTCGGAAAGTTATAAAGAGAAGTCGACAAGTGGCAAGATTTGACCGACATGCACAATTAGAGAGAGACATGTGTCTTTCCTTAAATATTTTACTAATTAATGACTAGTTAGTGCAAAGATGACTATTGTAAACCCACTTACCGGAAGGGGTATAAAAAGTCCGATAAAGAGAGGAGAAAGGAGAGACCAAAAAAAAAAAAAAAAAAGAAAGGAGTAAGATTGTAAGAAAGACCGACCCCAATAATTTGGCTCGGCATTATGCAAAAAAGGCAGAATTAGCCATAAATAAACACGCGTTACGCACGCTTATATTCCCACGTGTTCAATCTTTTACATATTTTTGCTTGTTGACCAAAACGCACGCCAACAAATTGGCGCTAGAAGGAGGGCTCGTATTGGTCCAAATGAGTTCCAAACAAAAGCAAATTAAGCGAAAACTAGGTAAAGTTTACCGTTTATCCTTTCCATAATAGACAAAATGAGTCAACAAATGAGAAATGCTCGTTTGATCAAGAGCAACATTTGAACAACCAAACCGGCCGGACTACTAATGACCAAAATATGCTCCAAATGTAGCGGGAAGACTACTTTATTTCCTTTTCGCTCAGCTAATTGCCAACCCAACTTTTGTACAAAAAATGAACCAACTCATATCACAAACTCTCGCTACCACAAACTCTCAAGCACCTCCTCCACTCCTTACAAATACTAACCCACTCAACCCACAACTAAATGTTAATATTAATCCTCAACTCCCCGGCCTCTTCACAATGAAGCCCAAGAAGCCCCGAATGAACAAAGACGTCCGCCGTAATGTGAGAAGGCGACCGAGAAGATGAGGAAGGGCAAAGTCGTGTAGCGAGTCACTATCGAGCCAACACGACATCGCCGCACCCACTCGGTGTTCGCCGACGACCAGAATTGATCTCACGCCCGCCCGATCAATAAGTTCCGGCTCGGTTTACGGATGAGCAGAATCGCTAGTGGTCAACTGCACCCAAGGCCCTAATCTACGGCGGGGAAAGGGATATAGAGATTCAACGCCTTCGCCTTCGTCTTGAATGAATTGGAAGGTGATCCGAAGGTGAACCGTATCGAGACCACCCCAAGCGACGAACCAACCTTTTGTTATGTCGCCATTCTCCCCTCGGTATCCTGGCGATTCCGCTATCACCAAAGTTGAAAATTCCCCAAGTCGGTCTATACAATGGGAAAACCGACCCAACCACTCACGTCCATAAGTACCTAGCATGGATGGAACTCAGACAAATTTAGTGACGCCATCCTCTGCGGGGCCTTCCCATTAACTCTCGGCGATAGAGCCCACCGTTGGTTTAGGACCTTACCACGGGGTCCATTCGGCATGGAAGGATTTGGCCTCCGCCTTTACAACGCATTTCTTAACGCCCAAAGTCCGAGCCGCAAGACTTCTAAGATTCCCAGTGAACATCAAACAAGGGAAAGACGAGTCTCTCGAAAGCTATATCTCTCGATTCAATAAGTAAGTTCGAGAGATGGAACCGTGTCGATGACGCCATTTTAATTGCGGCCATGGCTGGCCTTGCCCCGAAACTTGGTTTAACTACTCTATCCATGAATCGGGAGCAACCTCGTACTCAAGAATTTCGATCCGCGCAGAACGCCGAGAGCGCCCCGAGTACCGACCAGGGGCGTGAGAAAGGACGGAAGGAAGGAATCGACTGGGCTGGGTTGGGATTTATACCGTTCTCGGAAAACCCGACCACGGGATTTAGGGCTCGCCCGGAAGCGAGCCAAGTTGCCGCATTGAGGAAGATTTTCTTTGACCCACACTCCATCACCATATGGAATGAAGTGCGAGTGGTCCGAATTTATTACCTCCGGCTCGACTTTTGAAGGTCGAGCCGACAAAATTAGATTCACGTCAATATTGTGCTTATCATAAATCAATAGGTCACGATACCGATGAATGTCGAGATCTAATCGTGAGAAATTATGCGTATTGTTCGGCAAGGCGGTCTCAAAAGATACGTTCATGAACTACCACCCCCACCGGACCGACTCAAGGTGTTAACCCGTAGCGCATAACCAATCCAGCTCTCCGCGCCACCACCGGCCGAGAACCAGGGTAGGGAGATCCTTATGATGTCGAGTGTGAACCGAATCAACACTAACACACCAAGATAGCCGCTCCAACAGAAAAGAAAGGTTGATGTCGATAAAGCCGCCCACGCCGAAAGACAAGTTCGGGTGGCGGAAATCGAAGAAGGTCAACCCACCTGCCACTTTGTGTTCTCGATGCGGATGCCGACCAGTGGTCCACCTCATTCGACCCCCGGTCATTACCGCACCGATCTTAGGTATTCCGGTTCATAGAATTTTGATCGACTCGGGAGCTACTCATCGCCATTTACGTCCGAGCCTTTCAAGATTGAACGTGAGACAATAGCTATATCCGTCCATGCAACGATAGCATTTTGGGGTTTGGAGGAGGAAGAATAGTCCCGCTCGGGAAGTTGATTTGCCCATCCAAATGGGACAAGGGTTGCATAAACGGACCGTCATGACAACATTCAAAATAATCAACGCCGATTCGAGTACAATGCTATCATTGGGGAGGCCACCGCTTTATCATATAAAAGCAATCGTTTCAATATATCATTTTTGTATAAAATTCCCAACATCCGAGGGTGAGGCTATACATAAAGGAAATCAAAGGAGTCACGAGAATGCTCTCTCAAACTCCGACCGGTGGAGATTAACGTGGTGGAACGAGGAGAAACCAAAGTGGAACCACGCAAGGCGATCCCCGCCAAAAGAGGAGCCCGAGCGGAAAGTGGAGATCGTTTAGAGAATAATCCGTGTCCGCCGACCGGGAAGAACCGATGATGGAAGAAGGCGAGCCGACGCTTGAGAACGAGCCCGCCATCGAAGTTGAGTTGCCCCCGCAGATCAAAGAAGGGCAGAGCAAGAAAAGAAAACGGGCGAAACCAGAGAGAACAAAGTTGATATAATCAACGTCCAAGACCAAACGGGGGGCGCCAACTACGTATTGGCCATGATCTCCTAGAACCGCATCAACCGAGCCGATTGAATTTTTGGCAAATAATCTTGACGCCTTCGCATGGACTCATGTAGACATGCCCGGAATTGACCCTAAGCATGTATGCCACCGCCTCAATATTGATCTAACGTCATCTGTCAGCTTATCTAGAAAAGGCGCAAGCTCGGCCGACAGACAAGCAAGACTTCGAGGTCGAGGTTAACAAGTTGATAGATAATCAATTCATCCGGAAGCTCTCTATCCCCGATGGGTTGCCAATCCTCGCTTTTGGTAAAGAAGAGCAATGGCCAAGGCGCCCGTATGGATTTTACCGACTAACAAGGCATGCCCTAAGGACAGCTTATCCATTACCAATTATTGATTATATGGTGGATGCCACGGACACGATCGATGAGCTTCATGGATGCATACTCGGGTTACAACCAAATACGAATGCACCCGGAGAAGACGAAGAAAATACATCATTCTTCTCTCGCTCGTGGAATTTATCACATAAGATGATGCCCTTCGGGTTGAAGAATCTTTGGTGCGACCTACCAAAGGTTAGTAAATAAGATGTTTGAGAAAATGATAGGTCACACTATGGAAGTCTATGTAGATGACATGTTGGTAAAATCATCAGTACATATCCGATCATCTAAACGATCTTAATAAAATGTTTGTTGTTTTGAGAGAGTACAAGATGATGCTAAACCCGAGAAAGTGTACGTTTGGGTCGGCTCGGGTAAATTTTTTGGGGTATATGGTCAGCCAAATGGGAATCGGCTAACCCGCACAAAATAAAAGCCATCATTGATCTAGAACCCCCAACTCGTAAAAAGAGTACAAAGCCTAACAGCCGATTGGCGCTCTTAACCGATTTATTTCGCGATCCACTGACAAGTGCAAACCTTTCTTTGAAATTATAAAAAGAGCAAAAATTTTGAGTGGACTCGAGCAAGCACAGATCGCCTTTGAATCCTCAAACGGCACCTTTCTTCAATTCCTATATTGCAAAAACCTACCTGGGGAGGACTTGTATCTGATTGGCGGTATCCAAATACGCCATCGCTCGGTGTTAATCGTTAGATGGTTCTATTCAACATCCGGTCTATTACACCAGCCAAGCGTTACATGACGCCGAGCCCGCTTATCCACCAATGGAAAAGTTGGCTTATTCGCTAGTCATCAAGGCGCGAAACTTCGTCCATATTTTCTAGAACACAAGATTATAGTCTTGACGAACTACCCATCAAGCAAGTACTACACCGACCCGATACTTCTGGTTGGATGATCAAATGGGCCGTCGAACTCGGCCGTTTGATATTATATACGAACCACGTACATCAATAAAAGGACAGGCTTTAGCCGACTTTGTGGTCGAATTCACACCTTCCATACGATTGGAAGTTATGGAAGACCAAGAATGGAAATTGTTCGTCGACGCTCTTCCACCGCAGTCGAGCAGGGGGGAATCGTGATAATCGATCCAAATGAAAAATGCTATCGCCGGCCGTTTGCGATTTCGCTTCCCCGCAACGAACAACGGCCGAATACGAGGCACTTCTGGCAGCTTAGAGATGGCCACTTCTATGGGCCTAAAACAACTATTGGTGCACAAAGATTCTCACCTCGTCTGCTCATCAAATCAACAAAGTACGGCGAAAGAGCAAAAAATTGCACAATATTTGGACTTGGTCAATAAGAGGTTATCACACTTTAAGACAAAAGTCTTACATGTGCCCCGAGCCGAGAACATACAGCAGATGCCTTAGCTCGCTCGTTCACCAGGGACGATGCCATCGCGATGTCATCACACACAACCGATCGCCTGGCACTTGGCGCAAAGAAGATATATACAATCAAACCGCCGAAAGCGCACTGGATGACCCCAATCATTCAAGATTTAGAAAAAGGAGTTCAACTCAAGACAAAGTCAAGCCGAACACTACGAACCCAAGCACTCGGTTTACACTAGTAGATGGCATCCTATACAAACGAGGATACTCCGTCCCACTCCTACTGCCTTTCCGAGACATGATGCATTATGCACTTCGAGAGGTTCATGAGGGAATATGCGAAACCACGCCGGGGCCGACATCGCCTATAAATTAATACGGCAAGGATACTACGGCCATCCCTAAGAAAGGATGCAACCGATCTCGTCAAAAGATGCGAGAGGTGCCAAAGATTTGCGCCGCAGTCGATATCATCCTGAGCAACTTACCTCTCGTATTTAGCCCATGGTCATTTGCCAAATGGGAATGGACCTCATCGGACCACTCCCGATCGCAAAAGGGGCATCAAGTATGCCATTGTGGCGGTGGATTATTTCACAAAATGGGCCGAGCGGGCCTGCAGCGCGAAAATAGATGAGGAAAAGATTGTGAGCTTTGTATGGAAATCCATTATCTCAGATTCGGGATACCACATTCGATTGTTACGCATAATGGGAAACAATTCGATAACCGGAGATTTCGAAATTTTTGTGTAGGTTTCCGCATCAAAACCATTTCTCAACTCCATACCATCCCCAAATGAATCGGACAAGTTGAGGCCGTTAATAATATACTCAAGTATACCTTGAAGGCGAGATTGGAGGAGTCTAAAGGTAATTGGCCGGAGAACTACCCGGTGTACTATGATCATACGTGACCACGATCGAGCGCCATCGGAGAAACACCTTTTTCTTTGGCTTATGGAGCCGAGGCGGTGATTCCCGTTGAGATTGGAGCCCTACCTTCGAATTGCAAATTTTTCCCAAGACGGCAATGAGGTCTGCGCTCGAACCGAGCTAGATTTGCTCGAAGAAAAAAGGTGCAAAGGTTTAGATGAAAAATGTCGTGTATAAACAAAGGAGCGAAAGGTACTACAATTCGAAAGTAAAAGAAAGGAGATTTCGTTGGCGATCTTGTGTTGGAAAAGATAACGGTGTTGAACCCACCATTGAAGCCAACCTGGAGGGCCCATTTCGGTCATCCACGCCTTATCCGGCGGGCGTACCACCAGAATATTTGAGTGGAGAAAAATTTATGCATCCATGGAATGTAGCATACCCGAAACGTATTATCAATAAAGATCTCGCTTATGATCCGATAGATTCCAAGGAATTATCTTTTCATCCGATATTTTGTGAGCTCTCTAAAGGAAACGGTTTTTACTCACCTCGGCTATGTGCCGAGGACAAGAAAATTGCCTCAACTTAAGCCGAAGGCCGAAAAGTCATCTCAGTACGCCAAGGCCGAAAAGTCATCTCAGTGCACGCCAAAGGCCGAAAAGTCATCTCAGTAACCCGCCCACAGGGCGGATATATCCTTACAATATAAAGACTTGGTTATGCACCGAGCACAATACAAGACTTGGTTACGCACCGAGCACAATACAAAGACTTGGTTATGCACCGAGCACAATACAAGACTTGGTTACGCACTGGGCACAATACAAAGACTTGGTTACGCACCGAGCACAATACAAAGACTTGGTTATGCACCGAGCACAAAACAAAGACTTGGTTACGCACCGAGCACAAAACAAAGACTTGGTTACGCACCGAGCACAAAACAAAGACTCGATGTACACACCTGACACAAAAAATGAAGACTTGGTTTATACACCAAGTACCAAATACAAAATAAAGATCGTGGTTCATATACCGAGTACAAGAATCAATTAAAGCGAGTAAAGCCCTTATTCGGAAGACTGGGAACCGAGCCCCATACTTGGGAATATAAAAGGAAAAAGAAGACAAGCAACAATCTTACAAAAGGAAAAGAGCCAAGATATACAAAAAGCTTGAAATACATATGCAGTGAGAAAAGAAAAGTTCATTTCTACTTCAAAATTATTTACACAGGGGGGCGGAGCCCATTACATTTCAAGGCACGAGGCCAAATCACCTACCTACGAGTACATATGAAAGCTTGTAAATAAAAAGGGGCAAACAGCATTAAGACTGAGCAGGGGGCGGAATTTCAACGGCACCGCTAGAGGCAACTTCTTCGTCGTCCGGAGGAGGAGGTGAGCCTTGAACATTGGGGGCCTCAAAGAAAGCTCGGACGGAGAGTGTCGAGATCACCCCCAAAAGGGCTAAATCTTCTTCAAGCTGAGCAACACTCCGCCCGCTTTAAACGAATCAAGAATTTCTTTAAGGCTGGTCGCGTGGCCGCAGTTAACATAAATGCATACTCCTCAGAGTCCTTGTAAGCTTCAACGGCCTGTGTGCGAGCTTCCTCAATTTGCCGACGAGTAGTTTCTTCGGCCTCCTCACAAGCACATCGCCTAGACGCTCTCCATTTCCTCGGCCCGGCAAAGGCGACACGCCCAGCTCCGCGACCTTAGCCCTAAGCTCCTCTTCACCCTACGGGCTCGATCTCGCTCTGCCTCGGCCCTCACAAAGCAGCCTTCTCTCTCGACCGGCCCGAGCCATAGCCTCATCCGCTGGGTCTTTAACGATTCTTGTACCCCTTGAAGGGTAGCATAGATAGCTTCCCGCAGTCCCCGTGCCGCCTTTCCAGATCGGGCGTATTTTTTCTCCAAACCACGAGTTCCCCAATCGCATGCCATAAAAGCCCAATCATCCGCCCGACATTGCCATGGTGTATCAATTTGTTCTTCGGCTAGTCTCCGAATGCACTGCTCGATGCCTTTTGTCCAGCACGAGCCGGGACACTCATCGCGCCCGACCCGCCTCCGGTAAAACTCTCGATCGCTCCTCCATCGGCGTGGCACATCGAACAAATTCCACAAACCATCGAGGCGTAGTCCAATCATTCCTCGCAATATTCATCTCTCACTTGACTTGGAGGGATGAAGTGACCTTCCCTACCGGTCATCCGAGAAAGTTCATGGACCTCCCCTTCCGGCCTGCTCGTGATGTTCCGCACCGCTTGACCAACCCCTTCACCGTCAGTGCTCCTCCATCACAATCCCTCCTCTTCTCCTTTGAAGAGAGGCTCCACCGCCTCGGCACTCCATCGGGATGTTTATCGCCCCGAGATCAGCCTCTCCGAGCCGCCCCACATCTACAGGGTTGATCGCGCGCGCCCGAGTTTGCAGCGCGCCGTGTTCCTTACGCCGCGGCGTGCACGCAAATCCAAGACACGCCCTACAAAAAGCAACCACCGTTAAAAGGTCAAAAAAAAATTTCAAAACGAAGTATAAAAAGTACAATGTTTACCTCGACGCCACCGCAATCGGCGGCTCGAGTCTCGTTTGCCCAATGGGCACAGATGATCTCGCCTGACGACTAGCCGCCGCAGAGATGGCGCAGCTCGCTCTGCTTCTCGCTTTCCGCTCCCCGAGAGAATGGGGCCGTTTCTTCATTACACGGAGGGTTCTGCGAGGCTCTCTCAACCTCCACCTCCCGCTCACCGCCTGCCCGAGCCGCCCCTCGGCCTCGGGGTCGGGCGGAGCAGCCTCAAGCCGATTGCGCCAAGTTGGCCTCGTAGCCAACCTCTCAATCCGCTGTCCATGATGCCCCGGGCCTGGATGTTTTCCAAAGATTCGAATAAAGGTGGCCGACAGAGGCCCCTTGATGCCCTGCTCTATAAAGGTAAAAAGACAAAAGTCAATTACAAAAAGGAAACAATAAAAAGCAAAAGTAGAGGAAGTAGAAAAGATAAGACTTCATCAGAACTAAAAACAAAATTCGATGGGGATGAAGAACGGTTTCCTTTCCCCATCCTCCACGCGAGCTCGCCACTCGCCGCTCACCCTTGAGCCACTTATCCTTCCACTCCTTTAAAGATGAAGGAAGACCTTCCACCAAGCCGTCCGGATACCCCAAATGGGTTCAGACGTAATACCACCCGGACGGGCCGACCCGAGATGAAGGAGTCGCCGCCGGATAAAGAGCTCGTTCATCTCCTTGAATTTGGGGGCGAGGATATTTTTCCAGTGGAACATCACCAGGAGGCCGATGATCCTACCCCAAGAAATAGGGTGCACTGGCCTGGGATGCATACCCCACTTGCAAAACCACCGCGTAAGGAAAGCCGGCGGGAAATCGCAACCCGTATAAGAGGCTAGCGGTAAATATGGCCAAGCAACCCGCCGGGTGGGTACCGAGGAACCTCTCGTGCCATCCGGTACCCAAAAATGGATGCTACTTGAATACGATACCTCACCGGAGCTCTTCTACCTCCTTGATCATCAAAGATGTCGGGATATCGCTTATATCACTCGGCGTCCACCGAGGCTCGACACGGGCGAGGGCCTCCTCCTTGCCTGGCCGTCACCATTACGATGGCCCATGGGCACTGAGGCCTCTCCGCCTTGAATCTCCTGGAGGGTTCGTCTACCCGCTCCACGTTATCACGTTCCGGCCCGATGGGTCCATATTTTCTTCTTTTCTTGACGATCTTGCCTAAAATCAAGACTCGGGGATTCTTCGTCGGAACTCTCTTGTACCAGGCCGGGCCGATACACGCTTCCTTCTCTAAAAATGGTCACCGTCGCGTGGATCGAAAATAGTATGCTGTCGCTTCTAAAGACGTTCCGCCGAGAAGAACTGAGAAGATATCCAATGATGCTCGGACTATGAGGCGGAGATGGTCGTGGCTTTGGTGAGAAATAAACAGAGGTTCGGAGGGGGATCTTCGATTTCAACCTCTACACTATAACTACGACTCCTACTATCCTCAAAAGAAGACATTTTATAGGTAAAGGGAGAGTGTTTCAAAAAATACCTAAGTCCTCAAGTCTCGAACTTTGGAAGCCGCCCAAAATTTCTCGCTTCTGGTCTTAGTTACTCTAGCTCAAGGGTTAATGGATGCGAAAGTGTATAATGGAGGGAAAAAGAGGTATTTATAGATGGAGTTCCCCGATAAACGAAACATTTATTCGAAAAGACGCACCTTTTTAAACTCAAAAGCCGCAAACATGTCGAGAACGCCGCGTCCGCACGCCTGCCACGACAGAATCGACGATTTTTCGATTCTCGCGCAAGATTGGTCCAACCACAAGATGCCACGTGTCCTGGCTATTATGGCACCCCAATTAAATGCGCCGCTTGCATTAATCACTACGCGCGCGGATGTCGTGAATGAACAAAACCTTTGAGAAATTGTTTCCCCATTGAATGTTCATCATTAGCATTAAAGTTTAACTCCGACTTCGTAAATTCTTCTCTCGAATTAAACTTGGGGGCCTTTGATGATACCCGAGCCGAGCCGAAGAAATTAATCCACGCATCACCCAAAGACACGTCCGAGTAGGGGACCCACGGTGACGCCGCAAGTCGATAATGGCGAGCCCACTACCGAGCCCAAAAAAATGGCCGCCGAGCCCCGAGCCCAAATTTCAAGGAAACGCATGCGCGACGACTTATAAAAATAATCACTTGCCCATGTTTAACGCTTTATTGGTATCGTAAACCGCCACATGTCGGAAAGTTATAAAGAGAAAGTCGACAAGTGGCAAGATTTGATCGACATGCACAATTAGAGAGAGACATGTGTCTTTCCTTAAATATTTTACTAATTAATGATTAGTTAGTGCAAAGATGACTATTGTAAACCCACTTACCGGAAGGGGTATAAAAAGTCCGATAAAGAGAGGGAGAAAGGAGAGACCAAAAAGAAAAAACAAAGAAAGGAGTAAGATTGTAAGAAAGAAAGACCGACCCCAATAATTTGCTCGGCATTATGCAAAAAAGGCAGAATTAGCCATAAATAAACACGCTTACGCACGTTTATATTCCCACGTGTTAAATCTTTTACATATTTTTGCTTGTTGATCAAAACGCACGTCAACAATAAGGAAGTTGCCGAATTTTAGTCATTCTTTGAGTGTTTGGAGGCAGAGAAATGAGGAATATTTGGAACCACTCACATCTTTCTCATGATTCTACTATTCATGTTGCTAAAAATCTTCTTTATGATTGGATTCAGATCGAATGGAAGTTCCAAAATTCACCGAACGATGTATATTCAACAAGATTGTCCATTATGGCATAAACATGTGGGCTTCGGGATGATTATTCGAATGACCTTGCGAATTTGTCGCTTTGTCGCACTATGATCCAAGGAATTCCTACCTTCAAGTAGTCCGAGGCGTTGGGCTTAAATGAGGCATTATACTTTGGTGAAAATATTTACAACTTTCATCGCTTTCGTTTGAGGTGGATGCAAAAACTGTGGCAAACTCGCTTAATGGAGAAGAAATGAATTTCGTGGATTTGCTCACTTATCTTGGGATCTGTAAGAGGATTATTCATGAATCTCCTAGTTTTTATGTTAGTTTTGTTTGTCGAAATGCGAATATTGTAGCTCATAGGCTTGCTCATGTCTCTATTTTATAATTTCAGTCCTCTGCTTGGAGCTCTCCTCCACCTTGTATTGAGAGTTCCTCATGACCTTATGTCTTGTTCATTAATGAACTTTTCTTTTCCAAAAATATAATGATTAATCTTATGCTTTAGGGGTAGAAATTTGTGCTATCAAGATGATTGACTTGAGCTTGATTCTCAGATGAGTGTGTGATTCCTCCCTACTATATATCTCTTAGTATGTTTGTTAAAAAAAAAGTTTATGTATAGGTAAATTCATTTCAACCTTTTTTTTTATGAAGAATCTAAAGGACTCAAGTGGTAGTTCAATTTATATGACCTATTAATATTTTTTAGTGAGACTACTATATTTTTATTAGAAAACTAATACTTTTCAAACAGAATTACTAAAAATCTTTCAGAGAAATAACTAATATTTTTAAAGAAAACTACTAATACGTTTCACATGAACGACTAATACTTTTGACGAGAAAAAAGTACTACTTAATAGGGGACTATTAAATTTTTCAAGTGAACTACGTACTAATACTTTTCGGATGAAAGCCTAATACTTTTCAACACTTTCATGATACTATATCACTATCCAATATTACAAAACTAATCAAGCAAACTATGTACTAATATTTTTCAGAGTGAATCGATAATACTATCCTGCTTAATGAATTTTGACCTATTAGACCGTCCGATAAGAGTTTTTATCTTGCATAATTGGTTTTGACCGACTTATTACTTCTCATTAGAGTTATATCTATGGTGTAATAATACCTTTAATTTCACAATGTTTTTATGAGTTATATTTGGGGTCCGAGAAAACATTATGACCACGGTAAAAAATGCGACAAGATCTTTTTAAGTACTCCGTTGATCTTTCAAGTACAATCTCCAGCCTTTCACTCTTGTCAAAGTTCAAAAATATTAAATTTTTTAATTGAAAAAATTAGTGTTTTTAAATGAAATTAAATCACCGAACTTATAAAATGTTTCTATATTTCAATAATTTATGTTCCTAAAGTTAACATAAGTGTACTTTGTTACTGAAATTGGTGGATTTTGATGAAAAATTGGAACCAAATTCAAAACCACACATTACACATAATGGAAGAACTAAAAATGTTGAACCCCATTATTAGAGTCTTTTAAACCCGTGATAAAGATGTGAGACTCTATGAAACGACCAGACGTGGATAGGAAGGTTAACCCCGCAGGGGTGGCAAATTGTTCGTGTTGGGCCTTTATCGATTATTGGGCAAATCGTTCATGTCGGACCGTGTCAGCCGACACGATAACGACACGACACGATAAACCCTAAAACGAACACGACACGATAAACTTAATGGGTCTGAAATTTAAGTCCAAACACGACAAGTTAAAAACACAAAAACACGGCACGATGCGATTAGCATAATAAGCAAAATTATCAAATTTATTTAGGTAAGCTCGTTTGGCCCGTTAAGCCCATAACAAATAAAATATATGATTTTTTTATATTCTTTATACTTTATACCTAAAACATATAATAATAAAAATAGTATAGTACAAATAATTAATTATTAGTAAATTACCCATATAAATAATCAATTACCAATAATTAAAAAAAAGTATTATGCATTATCGTGTTTATCGTGCTGATCCCGATATCGCCCAATTTCATCGTGCCTTTATCGTGACAAATGATAACGGTCCCAAACTCGATAAGCCCTGTTCCCAAATCCTATAATTCCGTGTTGTATTCATGTCGGCCAATCATATCGTGCCTCAAGTTGCCACCCCTACCCCCCCCCCAAAAACTCTCTTTAGCAAACTTTAGCCGTCTTATTTTTTTTTTCTTTCTCTCGTCTTACCATCATAGGAAGTTGGGGGAAGCAACATTGTTTTTCTTTTCTTTTTTTCAATTAGTTGGTTGTTTCTCTTGTTTTGTTGTTTCTGAAAGATTCGGATGACCCATTACAGGAAGATTAGTGACATATGCAGTAGTGATTTGTCCAAATAATTTATGCAATTTTCTCGATTTTACTAAATCAACTAGATATGTATGAGTTTACAATATGTTTATGTTTTAGATCTATATAAGTCTATGATTTTGTAGGCTTTACGATTTTGATCTATGTTATCGAGTAAAGTTCTTCTCGAGAATAAAATTGATTGTTTCTAACAAAAAAGGTTGAAATTCCTCACAAGAAATCTAATTCCTTAAGGTTGCATTGATGCAAAAGGAATAATGGCTATCAATTCGAGATAATTTTATTATTCCTATTAATATTAAAAATGATGATGTCCACCCATGATGAACTAGTAAAGGAATGAGACAAAAATCACGTTAATTTTTTTTTTTTTTTTTTTGATAACTCAGAACCTTCCTGCGCTTACGCCCGACTATGTTTTTTCTATTAATATTAAAAATGATGATGTCCACCCATGATGAACTAGTAAAGGAATGAGGCAAAAATCACGTTATAGATCATCACAACGTAGGTTCGAATGTTGAGGAAGCATAATTGATTTCTTTTTCGTGTAGGGCCTTCTTTGGAAGTTAATTGATCCAATCGCAACCTTAGCCAAATCGCATACATCTAATGTTTAACTTGGTTGCCACAATAATGGGTCGAAGTTGTTATCTCGGGCATAATCAGGGCAAGGTCAAGGTCGAAAGGTGAGTTATTTTTTTTTTTTTTTTTAAAGTGATGATTAGTGGTCAAAATCGAACTAATCTACTCGATACTCAATTCGAGATCAATCGTTAGAGCTCGTTTGAGCTAGGTGACGTTAACATAACAAACTAATCTTGAACATAACTTTTTGTTCGATAAAATATAGATCTTGACTTGAGCTCGATTCAGATTAGCAACAAAACAACATATATGTAAAAATATCAAACTACTCTCTGATTCGATTCGGTTCATTGATTCGATTGAAGGCTCGTTCAAGCTCGACTCAATTAATAACCAACTAATTTCAGATATAAATTTTGAAGGTCGATAAAAGTTCAAACAAATTTGAATGATACTATGTTGAGTTACTCTAACACTAAATTTTAAGAAGAAAAGAAAATTGAAATCTTAATCTAGGCATGTATATGCATATTCGCATAAACCCTAGGCGACCCTCCATCTTTTGTTGTCCGGCACGTGGCATCAGCAACTCCCTCTCTCTCTCTCTCTCTCGTGGATTTTCCATTTCCTTTCCAAGTAAACCCCTCCTCTCCAAGCTACTCTTCTACCATTCTTCTCTCTCATCTCTCTATCCATTTCTCTCTCTCTCTCTCTCAAAATCCCCCATTATCATTCTGCTCACCATAAAAAAATCTGGAATTTTTTTCTTACGAAACACGAAACCGAAAAGGTGAAAAACAGATATATATAGCAGGAAAATAGACGATGAACGAGATTAGAACGATTAGCAGAGACAAACAGAGCTCTCTGCTTGGTTCTGCCACAGAGGATGAAAACTTTGTGGCTCAAATTCTAATCGATCTTCCAAATATTATCAGAAAGTCTGAATCGTTACTGGTGTTCAAATGGGGTAACAAAAAAGGAGATCTAGACTGGATGAGGGTGCATCATCATCTCGTGCACCCTCGTCGTATCAGATGACTGACGTCGGAATTGAAGAGATAAAGCCTCGAGCCAAAGCGGAGGAGGAGGTTGTCGCCGCCGCGAGTCCCGTCACTCCGCTCTCTTTTCCGGCCAGTGAATCTGATGAAAAATCCTGGCACGCTTTCAGGAAAAGTTCCAACAAAAGGGTCTGTATATATTTTCTTATTCGTTGCTAGATTTTATTAAAAATTTTAAAAAAAAAATTGGATAAAATCTCCTATTGCTTTAAATTTTTTTCTGTAAATGAGTTTTTTTCTTTTTTTAATATTAGCTTATACCAACTGGGTTTTGTCTGGAAATCTGCTTTCATTCTTTAATTTTTAGCATTTCTCATATTCCCCTGTTTTGGGCTCTGTTTCACCTATTCCTCTGTTATTCTTTTTTTTTTTTTTTTTTTGGTTTCTTTTTCATATACTGAAATTTATTATCATTTTTAATTGATTTGCAGTCAAGGGAGGAGTATATGGATATGATAGAAGAGTTAACTAAGCGCAGAAATTTGCTTAGAGGGGTGAGTTTTTGAAATGAAAATTGTTACATATCACCATTTGTCCATTAAGATTTGGAAACTATTGGTTGATATTTTAAATTCTTTATAGAATTAAATTAAATTAGTTAACAGGGCTGTCTTTTCTTGAATTTCTCCCACATTATCTTTATTTTTACTATGTAGTACTGTTTCATTCCACTTGGGTTTCTGTTAACCCTGTTTTTTTTTTTTTTGTCAACCAATTAAACAGGAGATTGAAAATGTGACCAAGTATTACAACAAGTTGAATGCCCACAATTCTGAATTGAAAGCAATGAAGCAAGAGGTAGGTAATGGGATTATTAATCTCTCATATTTATAAAGATTGTCCATAAGGGTCAAAAAAATTATTATATAGATTTAATTAATTATATATTTATTCCTCAAAAACAGAATTATATGTTTATGGTAAGAATCTTGGTTTATTTGGTTTCTTTTTTTCAAATCTTTATACTATACAGCCTATACAGGTGCTAAATTCTTGCATACGAAAAGAAGAGCCTGAAATGGAAATAAGGCTAGAGATGAATCTTGGAATGGAATTAACCCAAAATCATCAATTTAGTGTGGCGCCTCATCAGCAGCCGCTCTTTGCGGATGAGAAATTTCAGAATTCACTAGGCCCAATTACAGCCCAATTCTACTCATCATACAGTGGGCTTGGATCTGTTCACCACGTGGGCCCACTTGGCATTCCTGATCTGAACCTCGCTGCGGGAGAGGTTTTTGGGGTGGACCCATATCAGCCGTTGGATGTCAGCAGAGACCTTTCTGATAGACGGGCCAGATTTGCTGAAGCTAGGAGGAGGAGAAGTGGAATTATTAAGATTAAGTCTATGAGGAGAGCTTGTGGTATTAAATTGCCAGGAACAAGTTGACATCATAACATCTTGTTCCTCATTTTTGTTTGTTGTTCAGTAGTAATATTATTATTATTTATTTTTTTGACAAAGATTCAGTAGAAATATTATGTTACACAATGTATGGGTTGGGATTTTTGTTCAGATTGAGATAATTTACCATCGGAAGGGGTAAATGTGTAGATCTTTGTAGAGATAATTAATTAATTGAATATCTCTTCACTTTTAGCTAATTATTTTAGTTTGGGCTAAATGCTTGATGTTAAGGTTAATTACAAAAACTATCTGTAAAACTGTTCCTACAATAAAAGTCAACTTTGTGGCTCGACCAATGCCTCAAGTGTTCTTGGCGACGGATGTGTTTTGATATTCATATTGAGTGGAAATTTGTATTGACAAAAGTAGTTTTATTGTAAAAAGTTTCTTTTATTTTGTGTTAGGCGTACCATATAATTTATTAACTTCTAATAAATTTGTCAACTTGACTCTTGCGACTTGATGAGGATGAAAATTTTATGCCTCTTGCGGAAATAAGAGCCAAACTCACAAAGTAAAAAGATGGACTCTCTCATGATCTTCTTGTCTTTGCTTGGTTTTTATTTTTACATTCTTGTAAATTTTGTTTTTGTAGAATATATAGAGGTTCCAATACACTTGCTATCATGAGGACTGTAATAACAAGTACAAAATTTATTGATAAAATCATTCTCGACCTAACACAAGTAGCAACGAAACAGATCCAGTAATTAATAAAATCATAGAAATCAAAAGATACCCTGCAAGAGAGTACTCAATACTAAAAGGGCTTCGCCAAAACACCAATGGAGTAAAAGAAATCTCAATGCAAATGTGCACTAAATAAACTAATATAACAATATTGTAATATAAATACTAAAATGCTAACACAAATCCATCAAAAGAATACCAATAATACTGATAGCAAATGCACAAAATCATACTAACAAACGAAATCAAGCAACTAGTAAGTCCATGACAAAGAAAGCAAACCATGAATACAACACAATACATGATTTTGATAAGAGTAGAGATATAACATGCAAAAATCAACGAAAATTAAAACACCCTAATCATAAACACCTCTTTTTAGCCCTCATACTGCTCTTCAGCACCCTCCTCCTCATAATCCTCTTCATCATCCGCAGTCGCATCCTGATACTGCTGATACTCCGCCACAAGATCATTCATATTACTCTCAGCCTCAGTAAACTCCATTTCATCCATACCTTCCCCAGTGTACCAATGCAAGAAAGCCTTTCGCCGAACATGGCTGTAAACTGCTCGCTCACTCTCCGAACATTTCTTGAATCGAGGTCGAGTTTCC
Organism: Rehmannia glutinosa; assembly: GCA_016081115.2. Lineage (NCBI taxonomy): Eukaryota > Viridiplantae > Streptophyta > Magnoliopsida > Lamiales > Orobanchaceae > Rehmannia > Rehmannia glutinosa. Next base: position 16,476,074 of record CM071928.1, on the reverse strand, counting down.
TATGAATGTCGATGCCATCTTCAGACCCGTCGGCGAATGTCACAGACGCTAGACTTCACGTTGTTGGGGATCCACTCAACAAAGTACGAAGAGTTTTTGTTTTGGACATTAAGCATCTGTTCGTCCACCTCTTTCGTGCTCATTTTCCCACGGAACATGGCGGAGGCCGTCAGGTAGCGGCCGTGGCGTGGATCGGCTGCGCACATCATGTTCTTTGAGTCCCACATTTGTTGTGTTAGTTCTGGGACGGTGAGTGAGATGTAGTGCTGTGACCCACGAGATGTGAGTGGAGCAAAGCCCACCATGAAGAAATGGAGACGTGGGAAAGGTATTAAGTTCACAGCCAATTTTCTCAGATCAGAGTTGAGCTGGCCGGGAACCTCAGACAACATGTTACACCGCTCATGGTTGCAGAGATCAGATGGTTCAAATCACCAACTGCAAACAATGATTGAAGAGAGACCGGTCGTTAGCTTACAATGAAAAACTACCCTTGATGCTTAGTCTAACTACAATTTCAGTTATCTTTCGAAGTATCAAATAACCCCTTCAAATGCTACAAAAACCCCCTTTTAGTTTTGTATTTACCTAACAAGTACCCCCTCTTGAGAGTGCGATTTGTAATTTTAACTGGGTTTTATGTAATTAAGCTAAACTTCCAGTAACTTTTATAATTAATCCTATTCTTTGTATAAATGGATAGGTACTCACAGCTTGGGGTGCTGAGCTTCAAAGTCCTGAAGCATATGTCATAGAGAGCTTCATTGTCAAGGACCATGCATTCATCTGCATTCTCCACCAACTGGTGCACCGAGAGTGTGGCGTTATATGGTTCGACGACAGTGTCAGAGACCTTTGGTGAAGGGAAAACAGAGAAGGTAAGCATCATTCTGTCTGGATATTCCTCTCTGATCTTTGAGATCAAGAGGGTACCCATGCCAGAACCTGTGCCTCCTCCGAGTGAGTGGCATACCTGAAATCCTGGCCACATGAAAACCAAAAACAAAGTTAAACCTTTTTTGGGAACAGATAAAATACTTAATCATTAGCTTCTAGGAAAATAAATTACATGATTCACATTGACAAAAGGAATAACCAATAAATCATTGTCCCGACCATGTGATAAATAAAGAAAACACACTATACACCAAATATCAGGAACTAAAACCCATATAGTAAATCTTCCATGAATACATTCAACTAATAATCTTCAAACAGAGAGGTAAAGTCTCAGGAATAGAATGTGGTCATTCAAATTATTGTTGACAAGACATCTCTTTGATGCCAGTAGATTAACCAGAGAACCCCAATAATAAATTTTGTCAAAACTAAGAAAACGACATGAGGAAAGAAACTGCAGAAAATACTCCATCTGGTTGGTGTAACAGTTTTACCATCATTAGTGCATGGACCTGACAATGCCTAATAATTGTCAGATTGCCAGTGGAGAAACTGTCGGTGAAATGGAGTGCAATAAATTAAGCAGCATAATGTTTGCCCAAAATAAGCACGATAATACTAATGAATATGATGTGTTTCTAATATGAAAGTGACCCATGAAAATGCTTCATTATCTGAGAAATTAACATTATGAATTTAGACAAAGCAGAATTAGAGAAATTATTGGACAAAACATGCATATTTGCAATCAGGATTCTGATTATCATGTCCTAGAATGTAGATCTCAACAAGTAAGTCTATTCTACATACCCTTTTGACCAAAACAAAAAAAAATGTGAAATCGTTTTGACCTTCAGATATTAAGCAAGCAAAGATTATTTGAAACTTCTATTGCCTAAAATATTCTTAGCCAAAGAACTTGCAGTATAGAGATCAACTATTACCAGGGATATTGTATGATTAAGTTTATAGAAATCAGGCTACAAGTTCACTCAATTTGAGGTAACAGACGTCCCCGTTTTGAATCAACCCAAATGAGCATCTGCAAACCGTACAAGTGAAACCACATACTAGATCTCCCTAAACCTAAATCAGATCATATTTCCAGAGAAAACATGAAAGAAGGAAATAGACAGTCCATGATCTATGAGCATAATACCGCTAAAAAGAGCACGAAAACTAAATCTTAAATGCAGATCATTTGCACATAATACTAAAGAGCGTAGAAAACTCTAACGAAACTAGGTAATACACACATCTACAGAGAAAATGGAAACAAACAAGCAGAATGCATAGAAGAAATTATACGCAAAGCGAAACTTATAAAAAGCAACACAGACAGATTACCAAAACAAAGTAAAACTTTAAAAAAAAAAAAAAAAAAAACACATGCACACAGAATATTAATACTCATTTACCTACATTCTCAAATGCATATTCACAATGAGCAAGTATCAAACGGAGCACACAAAAATTTCCATGTAAAATACACTATACACACACAAAAATCATTAAAACAAAACGAAGAATTGAATTCATATTTGAAAAACCTTGCAAGCAATCACAATTTTCGGCCTCCTTCCTAACAACATCGAGCACAGAATCAATCAGCTCCGCGCCTTCGGTATAATGCCCTTTCGCCCAATTATTCCCCGCACCAGACTGCCCGAACACAAAATTATCGGGCCGGAAGATCTGACCGTACGGGCCAGATCTGATAGAGTCCATAGTCCCGGGCTCCAGATCCATGAGCACGGCGCGCGGCACGTACCTCCCACCCGACGCCTCGTTGAAATACACATTGATCCGCTCCAACTGGGTGTCGGAGGAGGATCCATCGCCCTTGTACTTACCAATCGGGTCGACGCCGTGCTCGTCGCAGATCACCTCCCAGAACTTCGACCCGATCTGGTTCCCGCATTGCCCTCCCTGAATGTGCAAGATTTCCCTCATTTTTCAGGACGTTTTCTCTTGTTATCCCACTGCGTGTTGTGTGTGTGGGGAGGGCGAGAGGGGATTTCTGAGCCTGTGATGATTGTGAAATGTGAACAGTTATTGATGGCAAGAGACAAAAGAGAAATGGAAGGTATGGAGGGAGAGGAGATATTTGAAGAGTCCCGTGATTTTCTCTGCAGTGAACCAAAAAGGTGTTAGGCGATATTGTGCAGAGGCGTCATTATGTTGCCATGGAATTGGATAGAACCGGATGGATTGTACGAGAGGGAGAAGAATGGGAAAATATTGCCAATTGCCATATTGATATCATGTGAGACGAGGGAATACGGACAATAATACACCGCTGGTTGAGGGGCCCACTATGGGTGGTGGAATACTCTGTGTGCACATTTAATTCGGGCAAAATGGGGATGCAGGTGTTTGGTTTGGATTTCATCTTTTTAACGCGGGAGATTTATTTTTTACGGTCGGAGTGGGGACCCACTGCCCTAACTGTCCACTTCTCATGATCGCTCTAACTGTTCACAAAGATTTTGTTGGGAAAACTTTCAATATTCTTTTTTTTTTTTTTTTTTAATACTTCCGCGAAACCTGTCGACGGGAAAATATCCTATCTATCTCAACCGATTGCTAAAAAAATAACAGAAAAAATCTCATTCGGACATTTCGTGATTGGAGCCCTAATTTCCCAGCTTTTTCTCCTCTAACCACAACCAAGACCACCATTAGCGTGCTGCTGGGGGCCAACCCGGAGCCCCTCTTTTTTTAAAAAAATTACTAAGCAAATTTTTATTTAAAAAATATATTAGTTGAAATTTATGATTTTTCATGTTTTTCTATTCGCCTACCCCACTTTCGTGTACCTACTCACTTTATAAGATTATTTCTCACTACGCAAATACCGGGCTTAGGAACCATAAAAACCATAACGGTGGCGATAGACAATACCGGAAGGAGGCGTAAAAAACACCACATCACGGCACATCCATCGGTGCTCACCTACACTATGTGATATTTCCCCTTCCGCCATCTCTCGCAAATTGACACCACCACCTCCGTCGACCATCAACTCCATTGCACAACCATCAATCTATGTGTTCGCGTCGAGCCTAATAGGTATTAGTTTCTATATTCCAGCTACTTAGTAGTTAAATCTACATTGGACAAAAAACTTAAGAAGGTGCGACAATGGAGGTTGGGGACAACTTGAAGAATGACGGAGGTAACGAAAGTGAATGTCGTGTATTTTCATTTGGTTCATTATTAAAAAGTATTACACGTCGCATTCAAATGTATTAGATGTATTAAAAATGTATTAGACTTTACGACTTCGTAAATCTACTGTTTTACTATTAAATGGCATAAATTTGTGGATAAGTATTCACAGTGCATTCCAAAGTATTAGATGTATCAAATAAATATATCGACTTTCTGACTTCGTGTAAGTCTTTATTTTATTATTAAACGGCATAAATTTGTGGATAAGTATTACACGTCACGTCAAATGTATTAGATGTATTAAAAAAATGTATTAGACTTTCTTTTCGTGCAAGTCTATGTTTTATTATTAAATGACATAAATTTTTGTGGATAAGTATTACCCATTGCATTCCAATGTATTAGATATATTAGACTTTCTGATTCGTAAGTCTCTATTTTTTATTAAATGGCATAAATTTGTGGATAAGTATTACACATTGCATTCCAATGTATTAGATGTATCAAATAAATGTATCGGACTTTTAGATGCATCATATTATGTATTTTATTTCTTAGTTGTTCCTAACTTATATTACTTTTAGGTGTAATAACACTAATGATTCCAGTGATGATCATGAAGTAGGGAATAATGACACAGAGCAAGGGGACAACATCATTCCAATAGAAGTTGATAAAGGTAAAAATCATTTTTTGTTGCTCGAAAAAGTATTGCAATAGAAGACTTGACTGATTGTCTTATTGGTATGAAGATGAATAGTGTTGAAGAAATATATACATCAGACGCAATCATGCTCGGCAGACTTGGATTTAGTATACGTAAAACAACTACGAGATGCAATGATATTGGTGTTGTGACGGAAAAATATTTTGTATGTTCTCGCGAGGATCTACAAGATCCGAAATGCCATTGAGAAAAAAAAAAGAAAAATTTTATAATACACGAAACAGGATGTAGGGCATCATTGAGGACAAAATTGAACAAAGAATGGTGTTTATGAAATTGTTGACCATAGTATGTTGCACAACCACGAACTCACTAGAAAAGAGTGGAATCATTTGCATCGTTCGAAAGGGTGATTACCACCGAAAAGGCTAATGCTATTGGGAGATGATTTCTTCTAGAATGAGAGCCACCGAATCTTCCCGATACATGGCGCAAGATGCGGGGATGAAGAGTGCATTGGGCATGCAATGAAGGACTACTTGAATTTTGTGAATCGTTTGAAAATGAATGCAATTGAGGCGGCGATGCACAAACGCTGATTGACATGTTGTACCAATAATATGATGAAGATCAATACTTCTTTTTCGAGTTAAATTAGATGATATGGAAAGATTGTGTAACTGTTTTGGAGAAATTCAATGATGAAAGAGGATTAGAAGATATACGGTGATATTGTTGTATTTGATACAACATATCGACAAATCGGTATAATTTGATTTGTGCCCCTTTTGTTGGGATTAATAATCATTAGAAGAACGTGATGTTTGGTTGTGCCTTCATAGCGGATGAAAAAAATCGAATCATTCGAATGGCTTTTTGAAGTTTTTAAGAAATCAATGGAGGGTCAATGCCCTATATCAATCTTCACATATCAACATCTAGCAATTGGAAATTCAATTGAAAAGGTAAAAATAATAAATGTACAATTTGCACTTGATTAATGTGTAATACTTTCTTTTGTTAATGGTAATACATTACAATGTCATGTGTAAATCAGTAATACTTTTCAATGTCGTGTGTAATACTTTTCAATGTTAAATATCTATTGAATTGTGCTCTGTCTTAAAAACTTATATTCAAAAAAATATACTTTTCTCGTTTATATGTAATACTTTTCTTTCTTAATACTAATACATCCAGTTGTTATATATAATACTTTTAATTTGTTTTGTTTATTTATTTATTTTTTGTAGGTTTTCCCAGGAACACGGCATAGGTTATGCTTATGGCACCTCTACCAAAATGATGTAAGTCGATTAGGGAAGTTGAAAGGCGACAAATGCTTCAATAATACATTTACCAAGTGTTTATCGGGGTGCACAAATCAAGACGAGAATTCCGGGATTGTTGGGATAAAATGATTACAAAAAATGGGTTAGAAAATCATCCATGGTTTAAGAGGTTATTTGAGTTAAGAGAGAAGTGGTGTACAACATTTAACAAAGACTTTTTCTCTCATTGAATATTGTCGTCACATCGAAGTGAAAGTACAAACTATGCCATTGGATTTAATGCGAAGAAAAAAACAACCAGTTTGACTCGACTTTTATGGATTTTCAAGGAAACAATTAAACATTGGAGGGGCAATGAAGCAAAGGATGAATTTTAGTGTTCAAGGGCGGCTCATACATTTGTATTGCCATTGATCGGACTATTGAAGCATTCTTAGGTATACACATTGACAATTTTTAAAGATTTTGAAGATGAATTTTAAAGTCAATTTCCACTTCTTGTACAAAGTGTTACATTTTGAGAGCGACATTATGTTTTATATCTTTGTTTAGAATGATGATGGAGCCGGTTCACATACGGTGACATTTTGTACTTTGCAACTAAATTGATAAGTTGCTCTTGCAAGAGATTTGAGGAATGCGGTTTCTTGTGTCATCATTCATTATGGGTCTTTCATGTGAATTCGGTGATCGAAATACAAAATTATTATATCAAAAGAAGGTGGACAAAGTTTGCAAAAATTGACTTATGGGATAGATTAGATAGAGGAATTGGACAGAGTAACAAGCTGGGATTGCATTCTCAAGGCGTCATGAAATGGCATGGAAGTATTATAATCGGTATTGAAATGCTAAGAAAATGAGGAAGCAATATGGATCCTTGAAGATGGCTATAATCGGGATTCCATGACAATTGATGAATTGATGGTCGCTACAATGAATTCTGCAGTTGAAACCGAGATTTCTAGTTCTTCTACTAATATCATAGATCCTACTCGTTCGATTACAAATGGCGAAAAACAAAGAGTGAAAGGGCATTTTGAAAAAAACAATAAAAAGAAGAGTGTTTACACATCAAACACAAATACATCAAGGAGTTCGGCCTCGAAAACTCCTAATCCTGCACTATTTTAGAATGGTTGATTATTTGTACTTAATTCGATTATTGTTTACAATTCACTTCTCTGGTAATACATTGTAACTTCTCTCGCTAATACTTGCCAACGTATCTTCACGATACATTCTTATTTTTGAGTGGGAATTCGTAACTTGTTATATTGTTCTTTGTTCTCGATTATTTCGATGTCACTTTTCTTGCACGGGGACTAAATACATTTTAACTTATCTACTAATACATGAGAATGTATCTCACGATACATTTTTATTTTTGAGTGGGGAATTCGTAACTTATATATTATTACCGGTTCGATTATTTTGATGTCTTTTCATATCTCATGTTCTATAAATAAATTGTTGGTTGTGCCATCTTTCTTGCAAAGGGGACTAATACATTGTAACATATCTATTGATATATTTTTTATTTGTGTGTGATACTTTTTAATGTATCTCATATTTAACGCCCTAGGATTATTTATTATTTAAACTTAATGCATTCTAACAACATTCATGAACCCTATAATACTTGTTGTAGGATTGTTTATTCTTTGAACTTAATGCATTGTAAAAACATACATGAACCTATAATACTTGCAACTCGCTTGTAAAAGCCCTCAAAGTAGTCCGCATAAAAACATTACTCGTTTATGTTAATACTTTTATGTTTCACATCTAATACTTTTATGTTCAACAACTAATAAATTTATTGAGCAATTTTTTTCAAGACAAACACATGAAAAATATACATATAATTTCAAGTTTCAATAATAATAATAATTTTAACTTTCAATACTAATTCGTTAGTTGTACTTCTAATAATCCCCTACGCCAACCATCTCGCGCTAACAAAAAGCAAAGCTAATACTTTTACATTACATCATAATACATTTACACGTAACTAGTAATACTTGCCTAAAATATTCAAATTGTTTTTTCGCAACATTCAAAAAATCCAAATAAAAATGATCTCGTGTACCAACCATCCTCTAAAACACAAACACCCAACAATTTTCAAAACTCAGTACATCATAAACACATTATGTTAACAAAACATGTCAATGTGAAACTAATAAAATTGACTCTAGCTAGGTTCAATAAAATCTTACTTGATAATAATTTTTCAAGCTACTTTAGGGCTCTCACAAATTCAAGAACATCTTTCTCAAGTTGAACTTGTTTCTCATTCAACGGGTTCAATGAGAATTCTAGAACGTAATGATGTCCTTAAAGCACGTCGTACATTGCGATACAAAAAAAAAAAAACACAAAAAGAAAGGCATGACAAAAAATCATACGAAAAGGATCAATATAAGCAATATTTGTTTGACCAAGAATCATACCAATTTCAAATCGGCTTTAAGTAGACTTGTCCAATAAAATTTTCCATGTGGTGCATTAAAAATACACCACAATCCACGTTGTTCGCGAGGCCTTGCACAAATTGAAGGAACATTTTCCCAGGGAAAACACTCAACCTCATGGGCTCGTGGATGACTTAATTCTTTTGCCGAACAAAAAAATTATTTTCTTTGGATGAAGTGAAAAAAACCATAAGAATATTAACAAATTATTTTGTTTGGATCAAATGAAAAAACCATAAAAAAGAATAGTTTACCACAACAGATCTCAAGCTTCTTTGTAATTTTCTCTGGCAGACCTCATGGTGGACCAAATTGTCCAGATATTGCACCTTGCCAAAGATCAAAATTGATGACAACAAAATGCAAAATGGCCTTTGAAGCAAATTGGGAAAAAAATCTACTGATTGCAACAAAAAAAAAAAAAGAATATTAGCTAATACATTGAAGTGTAACAACTAATACCTTCCAAAGATAACAACAACTAATACTTTACAATATAATACATAATACATTGCGAGTGTAACAACTAATACATTGCGATGTGACAACTAATGCTTTACAATATAATAGCTAATATATTAGAAATAAAAATGATTTCTTACCAAGTCAAACTCACTCAAGTCCATCACACTTATCGCTTCTCATCCAAAGTGAATCCAACAATCTCTCAAATTTTTTCACCAATCTCTGCCAGACTGACTTCTTCAACAATGTTTCCTATGTATAATCATGTTGAAAATCAAACAAAATATTAAACATACCATTACTTAATGTAGAGCATGACAATATATAAAAAACATTTTTTGCTTATAGAATTCGAGCATAGAAATAAAAGCATTTCCTCCTCTTTGCATCCACAGCTTCTTCTATTGAGGAGCAATGCCCATGCATCAATTATACTTGATGTGGATCAAACTTTTATCGTTCAACGTGGGCATATCGAGACAACAACATGTAAGAAACACCAAAGATATGCAAAAATTGGTTCATCTCGATCAAAAAAATAACCTACATCAGTTAATAATGAAAAAAATATTATTCAAATAACATAATCAAAACCGGAGTTCGGACATTACTTACTCTTTCTTTCGTTTGTAATTGAAAAAACAAGAGTTAGCCACATCCTTTTGCTTCCTTAACAATACAACACCAAAAAAATTCTTGTTGTGTTTTTTCATAAATGAACACTGAAGGTTTCTTCTCACGGATGGGCCACCGCTCAACTCACTTTTTTCCACAAAACAATGGTAAACGATTAGTATCAACTAACTAATACGTTCCAAGATCACAACTTATACTTTACTATGTAAATGACTAATACATTACAAATGATAACTAATATCTAATAGTATAACAACTAATATATTATAGTGTAAAAACTAATACATTACAATTGCAACAACTAATACCTAATAGTATAACAACTAATACATTATAGTGTAACAAAATGACTAATACATTACAAAGGCAACCACTAATACCTAATAGTATAACAACTAATACATTATAGTGTAACAACTAATACATTACGATTGCAAAAACCAATACCTAATAGTATAACAACTAATACATTATAGTGTAAAAACTAATACATTACAATCAAAAACTAATATCCGATTCAAAGAATCGCTACTAAATCCTTCTCATTCTTCTCCTCTTCATCATCCTTCTTAAGGGATGCAACACAATCATCAATGGCATCTTGATTCACAAGAATTTCTTCCTTTTCATCTTCCAAATCTTCCTTATCATCCTCCAAATCTTCCTTATCATCCTCCACCTCTTCCTTATCATCTTCCACCTCTTCCTTTTCCTCGTATTACATCATCATGCGCAGCGAGTGCATCTTTATTCACCCTGTATAACATCCTCTTCCGGTCGAATAACAAAGTGGGGCATGGAAGGGTCAATGAATCTCTTCATTCTTTCAAATTTGCTCACTACCTCATCAACATATTCATGCAAAAGCACTTGAAAACCCCCTGTTGAGTCTCGCATAACTCGAAACTGGAGACAATGAAGTTTCTTTTTCAGTGAATTGTGCCTGCAGCCTTCCTCGACCGTCCCATGTGCGCATGAAATATAACATTCATGTCCCTTCTAAGCGATGAATAACTCACTCATTTCCTCGAAAACAAAACAACAAAAATCATTAAAACTACTAATACTTTTGCAAGAAATAATAATACACATAACAACATTTATCTTACATCCTTCGCCAATTTATGGATCTCCTCATCCACCATCTCTCCCTTTGCGCTTGTACTTGATCAATTCGATCAACTCATAGTCCTCGTTGTCATCATACTTCTCATCTTCTTTCTCTCTCTGTCTCACCTTTCTTCCATCCGCCATCATTCACTCGCTCTTCTTTCTCACCAATATTTCCTCGCCACGATTTTGTTAGATAAATATTTTTATCATGATTTTGATGATTATATTTTATGAGTTCTTATACCAAAACAATGTCTCCTATTGTTGTCCAAATACTCCTAAATCAGTTTTAAATTATTCTTCTGAGTATTTCTTAAAGATTATTTTTGACTTTTCAAAACAATTCGTTAGAGCGATATAAAAAGTGATTTTTATGTTTCTAAGTATTTTCAATAATTACCGAATACCATCAAGGTAAAACGGCGCTTGAAAAACAAAGACAAAATTTTTTGACGGACGAAAACATCTCTCAAATAAAGCCAACCACTCGACCGGTGGGTCAAGACGTGTTTCAATTTTACACAATATAGCGAGGATGGGTCGACCAAGAGATCGACCAACCAACCGATCGACCAGTCTGGGTCAAGACGTGTTTCAATATCGCACAATATAGCAGGGATGGGTCGACCAAGAGGTCGATCGGTCGACCCGTGTGGTTTTTGCACTTTGGACTCTATGTTCTCCGTCAAAACAAATTCTAGGTACAGTCGACCAATAGGTAGACTCTGTGTGGGTTCTAGCTCAACAGACTTATTTTCAAATCTTTTGTACTACTCGATCGGTCGACCTACAAAGTCGACCAACTTAAAATCCGACGATTTTGAGCCTATGGGAGACAACTTTTGCTGAAATTGTGGGATTAATTTAGAACATCTATATTCTTGATTAAATCTATATTTTCTTTCTGATTTTATTCCCCCAGAGGAGCTATCAATATTCAGGGACCTCTCTTATAAATAGAAGAAGATTTGAAGCAACACAACAAGAGATTACACAATACAACACAACAAGAAATCTGCAAATTTGTCTAAGTCTTTATTGTCAACATTCTTGTTGTAATAGCCTAAGATTATCACTTTCACATCTTGCTTATTAGGCTTTCATTCTTGATTACACTTGCACTTCAAAGTTGTATACTTCAATATCGAGTTGTAATCTTGAATTTATTTCTATCACCCAAGACAATATATCTTTGTAAGTGTTCTTGTGGTAAGAGTACATTGGTTGATTCTAGTTGTTGGAAGAGTTTGGTGTTCTTCAAGGTGTAGAAGAGTTTGGTGCTCTTCGAGTTGGAAGATTGTGGTAATCTTAATAGGTATCGTTGTAAGAAGAGTGTGGTACTCTTCAAGGTGAAGTTGTAATAGTTGTGGTAACTATTAATAAAATTATTTTTCTTTTTCAAATCCATCCCGGATATACTTTGGGGTGGTAGAGCACGTAGTCCCTAGGTGGGGTGATGCTCTATGAATCATCGAGTGTTGTTTATTTTCCCGCTTACATTATTGCTTTCATCTTTCCGCTTACATTATTGCTATTCACCCCCTCTAGATTATCATAGCCACTTGGACTAACAAGTGGTATTAGAGCCAAACTCTTTGGCAAACTCGTTCCACATCGCTAGTAAAGAGGAAAGATCTATGGCTACAAACGAGGGCTATCTTCCAACTCGGTGCTTTATTCAATAGACCGTCTCTCTTTGACTCAGACAATTATGTATTTTGGAAAGATAGAATGGAGTGCTTCTTACAAGGTTGCGGGTTCGATATTTGGAACACGATTATAAATGGAGTATCCATCTCGATGAAGAAAAAGGAAGATGGAACTCAAATCCCCAAAGACCTCAAGGAGTTCAATGATAAAGACAAGAAAATATTCTTCTTAAACGGTAAAGCTCTAAACATCCTTCATTTTCTCTCTTACCTCTACGGAATATAATTGTATTAGAGGAATTCGGTCGGCACATGAAGTGTGGGAAAAATTAGAAACTATTTATGAAGGCACTAAGAAAGTTAAACAAGCTAGAAACAATGTTTGTTAAAGATTTCAAAACTTCATAATGCTCGAGGGTGAAGGGATTTCGAAAATGGTAGAAAGGATAAACAACATCGTTAATCCTTTGTGGGCGCTTAAAAGTCATTTCGGAAGAAGGCAAAGTAACCAAAGTTTTAAATGCTCTTCCCGGTTCTTGGTCGAAAAAGGTGACGGCTATCATGGAAGCTCTAAATTTTGATGAGCTTATTGGAAATCTTCTCATCCATGAAGTATACATAAATGAAATGAGTAATTCAAAAGCATCTACTTCTCAACCGGATACAATATCAAATCCAACAACATGGGATGAGCTTTTGCGACATCCGATGATGAGGAAGCCGAGCAATGTCTAATGGGCATCAAAGAAGACAATGAGGTATGCTCTAACTCTTCTATTTCTTTTAGTAATGGATTGCAAGATGATTATGATGAATTGCAAAATAATTTTGATGAGCTTCAAAATGAATTCCAAAGCTTGCTCTTTAAATACAAAAATTTGAAAAAGGAATTCAACACTATGAAAAATGAAATGGATAGTTTACTTGTTTCATATGAATCACTTTTTGTGTGGTCGCTCTTGTTAAGGATATTGATTGCATGAAAAATGGATATGATGAAGTTTAATTTAAGTACCGATAAAATCACCAAAATTCTTGATGTTCAACGTTGTGATCATTTGAAACTAGGACTCGGTTATAAGCATAATGCTATGAATGATATGAAAAGGAACCAAGTATCTATGCATGTTAATCATTATGTTTCTAAAGCTATTATATGTTTTTATTGTGGTAAAAGTGGTCACACGGCAAATACTTGTTGGACTAGAAATAGCTCAAATTATTATTGGAGATTTAAAAGTCTCAATACTAATCCCAAATGACCCAAACACTTGAGGGTACTACAAGAAAATTTCATGTTAGGTATTTGGCGCAATAAAAGTCAAAAGAAATTCAAATTGTCAAATAGACAACAAATGTTCGCGCCATTTTATCAAAGGAGAAGACATTATCAACAAAATTATTTTCCAAGAATAAGGTATAATCAACAATGGGAAGGACACAACCATTGGCAATGGCGAATTTGGTAACTCTTATCCATTTCTTGAATTATGCATTTTATTATTCATATCGTTAATCTTCTCTTGATTGTCATAATTCTTTTTCAAAATGTTTCTTAAAAATTGAGGTCTCAACTATATACTCTCGGTTTTTCAAAATTAAAAAAAAAGACCTTGAATAGATTTTCAATAAGCACATGTTTTATCAAACTTTTATTGATTCCTACAAAAAGCATAATATGTGCTACTTGTCCAACTTTTATGATGTTTTATATCAATATTGTCTATATTATCCAATATTACTATGCTCTTATGCAAGATGTTTTGTCAAGATTTTGCGGAAATATTTTGGTATTAAAGAACAAATGATTGTAGACTTATCCATATCTATCTACATCGTGATTTGTCAAGTTTGAGAAAGGCATATTGGTTGACTAATAAAATCGAGGTATGTTCATCAATTTTTATTACTCCCATAGACTCGATATTCTTCATGTCGTATGCCTATGCGCTCGATTACCAAGCAATCCCAAAGAATCTCATTTAAGTGCCGTTAAAAGAATTTTTCTTTCGATATTTGAAAGGCACACTTTCTTAAGGCTTGTTTTATCCAATGCTTGAAAATGTTCCTATTTTTTTTTGGATAACATGTCCTGTATAAATTTCTCAAAATACGGTTCTTCATAATCAAACTAAACTTATTGAGGTTCAACATCATTTTCTAAGGGATTGTGTTTCTTAAACGAAAAATTGAGATGTGCTTTATTCCGTCTCAAAATTAACTCGCGGATATTTTTACAAAATCATCGCTAACCGCCGAGTTGTTTGCTTCAATTCGAGCTCGGTTAGGCATAATGCATATTGAATAAGGTCTATGATTGCATTTTGTACGTTTTTCAAACTTAGAGGTGAAAAATCGTGATTTTGGATCAAAAATCGGACGAACCAAAACTTGGCTCCGGGGACCGGATGACCTAGGGAATCGGCCGGTCGACCAGGTGCCTAGGACCGTCGACCCCCTTGATCGGTCGACGAGAGCAATTCCAGAGATAAATTCGGTTATGTCCACCACTTTGTCATTTTTGTTCTCTTTTCTTCAAATTCAACCCCTTTGCAAATTTTACACACAATTCACTCAAAATGATTTTCTTCTTGTAAATTCTATATTTTTGAGTTTATATTATTGGTATATCATTCATAATACCCGACTTCTCCAATCAATTGGTAAGTATAATTCCTTTTAATCTCAATTGGGTTGAACCCTTGAGAAAATGCTTATGTATGAATATTTTGATGGAATTCTTGTATAATTGTGTTGGGTATGATGATTATTGTTGGATGATGTTTATAAACTTGCATTTGGTGATGAATTTTTGGGCATGATTACATTTACAAAGTTTATATACATCTTCGATTTTGTTCTACGCGCGCCAAGTGCTCGATAAAATGTTTCAATGCAAATTTCATCACTCACATGATTCTCTCGATTTCAAAAGTCTTATAAATTTATAGAGATCGTGTTTTATTATTCAAATGAGCTTTTACAAATCGTCTTATCAAATTTTCCCTTAATCTTTGGAATTTTAAGCTCCATGCTCAAAAGCTCGATATATCGGTTCAATTGCGCACTTTGATATGAATATATAATATTTTTATCGTGCTAATATTCTTTTTGATGATTACAAAGGAGGAGAAACATGTACTAAGCTCAAAAGCTCAAAGAAGCTAGAAAAGCTCACGAAAAAGCTATAAGTTGAGATTGAAAAAGCCAAAAGCTATGGATGTAACTTAGTCCATTGAATGCATTATGGACTTTTTATAATGTCTAATGATATTTTTTGACAGGGGGCTTCTAAACTCATCTTATTTGAGCTCATATTGTAAAAGCTAAACTTTTAGCTTTTTTTTTTTTTTGAGTTACGCACACACGCACCGGGATAGAACCCCGACCTCCCACACATTGGAGGGAGTGATACCACTAGGCCAAATAGCTGGTGGTAACTTTTAGCTTTTTAGTTATTTGCTTCTACTTACTCTTGTTGTGCATGTTGATAGAGGGAGCTTTGTTAAAAATATTTTTGAAAAATCCTTGCTCCTATACTTGTGTTTTAAAACGGACTCGTTTTATGATCGGTAAAATGTTTTTGTTTTAAAAATCAATCTCCTAAAATTGTTTTGGTTTGTAATCATCAAAAGGGGAGTTTGTTAGATAAATATGGTTATCATGATTTTGATGATTATGTTTCTCGAGTTCTTATACCAAAACAATGTCTCCTATTGTTGTCCAAATACCCCTAAATCGCTTTTAAATTAGTCTTCTGAGTATTTCTTGAAGATTATTTTCGAATTTTCAAAACAAATCATTTAGAGTGATATAAAAAGTGATTTTTATATTTCTAAGTATTTTCAACAATTATCGAAGACCATCAAGGTAAAACGGCGCTCGAAAAATAAAGACGGGATTTTTTACTGACGAAAATATCCCTAAAATAGGTCAACCGATCGACCCGAGGACCAACCAAATCGACCCACTGGTCGACCGGGTGTTGAATATGTGTTTCAATGTTTCAATTTCACACGATATATCGGGGATGGGTCGACCCCCAATCAACCCGTGTGGTTTTGCTCATTGGACTCTATGTTCTCCGTCAAAACAAATTCCGTGCAAGTCGACCAATAGGTCGACGGTTAACCCGTATGGGTTCCACTCAACGGACTTATTTTCAAATCTTTTGTCTTGCTGATCGGTCGACCGATCGGAAATCGACTTGAAAATCAAAATCGACGATTTTGAGCCTATGGGGACAACTTTTGCTTAAATTGTGGGATTAATTTATAACGACTATATTTTTGGCTAAACCCGCATTTCTTTCCAGATTTCATTCCCAAGAGGAGCCTATCAATATTCAAGACATCTCTTATAAATAGAGGAATATTTGAAGCAACATAACAAGAGATTACACAATACAACACAACAAGAAATCCGCAAATTTGTCTAAGTCTTTATTGTCAACATTCTTGTTGTAATAGCCTAAGATTATCACTTTCACATCTTGTTTATTAGGCTTTCATTCTTGGTTACACTTGCACTTCAAAGTTGTATACTTCATTATCGAGTTGTAATCTTGAATTTGTTTCTATCACCCAAGACAAGATATCCTTGTAAGTGTTCTTGTGGTAAGAGCACACTTGGTTGATTCTCGTTGTTGGAAGAGTTTGGTGCTCTTCAAGATGTAGAAGAGTTTGGTGCTCTTCGAGTTGGAAGATTTTCATAATCTTCATAAGTGTCGTTGTAAGAAGAGTATGGTACTCTTCAAGGTGAAGTTGTAATAGTTGTGGTAACTATTAATAAAATTCTTTTTCTTTTTCAAATCCATCCCGAATATCTTTGGGGTGGTAGAGCACGTAGTCCCTAGGTAGGGTGAAACTCTATAAATCATCGAGTGTTGTTTATTTTCCCGCACTTACATTATTGCTATCATCTTCACATTCGAAAAAGAGGGCGAAATTCAGAAAATCGGCATAATCTATTCACCACCTCTAGATTATCGTAGCCACTTGGACTAACGATTTTCTTCGCCCTCCTCCCTTTCCTACGAGACAAAGGATATGTGTCCGTCGAAACCCTCCCCGTCCAAATTCCCCGACGCAATTTCTTTCGCAACTATGTTCTTGATTCTCTCGGTATTCCAATGATGTATCAATGGTTGGTAGGGTTGTGGGTTCCGCACGACCTTGCCATTTCAACCGATGAAATACAAGATCTGCAGATACAAAACGCAGCTACCGGCATTCTTAAACTTCCCGATTTATACTTATTCACGACAACACACAACCTATTCAGAACATGTGTGCTCCAATCCAACTGGTTTATTTTTTCAACCTCAACAATCGATCGTAAAACACCAAAGTCCACGTTCGCTGCACTTGGTGTTAGAATGAAGACAATGAAAATAAAACAAAAACATTTAAAATCATCACCGTCAGCCCACCATACTCTCCATCAAAGACCTAAAAACTTCAAACTAACTTCTCCCTTAAACTTGTACCTATCGTTCCAATCGGTCATTAGAGCTAAACTCTCATTATTTCTTAAAACGCGTCACAACCTTCATTCCTTGCAAGAAGGAAACATTACAAATATCATCCACCGCCACCACAAAACTCCTATTTTGATCTATCCTAAGAAGTTGACTTGTACCATTGAAGTTGCTAATTAACCACCTTAGTATTTTTGTGGGGATTGCATTCACCCTGACCCATCTTTAATAGCCCTCCGAAACCAATGGCCTCAACATCTCTCTTTTGTACAACAACGATCGGTGCTTATACTTTACATTGCGGACACTAAATACTTTAAAAGAGTATATTACATTTTAGTTTTTTTTTTCTTTTCACTGCAACATTTTTTTCTTGTTCTTCTTCCTGTGGAATATATTCCTCACTTGAGGATCGATCCTCGTATGAAACCAAAGCCAATAGGAGGATATCATCATGTTCATCTTTTTTTGACCTCTTCGTCGGGTTCTTAGTACGCACCATTTTGTTACTACACATACCAACAACATAAACACCACATAAATCAATAACTAATAATTTACGGGTAAAAACTAGCACTATTCGACTAATACTTTTCGAATAACAACTAATACTAATGAGAGTAAGTAGTAATACAAAATGCCAAACACCACCAACATAAAAACAGAGAAATCATTACTAACACTTTATATAATGTACACTAATACTATTCAAACTAACTACTAATACATTTAAAAGAAACAAACAAATAAACAAAGAAAGACAAAAACATCTACAGAAGCGGAACCTATGGTTTTGGACTAATACTTTTCAAAGGTAACAACTAATACAATTGAGAGTAACAAGTAAAACAAAATACAAAAATCACCAACATAAAAAACAGGGCAATAAACTTGACACTGCACAAAAACAGAGACATCATTGCTAATACTTTACATGATAACAACTAATATTATATGAACTAACTACTAATACATTCAAAAAAATATTAGGTAACACGAAATTTTTGGATAACTTAAATGTTCAAAAATAATATCATTGAAGTAAACAAAAACACATAAACAACAGAAAATAACAAAAAACCTACCAAAAATCGGAAAATAGGGTTTCGAATTCAAAAATATCAAACAAATCACCACAAAACTTTAAACCCTAAACATTAAAACTTGACGAAACTAAGTTCGAAATCTTAGAAACCCTAGCATGAGGCAAACATTACCTTATTGATCGAACACGAACGATCTTTGTTATTTTGAAACCAACACGAACTT
Organism: Rehmannia glutinosa; assembly: GCA_016081115.2. Classification (NCBI taxonomy): domain Eukaryota; kingdom Viridiplantae; phylum Streptophyta; class Magnoliopsida; order Lamiales; family Orobanchaceae; genus Rehmannia; species Rehmannia glutinosa. The sequence goes on along the minus strand of CM071928.1, from coordinate 16,456,953 downwards.
CAAACCACGAACCGAACTGTGTGTGGTCTTCAAAAACTTCGAACGAAAATGGTACAAGATCTTGAAACTTCACGCACCAACTTCCGCTTTGAAAGAGTTACGTGTAATGCAAGAATTTTGTGCAATGAAATGTGATACTTGAGAAATGAGAAGTCACGTGAAAAGAATGGACGGTTCAAAGAAAGTGGGAAGAGTTTGATGTATCAAATGCCAATCGAAAATTGAAAAGCCACTTTGAAAATTACAAAACTACCACTAGCGGGCGTAAATTACAAAGATGCCACTGGTCGCCACCAGGTCGCGGGTCGATCCGTCTAATGGGTCGAGTAGTAGGGTGTCAATCCGACCCAACACGAGAACCCGACACGAACCCAACCTGGTTACTTGAGAGAAATTCGAACACGACCGAATCGAACACGACTAACACGAACCCGACACGGTTACCAATTTGTCTAAAACGTAGTTGTTTTATTTTTACTTAATTTTTGATGCATTTTGAGCATAACCCAAATCAAACACGAACCCAACCCGATGGACCTAATTTACACCTACTACGGTCTGCCCGACAATCTGACACGAGTTTTGTATTTTTTTATTTGGTTAACTCGATTTACTCGCTACGCTGAAAATACTTGAGGATAGCGACTCACCCCTCATCACTAGAGTTGTCAAAAGCAAGCACCTCGGGCTGGCGCATCCCATCGGGTTTTTCAAAAAAAAAAATCAAGTCGGTAGGGCGGGCAAACAATGTCGGACCACAAATTTGGGAGCCTAGTCCGCCCAGGCAATGAAAAATACACTAAAAGTGTCGGGATCGATCGGACCGGGCTTTGAGGCCAAATTTTTGGGCCTATGATATTAAAGCCCACCAGTGAAAATACATGGTTGTTCGGGCCGACCCATCGGGCGGACCTAATTGATGACTCTACTCATCAACGCCAAGATATGGTAGTGGTCTCGGCGACGCAATTAGATTCTCCTGGGGTAAAGAGAACAATTATGTTCGACCCCAAATCTAATAATAGTTGATCTCTCCCTGAATCGAACATACGCGATACTATTTAGTATGAGTTTCCACCAAATCTTATTCAACTTGATGCTCGCGTATATCTCGAAAGCAATTTGATGGAGTGGGGTTTAGAATCATAACCTCCACCCCACAATACTTTCAATATTTTAGATTCATGCATGACAACATCTATATAATCAATAAAAATCTTGAGACACAGAGATATCTCACACCGGGTTAAAAAGGCATAACCCATACTATTTTCGATCTATGGGACATCCATCATTTTTATGGATGGCCTTAATCGTATGGGGGATATCTATATAGTCATTATTATCAGTCTTGAATTCTACATTTACTTGCATACCTCTTAAAAAAAAAAAAAAATTTAACTTTTTTTTATTTATTTCTCTTATAGGACCACAAAGCAAAAGCTAATGATGATTTTTGAATGTTGAACCATTAGTTAGCATTATTTTAAATCACATTAATTTGAAAAGCTGTTTTTAAAAGAAAGTAAACTGATCTCTTTTTGAACTCATTCAATTCGACTAGATTTTGAGGAATATTTTCTTTCCCTCAGACGTCATTCTCCCAAAAATAGTTTTCCAATTACATGGCATATTGTGAAAGTCCACCTTGTCTATATGTAGGGTGTCAATTTGCGTTGGATCCAGGTTAGTGGCCCAGGTTCGCGTGTCCACGTGTCGGTGCCGACCTAAATACGACTTGTTTAATTATTCGTGTCGAATCCCGAACCCGGACCGACCGCTTATTTCACATGTAGCCCGGGCCCAACCCGCATAACCTGTCTAATAAAATTATTTTTATATACATTTAATAGTTTTAATTGGATAAATTTTTTTAAAAATTAATCACTATCGTACACCATTCAATCAATAAAAATATCATAATTCACAATATACAAAAAGAAATATCATAATTGCATAAATAACATAACATACTAATCATATTTTAAGGACAATATTCAAAAAGACATGCATAATAATAACAAATACTTAATTAAGGAGGTTTTATCATTTAAGTTTTAAGGATATGTCTTGCTTGTTGTTTCTTCTTACAATTAATTATTTACTATTTTTTTTTTTTAAATTCACAAATGGGTTAAACGGGTTAAATAGGTCATAGTAGGTTGACCCGAACCCGACCTATTTAATTGGCGGGTTATTCGGTTCGACCCCATTTCGACCCTACCAAGAAATCGGACCCATACCCATTAATTTCGTGTTAGATTTGTATCGGGTTTGCGTGTCGGGTCCGAAATTGACACCCTATCTATATGTAACCTCTCTTATATAGTAATTAGTACTAGTAAACAACCGTGTGTTACACGAAGTTTGTCAAAACTTAACTTTTAGCGTCAGAAATTAAAAATAAAAGCATCAATCATAAATTATTTCTATCCTTGATATAAAATATCAAAAGTTTTCAGAGACACTATTTCCATTTCATTTACTGTATAATCTTCCAATCCTCATTTTATATAAATAGGAATCTATTTCAGCATATATACCAAAAATATTTTAAACAAGATAATAAATTTAAAAGATAGTGTTCATAGAATTCATGATACTTCGTCTTTTAAATTATAAAATATAAAACTAATTCAATGAGCAAAATATGTTCTATAAAAATATTGAGTCTTTTTCTCTTGCTTGCTCAATTTGAGCATTTGTTTTATGCGTATAATAATATATTGAAGCTTTAAAAGATAACAAATTTAAAAGATATTGTCATTAGAATTCTTGATATTTGGATTACTTGTTAACTTTTAAATTATAAATTATGTTATTAATTCAAATGAAAGAATATATTCTAAAACAAACATAGGTTTTGAACTAATAGTCTTTTTTTTTTCTTTCTTGATCATTTTTTGTACTTTTGTTTATAAGTATAATATAATATTTAAGTTTTAAAAGATAACAATTTTAAAAGATAATCTAGATATAATTCTTGATTTTTGGATTATTTGTCTTTTAGATTTGTTGTTTTTTAAATTTGTTATCTTTCAAATTGAAAAATATATTATTAATTCACTTTTGAATTTGTATGCCACATGATAATTGTGAAGCAACCATGTGGATTTGAAAGAATGAGGAATTGACGTATGTTCAAGATTAATGAGGTGATGACGTATATCATCAACTTTTTGTTTTTTCTTTTAGTATATAGAGTTGATGTACATGAAAACAACCAAATTTAACAAGTAAAGTGATTTACTAATTACCAATAATTGTTATATCAACATCAAGGAAAGGCAAAAACGACTGACATGGAATACCCGTAAGTTCAAAATTAATTTTTATATATCATAGTCTCACTCTTTCAACACCACAAAAGTATCACAAAATACATCATTTACAAATGAATACCAAAGTACTCGAATTAAAATGATCAAACTGACTATTATTATTGTTTATTTTTTAAATTAATGACAAAATGACCAATTTGTCCGGATTACTAACTAGCAATTCTAAAAGAGGTGTTTTGTTACTAATAAAAAGCTTAAAGGAACTAATTATTTTAACTATTTCAAATGATAAATGCAACTATTCCTTGGGCCAGTTTTTTGTAAATGTTCCAAGTACAAATTTAACGGCCTTGAGATCCTATAAAAATTCTTAGAAATTGTTTTAAATGATAGACAAATAAACCAACATTGGAATGTCGCATACATGAATATTGAATACCCAAACTTGCCTAAACAACCAAAATTATATGTGATTCGCACACATGAATATCGAATACCCAAACTTGCCTAAACAACCAAACTTATATGTGATCGAATTAAGCTCGACTTTCCGGCTAAAAGCTCTTCAAGTTACATGTAATATACATATAGTTAATTGCACGTCAAAACCCACTCTAAAAGTTTCAGAACACTTTAAATTTTGTAAACAGGAGTAATTCCAAGTAAATGGAAACATTTCCTCATGACAACTGCCGTTGCCTCGCATAACAAGAGCCTACTCGTCTCCTCTGCTGATCCGACGACCTACAAAATTTATAAATCCCAAGATTCAGACAAAGTCAGAGAAATCAAAATTGATATTAGGAAATGTATTTGTATGTTTGTGCTATGATCCGTTAGACAAGATTCAGATCTTGGATCACTGACCAAAATACTTATTATATTTTTGGGTGCAAATATTAAATTGAAGGCTTCATACCTGGCAGTTTGTATAGAATCTGGTGAAATCTTCTGATAAATTGTATAAATATTCGCACAACAAATTCGGGAAAAGATTGGTGCATGCCTCTTCAACAATCTGAGAAGGCAGAAGTGAAGTAAGATACAAGAGAAATACATTAAGCAAAATAGTGTGAACATTTCCAATGCCACGAACAAGGAGCCTATAGTGATAGGAGAACTACGATGTTACCTCTGCAAACTGGAGTAAGTGAAGCCCTAACGTACGTTCATCGGGGTGAACCAAGTCTAACGTCCCAGTCTGTTGCAAATATCAAGAACAGCAACTATGTGAATCATAAATTACTCTAAAAGTTCAAAACTGAAGGTTGGCCATTTAAGAAAATGTTTGGAAAAGATTAAAGTTAATGATTTAGACCAAATTACATGGTGAAAAGCATGGTAAAAAACGCATATAAATTTTCTAAAGGAGTTGGCTTACCTTTTTCAATTCTTCTATATCTTTCCCTGATCTCCTGATAATTGAGCAGATTCGAGCATGTGCATACAACAAATATACAGCAGTATTTCCCTGCTCATAAAGAAGAAAGCAATAAGGAACAAATTGAAAGAATGCAAATAGAGTTCAATCAGAAACATAGACATAAGCCAACAAGTTGGAAGGCAATATAGCAAGAACAGCTCTCAAAAATTGACAATCCAAAACCATAATATCCTTCATAAACATATGAGATACTCATATACTAGCTAAACCATAAATTAATACTATTATTATTTTCTTTCTTCATTTATAAACTCATTGTAGTCAATGGACACACCTTGTCATTGAGCATCTGGTCAAAACTGAAGGTGTAATTGGTTGTTCTGTTATTCTTCAGATCAGCGTATCTGTTTTCAATAAATAAAAAATACGTCCTATAAGCCAAAAACTAAGGGAAGACTAGTGACCCTTCTATCAAAACAAACAAACTAGCATGTGCATATGCCTCCATTTTCGGAAGCATAACTACAATGTAAAACCAAAAAGTAGTTGATAGATCCAGAGTACCTCATATTGGATCAAATTTAAAAGCAGAGATAAAAGATGATTAATTAACTACATGTATATAGATTGCATGTGTTTTTTTTTATATGGTCTTATTACTGAAGCAAAATTAATCAGGAAAAACCATTAAGGGTACTTACTTAACAGCCCCATATCCAACTGCTTCAGCAGTCTTTTCGAGCTCCTCTTCGGTCCACTCAGTAGCCTTGCCTGACGTACATTTGAAGTACTTGTGAGGTCCAAATTTTCAGAGCATAAGTGATTATAACAGATGTATTACTCAGGAAACCTAGTAACTGTATATCGACAAGGATTAAGCAACTAACCTCTTTCAATTAGAGCTGCTTTGCATCTATTTTTGGCTTCATCAAGTAAATCGACTAGTTTCACAGTTTCAGTACTGCGAGTACGGAATCTCTTTCCATCCTCTCCTAGAACAAGCCCAAACCCTACGTGGCTAGCTCTAGGATACTTATTATCCTCAGCTGGAAGCCAACCAGCTCGTTTGGCAGCCTGAAAGAACATTCCGAAAAGCTCATTAGCCTCCAAACTTGCATATATGGGTGCTAAATAAAGAACTGATGCACCATAAGTAGGCATGCCATTATGTCAGATGTTCAAACTTACAGTAAAGAACATCTCAAAGTGCTCCTTTGGCCAACATCAGTTACATATATAATCCACTCAGCTTTTTCCTCATTCAGTCGATACCTATATATGGTACATGTAAGTCTTGTAACAAAAAGCACTTTCCACGGTTAACAGCAAAAAAGTTACCTTACAAGTTTGATATCAGTTACATTATTGACATATCAACATTTGATAAAGCAACAATGGTTGAATATTAAAGAGCAGGGTCATTACAAATATGCAAACATGGGTGGATAAAGAAGTTTTCAGCTGATGATCTGAAAATCCTCTAAACCAGGAAAACTTTTCAGAGGAAATAGTTATATACATATAGAGAAACAGAAAGGATTAGAGAGAACTTCCATGAAGAGAATATGAATAAGAGAACAGAAGAAATGGAACTCACCACAAAGCAGTGAGATCAGTTGAAGCATAGTTGTACCCACCATCCCTCTTCACAACAATAAGTGGAATATTTTTTCCTTCAATAAAGATAACACGAGCGCCTTCACTTTCTTCAATTAATCCCTGATTACTCAATAACTCTAGAGCCCCAGGGATATAAGGATTGTAAAAGCTTTCCCCCTGGTGGAAATGAAAAAGACTTGTATAAATTCAAATTTCACAGAAGCTTAGGAAACAAGTCAAACAAATATCATCTCATACACCTCTTAGGAATCTAAAAGCTTTCTCCTTGCTGAAAAGAGAGAAATATTTACATCAACACATACCTTATAATAGCAGCCGAAAAATAAAGGTGGGCATTAAAATTAAAGATTGAGAGTCCTCTAATACCTTTTCCTCCAAGTGAACTCCAAGCCGCTGATAAACCTTTTCATATCCTTTTCGACTAATTTCACAAATTTGAGACCACGCCTTCCGGTACTTCTCATCTCCAGCCTGTAATATGCATATAGATATAGCATCATGCACAAAAAGTATAAACAGAGACTTCTAGATTATTTATGACTTCAACATTTTGACATGTTCGAATGGTTTTGTAATTACTTCTTAAGGATCATTCAGGCCAGAAGAATCAAACAATTATAAAGAGTCAAGCTCGACAATCATTAAGCTATCTAGTTATTTACCTGAAGACTGACTACTGCCCGTTGGGCCCTCTCCTTAAAAACAGGGTCACTGTCAAATCTTTGCTTTGATGCTTTATAGAATGCCTGAAAAATCAGGAATCGAGTAAATAGGAGAGAACCCCTATACACCATCAACTAGCAAATCTGTTTAATGAACTGCAGCATTTATATTTCTTTTTATGTATAAAAGCCTAGCCAACAATCACAATCAAAAATAATAACGAAAACAAATTGCAAAATTAAATCCCAATAGACATTAAGAAGATATGAAATTAAGATATTATTGAGGAGAGGAAAATACATTTGAAATATAAAATACGATAAATTTTTCCATAAGCACAAGTCTCTTTAAATGTCTGGAAGATCAGTGTCCACTAATTGAATCACAAACAAGCCATTCTCAACTTCCACAATTAACACAAATCTAGAGTAGCAAACAGTCAACAATCTAATTAAATGTTACAAGAGACCAAGGGCAACCGATGCTTGCAATAATACGCTATCATGTTAAAAAAGAGAAACAAACAAAAGGAAAAGACTGGTCTTTAGTGGAACTTTGTCAACAAGGTGTTGTAGGTTGTAGTAAAGGCTCAAAACTGAATCATGAACACTAAATTCAACAAGTCTTTATCAGATAAGGAAATAATCATTGAAGAAAGTTTAAATCCACTTAAGAATTACAATTAAAAAGTTAGATGAGATCAAACATGTAAATATTGCATAGAGATGCTACATATATTAAGCATAAACTAGAAATAGAAAAATAAAGGTCTCTAATGATTTTAAATATGAGTAGGAAATTACTAATCAAATGATAGAGTAGAACCAAATTATATGTTTAACATCTCAGTGGTGTGTTTGGGTGTGTGTGAATGTGTGTTGCGAGAGGAAGAGGCGAAAGACTCCATTTTTATATATTTTATGCATACAGAATATATAATAGACAAATGTATATTACAGTTAACTCTATTTTTCAGTTACTAGTGAAAAAGTGTTATGTTATATGATTCCCACTTGATGATTTAAACAACAATTAATGATTGGGGGGAGGGGGAAGGGAATCACTAAAGCTCCATGCTCTTTACGTAAAAAAACATTCTCCCAACTCAAAAGTGAAAAGAGATGGCCAATATAACTCCACAAAATCTGTGAGGACCAAAGGGTATTCAGAATGTCCTCTCACCTCCAGGTCTCCAATAGCTTGATCATTGGCAACTTCCCCGCTGGGAAACTTTTCAAATAGGTATTCGATTAGCATACCAAACTGGAAAGAATTCAGACAGCATTAGAATTCATGATAGTGATAAACAACAATCATTATTTCTACTAGGAAATCACACTCCAATATTAGGAAAATACTTCAGTTCAGCATCAGGGCCCCTTGATGAGGTTCTTCATCTTCCAATACCAAATATTATTTGATGACAACTTACAGAGAAAAAAATTCAACAAGTCATGCTGAAAGATTGATTTCCGTAAAAAGACATCAGAGAAGTGAAAAGGGATTTTTTGTCATGGATGTTTATTGAATTGAATGTGTTCATTTTAGATTGCAAGAATGTCGAAACCAAAATAAAATCTGCAGTTGTTACAGGAGGAAAAATATACTATAGTATTTAAGAGCAGAAGTATTGAGCAAAATGCCAAAATCTAATATATCTTTCACAACTTTAACTAATACATTTTATATAATAATTATTTGGACGCGAGATCCATAACCAGAAGATCAATAACTTAAAAATATAAGCATAACTTTTATTATTGGCAACATGCAGACAATCACATACCTGTGTCCCCCAGTCTCCAACATGGTTTCTCCGAAGAACCTCCACATTTGAAAATTCCAGCATGCGGGCCAGGGTATCCCCAATGATAGTCGATCTTAAGTGACCGACATGCATTTCTTTTGCTATGTTGGGTGAGGAAAAGTCAACCACAGCCCTTTTAACAGGAAGTTTAGGAGCCCACGTTTCAATACCATCAACTAGCATCTTTTGAATGCTCTGCACCAATTTGGGCAAAAAAATTCATACACAATACAAAGAAAAGTTCAGCTAAAATAAAAGATGTTCTTATAGCAAATTACCTTGGCTATCCAAGGGCGAGATAGTACAACATTTACAAAGCCAGGGCCAGCAATTGAGCAAGAATCTACCATTTCTGATGCAGGAGATTCTTCATAATGGCCTATAAAGTAAACAGAATTAATGAACATTTCATGACATCAGGCATCCACTTAGGAACAAAAAATTTACAGCATGATAGAGCGCTCATTTTATTTTATTCTTTAGCATATAAAACTTACAACATAAAAAGAAATGTAATAAAGCATTCTTTATCATCAGCACCTGTCCTATTGGTTGGGGACCTTTGAACTGGGTACCCTTTCCTTTAACTTTTGACCACAAGCCCATGGCATTGTTGCTGTAGCAAGACAGAATTTCTTTATTTAGAGGTCACAGTTGTAGTAAGGCTAAAAGATTATCTATTGCTGAAGACTACCATTGAACAAATAAACTAGAAATTCAAATGCAAACTTACTGTTCCATTAAATTCATTAGGTCAATATTTGCATAGCAACATAAAAAGGAAAAAGCTTTACCATTGATAATCACCAAATTTAGGATTTTGGCATGGAGCAATAGCAGGATCTACATCCGACTCTTCAGGGACTGTTACTCTCAATGATTCTTCAAATAACTTCGCTTAGCTGTTGCTTAAGACTTCCACCTATCTCTTGATCCTGTTTAATGATAAATCAACCAGAATTTATGACAGATGTGGGAAATTTGTAGCCTGTTTCAGCTTTCGTAAGTGTATTAAATGCCCATGCATGTGTATTAAGCTTACGTGCTAAAAACTGTCTTTGACTGTACTAATAGTCTAATACCAGTAAATACTTTTTGCTCTTGAAATGAAGCTTCTTTAATAAAATAGTTATACGAACTCACATTTTCCATGCTTGTCAAGGACGATGCTTTAGCTCTGAGGAAAAGTCTCCGAGAAGTAGTAAGAATACCTGTCTAGTTTCATGAGGCCAACAAGAAAATTACCAAATGCACCAGTAAATGTAACATCTGAATTGATACAAAGTAGTCAGGAGAGGTTAATGAAAAATAGCATGAACATATTAAATATATATAAAATCCGCAGGCCATTACAAAAGAAAACTCAGGTCACGTTCCTGCACGTTTCTATGTTTGTAATGGACTTACTTCCATAAACCTTCAACAGCAGAAAGTTACCCATAATTTTCATATGGTAATCAAATGCCAAAACAATACAAAAAGCACAAAGAAGAAGAATAAGAAGAAGAAGAAGAAAACAATCAATGAATTATATGGAAATGCACCACAGATCAAAGATATAACTACTCCAGTTGGTAACTGAAGATCAAGAAACTATATTTCACCAGCATGAAATTTGGGAAAATAAGAGGTGAAGGCATGAACTGAAGATATTGGAACTTTTTCAAAAGAGAAGAATCAACCACCTGCAACGATAGAAAAATACAATACCCCGAAGTCGCCAGTTTTAAAAATTAAGAGAGTTGTTTCTGGCAAGGCACATAGACTGCACATATTAGATTTATGGAAGGTTACGGCTCCCAGAATCTTCCACACTTTCTCTATCTCTCATGGTGTTTCAATGTCATCCAGAAAGAACCATTCAATTCTTTTTCATTTTAGAATCTCATCTTCTTAAATATGTCCTTTTATAATGACGCTGTGCATTATAACTATGTTCCAGGACCAAAACTGCACACATGACAAGTAATTGCATATAAACCTTGAGAATTTATCAGATTACTCTGTCATGATTGACTTTTCTTTCACATATTAATACATCATCAATGGATGCATGCGTTGTCTAACTTTTTTGTACTAAATTGCATTGTCAATAATCAAATCAACACCTTGTGAGATCTTGATTTTGTAAATATTAACAATTGGCTATCATTGGCTGTTGCTACTGCATACTCGTTGAACTATTTTAACGAGTTACTTCCATGTCTACTTTATTTTTAATTATTTTATTAGCAAGCAATTATTTCCTGTTGCATATTGAAATAACTGTCCCCTTTCATTACTCTCACTCCACAAAAATATCTAATTACCGCTCTAGGAAGGAAAAAAATCCCCATTCTAAAGAAAAATGCCCAATAAAGCTCTCACCCTCATATATCCCCTTCATTCACACTTGAAATGGCATATCATTGATATAATCCTTACAATAACAGAAAAACAACTCGAACTCCACCATTCATACACAAATAATAAGAACTAGACATAAATCCCAGCTTCGCCAATTCTATTTGCAAATTCAAAATTTGTTAACATGTTTCAATACAAAAACTAACTTTCATGATTCGTAATATCCGCCATAACAAATGAGCAACAACCTGAAAAATAAACGGCGTAGCACCGACGCACAAACATTCTCCAGCACATTCAAACAATGAAGATAGAGAACGACAGAGAATGAGATACAGACACACACACACACACACACACACACACACACACACACACAGAGAGAGAGAGAGAGAGAGAGAGACTTACAGTTGGTGGATAAGGAAATGGAGGAATGACGGTTGAGGAGAGAGAGGCGACTGAATTGCAACGGAGCGAAAACCGGCGGAAGCAAAAGACCAAATTGTGAGCAATTCATTAGTGTGTATTTATATATAGATGGTGTTCGTGTATTAACTTCACCTAGTAAAGGTGTAAGTGTGTTTTTTTTTTTTTTTTTTCCCGTCTGAGTGAGGACCTTTGGTGGAGATGCGCTAGCCTGACGCTTGTTTAGGGTTTTTGAGGGATTCCTATTGTCTGTGTCGTCTTTTGTCGTTGGCTGAAAACCATCCAATGCTGTCGTGCCACGACAGCGCGCGGTGCATTCGTGTTTCCGCAGAGAAAATAAACGAATAACCTTTTTTTTTTTTTTTTTTTTCATATTGTAGGAAACTAGGAATAAAAACCTATTTATGTTATAATAAATTTGTAGAATATGGACTTTAGCACAATGTTTGTAGTCTAAAGTTAAAAATTCTTTTCACATGTGCAACTACTACATAAATTTGGTAGGTGAATTTTGGCTATAAATATGCCATAATTTTACTTGTAAATTACACACAACAATATCAAAGAGAAATAGAAAATTACTTTCTCTCTACAATATTATCTCTCTCTAATATTTATTTCTTAATATTTTGATAGTTTTATAATAATTCTCTTGTGTTCTTAAATTGTTGTTCTATAACACGTTATCGCACGAGTCTTTACCCGATTGTTAAAGTTTTTGGTGAGTACGGTAAGTTTTCTTCATTTCTTGATTTAAAATATTATTATGGCTAACCTCGAAAACTAGATTTTATTGATCTTGATATTGCTAGAAAAATTATATGTCATGGGCTTTAGATGTTTGAAATTCATCCAGACGCTAAAGGTTTGGGTGATACTATAAAAGAAGAAAAATAGTGCATCTCAAGACAAGATAAAGCTAAAAATATGATTTTTCTCTGTCATCATCCGGGATGAAAATTTAAAAATAAAATACCTTACGGTAAAAGATCCATCTATCCTTTGAAAAATATGAAGGAAAGGTATGACCACCTGAAGTTGGTTATACTTCCAAAGGCCCGATATGATTGGATAAAATTGCGGTTTCAAGATTTCAAATCCGTAAGTGACTATAATTCTATGTTATTTAAAATTTCTTCAAAATTGAAATTATGTGGAGAAAGTATTACGGATGGAGATATGATTGAAAAGACACTCTCTTTTTCATGCTTCGGTTTGCTCTCCCGCAGCAAAGAATACTGAGAAAAATGTTTCACAAAGTATTCGACTTGATTCCGTGCCTTGTGGCCGAACAAAATAATGAATTGCGATAAAAATCACGAATCTCAACCTACTGGTTCTACTCCATTGCACAAGTGAATGCGACTAGAGCTCAAAATGTTAATAATTTTAGAGGTCGTGGGAGGCCGTGGTCGCGTCGCGCCGTGGTCGTCGTCGTGGAAGATTTACTCCATATAATCGTGGTAGTCGAATAATTCAAATCAAGAAAATACAAGTAAACATCCAAGTGGAACATAAATGATAAGAAAGGAAAAGAGAAAGTGATAAATCCGGAGAATGGTGGAGAAGAAGTATTACCGATGCGGAATAAAAGGTCACCGGTCACGTCTTGTCATACGGCCAAACATTTGGTAGAGCTTTATCAAGCATCAATTTGCAAGAAAGATAGAAATGCCGAAGCAAATTTCACTTCCGATCATCCCGAAGATGATAATTTTGATGACTTGAATGTGGATATTACACATCCGGATGTGGTGATTTCTTTGAGCATCCGAGAAGGGAGGATTGATCACTTAATTGGTGATGGGAATGTTTAATCGCTGATATGTATGCTTTAAATTAGTTTCTAAAATATTTCAAGTAATTCATTTGGTATTGTAAAAGTGAGAATGTTTTGATTGTGCTTATATGTATTTTCCTAAAGATATATTTCCTTGAACTTTTTATATGAATGATATTTTATCACAATATTTGTGTTTATAATTTCAATCACAAAAATATCATTATAATTCCACTAAATCATTCACAAATTTCATATTCAAAATTTCTCCCCCTAACGGTAATGTAACGGCTATGAACAGTAATTTTTATCTATAAATATACCAACATTTCATTCAACAAATTCACACATATTCTCTCAAGTCTCATCTCTCTAAAAACTTCATAATTCTTTCATTCCAAGAAAATGGTTAACTTAATTGTAGTTTATCTCATTACATTGGTCTTCTTGAACATTATCTTACTTTTTATTTGGGAATATCCTCCTAACATTTTTGGCTTATGATTAATCTTCATATCTTCATGGTTTTTCCTTTGTTAGCATGGGCAATTATTTTTAACATGTAATAATTAGATGATTATGTATGTCTATCTCATTTATGATTTCGAATAAAATCTTTTATATTTAAATTTTTATTATGCCTCGATGTTATTATTTAACTGTTTCATGATGATCGATTTTTTTATAAATATGAAATCATAAACATAATTGTATAATATTAATTCAATAATATTATATTAGGTGTATATGGGAAACACCGAGAAGAAAGATTATTGTCTACTTGACAAAGGCAACAACGCACTTAATATTAACGAGTAAATCATATTTCTCGAGTGTAAAATCGCGCAAGGCACAAATTACAACTATATCCGGTCCCGTTAAGATTATTGATGGCTCCGGAATGCAACATTAATATTGTTTGCAATGGTACAATCCTGCAGATTGAAAATGTATTATTATCTAGTAGATCAAAAAGAAATCTACTAAGTTTTAAAGATGTGTGTGATAATGGATATCATTTAGAGACACTAAATGACCATGATAAAGAATGTTTATGTATCACATCATATAAAATGGGCAAGAAGAACGTGCATGAGAAATTTGAAGCGACAATTTCTGGATTGTATTATATCCCAATTAAAGCTTTTGAATCCTATGCCACCATGCCTTGGAAGCTGGTAAATCTGATATATTTGGGTTATGGCATGATCGCCTAGGACACCCAGAACTACTATGATGCGTAGGATTATGGAGCATACCAATGGACATCCATTGAAAGGTACAAAAATGTTGATTTCGAAAGATTATTTCGTGAATCGTGTTCACAAGGAAAACTCATTTCTAGACCTTCACCGAAAAGGTTGGTTATGAATCACCATCATTTTTACAACGTATTCATGGTGATATTTGTGGACCAATACATCCAAAGAAGTGGACCATTTAGATATTTTATGGTATTAATAGATGCATCATGCGGATGGTCACACGTATGCTTATTATCTACTAGAAATGTTGCATTTGCTCGATTATTAGCGCAAATTATTAAACTCCGAGCACATTTCCTGATTATCCTATTAAGAATATAAGAATGGATAATGTTTGAGAATTTACATCAAAAAGTTTTGATGAATATTGCGCAAAGATTGGGAATTAATGTTGAACATCCAAGAAGACATGTTCATACTCGAGAATGGGATGGTCAATCCCGATTAAACGAAATTCAGTCATTGCTCGTACATTATTAATGAGATCAAAGCTCACTAGTATAGAATGGGGTCATGCGATTGCATGCATCGTGCTTATCGATTATGACCTCTCGCTTATCATATGCATTCCCTATGCAATTAACTCTTGGTTTTGAGCCCGATATTTTACACCTACGTACTTTTGGGTGTGCTTTTCAAAGCCGATTCCACCTCATCAAAGGACAAAAATGGGTCCACAACGTAGACTTGGTATATACGTTGGATTTGATTCTCCATCAATTATTCGATATTTGGAACCAATAACGGAGATTTATTTACCGCTCGTTTTGCGGATTGTCATTTTGATGAAACAACATTTCCGTCAATGGGAAATGATAAAGATGTGTTGCAAAAGCCGTTGAGAATCTCTCCTGAATGAACAAAGTTTATCCTATTTGGACCCGCGTCTCTAAATGTGAAAGTGAGGTGAGTAGAATCATTCATTTACAAGAATATTGCCAATAAACTTCCTGATGCATTTAATGATGCTAGTAAAGTTACAAGGTCTCATATTTCGGCTGTGAATGTTCCGCCAGGATTATTGTTCCTGAAGAACATAAGAAAATGAATGATAATATCCCACGTCAAAAACGTGGTAGACCTATTGGCTCAAAAGATATTGTTCCTCGAAAAAGAAAAGGAAAAATTGATACTAATGAGCAAGCTCCGGATGAATCAGAGAGCCTAATATCTTAGAAAATATTCGATTAAAAATTCTCGATAAAGACCGAGAACCCCTTGAGCTATTGTAATGAGGTATGGGAACGAAATGAAATAATCATTGATGATAAATTTGCATTCTCGGTCGCTCAAGAAATCATTGATGATGATTATGATAGTGAACCACATTCTATAATAGAATGTCGTCAAAGGACTGATTGGCTATGTGGGAGGAAGCAATAAAATCCGAATTAGCTTCCTTAGAGAAATGAAATGTATTTGGACAAATTACTCGAACTCCAGACAATGTAAAGCCCATAGGATACAAATGGGTATTTGTTCGAAAAAGAAATGAGAAAAATGAGATCGTGAGATATAAAGCCCGACTCGTAGCTCAAGGATTCTCTCAGAGACCTGGGATAGATTATGATGAGACATATTCACCGTGATGGATACAATCACGCCCGCTTTTCTCATTGGTATGGTTGTCCATGAAAGTTTGGATATCGTTTAATGGACGTAGTAACAACATATCTATATGGTTCACCGGATTCTCGATATTTATATGAAAATCCTGATGGATATAAAATGCCAAAGTCGGCACTCCTCGTGAGATATACTCGATCAAACCGCAAAGATCGTTGTATGGGTTAAAGCAAACTGGGTCGCATGTGGTATGATAGTGAATGAATACCTTTCTAGAGAAGGTTACAAAAATAATCCTATTTGTCCATGCATTTTTATTAAAAGATCGAGATACGGATTTGCTATCATAGATGTATATGTCGATGACATGAATTTGATTGGCACTCACGAAGAGTTATCTAATGTCTTTGATGAATATCTAAAGAAAGAGTTTGAGGTTAAAGATCTTGGGAAAACCAAACTCGTCTTGGTCTTGAGCTAGATCATAAAGATAATGGAATACTTGTCCACCAATCGCTTATACAAAAAGATTGCTCAAACGGTTTAATATGGACAATACTCATTCCTCGAGTACCCCTATGGTCGCATTTAAGTTTAGATCCAAATAAAGATCCATTTCACCAAAGGAGTCCGATGAAGAGATTTTAGGTCCTGAAGTACCTTATCTCAATGCTATTGGATCATTAATATATTTAGCACAATGCACCGCATCAGATATCGCTTTTCTTTGTCAATCTACTTGCGCGACACATCTGAACCAACTAGAAGACACCGGAATGGTATTAAACATATTTTTCGATACCTCGGTGGTACTATAGATTTGGGGTTATTCTACTCAAAGGAATCCACTAACTCGGATTAGTTGGTTATCTTTGATGCGGGATATAGATCGATCCACACAAAGCTCGGTCCACAATCTGTTATGTATTTTGCTATAATAGTACAAATATATCATGGCGATCTACCAAACAAACATTAGCTTCTTCTAATCACTATGAGATTATTGCTCTTTATGAAGTCGCAAAGAATGCATTTGTTAAGATCTGTTATATCTCATATTCAAATAGTTGTCAATTGAAGTCGATTCTGACAGATACCACCACTATTATTTATGAGGATAATGCAAAGACGTATAGCACAAGTAAGAGGAGGTTACATAAAAGGTGATAGGACCAAGCATATTTCACCAAAGTTTTTCCATACACATGAACTCCAAAAAAATGGAGAGGTGGATATTCAGCAGATTCGCTCCTGCCATAATCTTGCTGATTTATTTACAAAATCCTTGCCGACGTCAACATTCGAGAAACTAGTTTACGGCATTGGAATGAGAAGAGTCAATATGAAGCAAGATTAATGGATCAAGTTATGCAGCTAATATCCTACATTTCAGGGGGAGCGAATATACTGTGCGTTGTACTCTTTTTCCCTTTTGTCTGGTTTTTATCCCATTGGGTTTTTCCAGCTTAAGGTTTTTAATGAGGCAACTTATGCACAAGTCAGGATTTGAGAATGTACTCTTTTTCCCTTATGTCCGATTTTTTTCCCACGGGTTTTTTTGGCAGGGTTTTTAACGAGGCATACTCATCCAACTTACTACATCTACGTCCAAAGGGAAGTGTTATAATAAATTTGTAGAATATGGACTTTAGCACAATGTTTGTATTCTAAAGTTAAATTTTTTTCACATGTGCAACTACTACATAAACTAGCATTCCACTGCGTGCGATGCACGGAGTGTATATTATAAAAAAATTAACTTTTTTTTTGGAAATTTAAATGAGTAGAATCTATATAAATAATAAAATGAATTAAATAATGATTAAATAATGAATAATAAAATTTGGATGAATATGCCGTTATAAAAAAACATGCCAAAAATAAGAACGTTATAAAAATTGGGACGAATTGACAAAAGTAAATTATACTATTTGAACCCTAAAACATGTAAATATAACCAAAAAAAGGCCCATATATATGGGCCAAATATTAAGGACCAAATATAACTATTTCCAAAACTTTAAAAATGAAAACCAATAACCTCACGGTTGGACCAATAATTTCACCAGTTTAGTTGGGTGAAAAACACACATATGGATTGCTCAAACCAAAATATAAAAATAAAAATAAAAAGACCACTACAATTAATGGGAAAAAAATACCACAATAAACAACAACACATAAAGTTCTATTGAATAACATTTCTCAAATCCGATGCCCCACTTAAATGGTTTCTAAAATTTCTGGAACACCCATAAACCCACACGCGCGCGCGCACACACACACAAAGGTTTTTGAGAGATTCTTCATTATATAATCGATTATTGTGACGTTTATCTTATTTTATACATCTAAATTTCTTTTTCCTTTTCCATTTAATTTCCCATTTAATGCTTCGATAGCATTTTCTAAGTTCGAAATCTTGTTTTCATTTCTTGTATCGATCGGAAATTGAGGCCTTTTTTTCGATCGAAAAAGGGATAGCCTCCGTTCAAAAATACCTATATGTCAATAATTTTCAAATTCTTGTGAAGTGTTTTTTTTTAGTTTATATTCGACATTCCTTTTTTTGAATTTACAGATTAAATAGGTTTGTTCAACCTATTAAAAACTTAGAGTTTTAGAGGTTTTTGTATTAATACTTTTTTCTAAAGATCTGGGTCTAGATCGAGTTTAAGGGTTTTTTTTAATGTTAAAAATTTGAAGATCTAGATATTGTTTTTCTAAGAGATCTGGACATACTTAGAGTTTTACGGGCTTTTACGAAAAAAAAACAAGATTAATATATTTTTCTAAAGATTTTTAAAGGGGTTTTTAATGCGAGAAAAATCGAAGATCTATATTTTTATATTATATCCGGACCTATTATTTAGATATTTAGGTGTTTCTTATGACCACATATCTTCATGCTCTAACAGCTTTATGTATTTCGATTTTTTGGTAGTTATAATACTTAAAAACTTCGGATATATATTTTTTCCTAACAAACTGGTTTTATTTGAATTATTAGATTTTTTTTCGTGAAACTATATGCAGATAATTTATTCTAACATTTATTCTAACAGATGTATATTAGATTATTAGAGTTTTTCACGTCAAACGAACTTGTATTCGAGACATTTTAATCATAAAAACTCCGATGTGAACTACGATAAGTATTTTTTAATTTTTTGTCTGGGTTCATTTTTACTATTTGTTATTATGCAGATTGTGGTTTAAGATTTGTGTTTTGTTAACCATTAGTTTTTTTGTTTTTGATAGAAATGGAAACGCTCATTGCTATGCTTCTGACACCGCAGTATGTAGATGCAAATGATCATCAAGAGACATTCAACAAACTGTGTCTTTATAATAATGCCTGCAGATTTCATCACTGTGATTATCATGTAAGATTTTCGAATTTCTATTGTTTGTGGGATTAACAATATCCAATCTGATGGATGTTGCTTATGTGGCAGATTCCATCACTTGGGATTAACTCAAGTTTATCTGATATAATTAAGTGGTTCAAAAAAAAAGAAAGAATTGTGTATTATATATTAGTCTAAATAATCAATAATTTTTCTTGTTACAAAAAGCATATTTCAAGTAGTGAAGTAGACTTCTCATGGCTGATGAATACTTTGGCCTGTAACAATTTCATTATCTACAATTGCATTAGGCTATGATAACTTAGGTATTTATTGAATTACCACATGAAGTATATATTGTCCCATGTATTTTGATTAATTGTTGAGAAAATAAATTTTATAAACAAATGTTACAAATTATATTCCACATTAATTATTTGGTTCAACATACATGATTTTAAAGGAATAAATCCTTTTCTTTTTGTCTGCAATTGATGGGAGTTTCTTATTCACTGTGTTGTTCAGTACGTGTATGGCACTCAAAAAAGTCTATTTTAGCTTTGGAAACCATCAATTTGTTCTTCACAAGAAACTGGTATATAGACCACTGAATTATTATTGTTGCTTTTCGGTTTGTTGAACTAACCTTTCTATTTATACAAATATTTCTTGGCATAAATAGGAGTGGATAAAAAAAATTATTTAATCTACTTATGTTTTGCATAGCACCTTGAATATTTTTAAGTTTATCCAAGAGTTTTTCTTGGTCCCAAGAAGCCAAATCATACTTTTATCAACTCTTGTTTGGTATCTTCGGAAATTTTTATTCAAATCTAAATTTCTTTGATATACTCGGAAATACTAATGTTAAAAATTATTCTGCAGTTTTATCTTCATTTCACTTTTGGCTACTGTTTGGCTTTGGTTTTTCTCGGCTTCATCCAAGTGGTCGCCGCTTTGATCTCCGGTGACGACAAAACTGTACGTAAACAAAACTAATTTGTGTGATATATTTTAACTAAATCGTCCAAATAAATAAAAAAATCACCATTTAAAACGAAGGGAGTGTTTGCAAATACTAAAAAAAAGTGCTTCACGGCTTCCAGCTCCATAAAACATCTATTTTTTTCGACCGAGAAACTAAAGAACAAATATATTCTGGAAACGTGTAAATTTTTATGTGAAATATACATCACTAAAATTTTGGGAAAAAAAAAAACATGACACATGTTGGAATCCTCAGAATATTTATTAGCATTATATTGACTTTGTTGGTTGAAACAAAATGCAGGCAGCTTTTAAATAAATATTGGTTCCTTGGATAATGTTCCTTAATGGTATTATTGGAAATCTATTAATTTTACATATTTCCTATCTTCTTTGAAATATAATCTTTGGGTTTGCTTAATTCACCATCTTATATGTGGTTTAATGGGATATATGTTCAAAAAATTTCTCTTTATCAATTTAACATGATCTAATGGGAAATGTGTTATTATTATTTCTGTGCATAATCATATATACGTGCATAATCCATCTAATTTTTGTATGTTTTGATTTCTGCAGAAAAGCCATAATACGATTTTATGCATAATATGATCTAAAGGCCATTTAATGCAAACTATTGATACAAATGTGCTGCCTTTTATACTACTATGTTTTTCTCTGTAACATACATTTCAATTTATGACAGACAAATATATAAAAATTAGTCTGCATCTTAGGGGTAAGTATGTCTATTTATATTTAAATTAAACTGTGCAAATAAAGAAGGAAAAAACTCACCATTTGTTAAACTATTATACTTTTGACGCGTAGTGGAGATTTGTCGGAGACTACAGTGTAATCTTCATGTTTTTTGGTACTCCTGCAAATCTGGATAGATCATTTTATTTCAACCGTTTGTGAAATTGGAATGTTTGAACTTCTGTGTAGATAAATAATATTGATTATGTATAATATATTTATATAAGTAGCAGTTTAGAAGAAAAAGAAAAAACCAGATTATAGGAACATACCTCAACTTCATGGGAAATGCATCCTAAACTAATAATACTTCAGTGTCTCTATATATGAAGTTCACTATAAACATGAAGTAATCTACGTTCTGATGCCCACTACATTTTTGCTTGATTAATGCCCATAACGAAACTGAGTAAGGGTCCATTCTGCAGCTCTCTCTTCTTTTGTGTTGCTAGTAAATGGTGTGTTTTGCAGGATGGATTGGATCTATTTATATTGGTTAAACTACAGATTTCCCAGAATCTTTTTTTAGGGTTTTGCATGATGGTTTGGATGTATTTATATTGAATTTAAACTACAGGCTTCAAAGGGGCTTTTCAAGTTAATGCATTCCCATTTAATTCATTTATATTTATTTTGTCTTCAATCAGTAATACAACTGTTGTACGTACGCTGCATTACATTTTCTCCAGGCACATTGAGTTTTTACTCCCAAGTTTTGAATGATTTTTGAATGCAGATTTTCATAATGATATTTAAATTTGTTAATTAATGTATTCAATGAATTGCAGCCTTTTATATTTTCAATAAAAGCTTTAATTTTGAAATACAACACATTCAAATTCAGAAATCTCCATACGAAATGATTTACCAAACCTATTGACCAAACAAATAACAATTCCAAGACAGATGTTGATATTGTCGAGACAAAACGCAACGGTAATAAATGTTTTGTCTATCTGATTTCGGTTTCCAATAAAGAAAAGTACTAAAAAATAGAAAATTGATAATAACAATATTATTTTTTATTAATTCTCAAGGGTTTCCTAAATTAGATACAGATTCTTGGCGGGAACTTACTATAAATACCACTATTATTCTCTTTTTATATATATATATATAGATTTGGTAGGTGAATTTTGGCTATAAATATGCCATAATTTTACTTGTAAATTACACATAACAATATCAAAGAGAAATAGAAAGAATTACTTTCTCTCTACAATATTATCTCTCTCTAATATTTATTTCCTAATATTTTGATAGTTCTATAATAATTCTCTTGTGTTCTTAAATTGTTGTTCTATAACAATTTATTATTATTTACTATGATATTGTCAATGTTAATCACATACTGCACCTATTATTACTCTACTTTTCAACACAATATATTTCTTTCTTAACCCCTACCCCACCCCACCCCCACCCCCACCCCCTCTATTTTTTCCATAATGAATAATGATATTGAAGTCTATAAAAGATCAAGCTACTTAATTAGAAAATAATTTTATTTTAAGGGGAAAAGAGCAAAAAAAAAAAAAAAAAAAAAAGGAAGCCACCTATTAATCTTTTCTGTCAATCAGTTCAGCATACAAATCAGGGACCCCAATGAAGGCTATGGAATTAAAAATGGTTAAAGTTTTATATGATTCATGAAGCACAAATCAATGCATTCAAGCGAAGATAATAGAGAGAGGATATGATGTAGCCTAAGTGGTCAAAAACTTGTTACTAAACGTGCAGACTCAGGTTCGAATCCTCTAGTACACCCCCTTTCCCAATTACCCACTTTAGAAAAAATAACATCATGATAATAAAGAGAGATTGTTGCGCTTTTTTTTTTTTTTTTTTTTTTTTTTTGAGGAACATTGTTGCGCTTTGAATAACTAATGTCTTCTTGCAATTCAACGCAGCAAAAGCAATTTCTTCCGTTACTTCATAAGTCATAACATATGATTGTTGCTCAACCAAACTGGTTAAGTAGGTAGTCAGTTCTCCAGTTCTTCTTTCTTGACGATTCTTGTGTTTCCTTCAACCACAGACACAAAAAACATTATGCACATTAAGCCTCACGCGACTCCATTGTTCAAAGGAGAGAAACTAATGGATCCGAGATGTCCCAAATTTACATTCAGAAAAATACACCTAATTACGCAAAAAAAGCACAATCACAACAACAACAGAAGAAATACAAACATGCTGAGGGCATATAATACAGGAAAACTGAAAAGTGTAAACGCCTTCTCAAGGATCGGCCCTAAAGCTGCTGAAGCATACACTCATTGCTGAACCAACTGATTGCAGTACTTCTTGAAGTTCAACGACTCCTCTGCCAGGAAATCACTGCGCCACAATAAATCACAGTAAAGTTATTTAGGAATATTTTTACCAGCTACAGATATTTTCCTGAAGACGCTACTACTTACAAGAGGCGATCGGCCATTTCTGATGGATCCCATCTGGGACTCCATGGATATTCTGTTAAATTGGGTGATTTGACAGGCACACCCTGGGGATTGAAATGCTGCGGATACACAAGCAAATCTCTTTAGGTTATACAAGAATAAGCGGAATGACATAAGCTCACACAGGCAATATTTCACCTATTACCAGATGCAACAAAGGTTGCTTCTTGCTTCCATCATTCATCCAAAGGGATAATTACAAAAATACCCTGACGTTTAGCTTAATTACAAAAAAGGCCAGCTATCTTTCAAAATTAGAAATACCCCCTTGAGGTTTGTATTTGCTTAACAAATACTATCCACTTGAGGGTGCAATTTGTAAAATAGAAGCAAATATCAATGGGGCATTTGTGATTCTGAAAGATAGTTGGGCTTTTTTGTAATAAACTGAACCTCAGGGGTATAATATTTTGTAGTTATCCACAAATCAATGAACAGGATACCACATTATCACTAAGCCATAGTATACATGTTGTGATTGGATAGATTCTTACCTGAGAACTCTGAAGTATTATAGCTGCTTTCTGCTTTGGAAACTGAAGAGGGAGAGAAAATGGACCTGAAAGAACAAGATCGTACAAATTAAAATTAATCAAAAATTACAAATCAAGCAAAGCACCATCACTACAGAGTAAATGCTGTCCCAAGTATTGAACAATTCTTATTTACAAAATATTTCTGCGCGAAACTTCAAGCAAGCTAGGGAAGAGAAGCAAGGACATCATAACCTGGTTATCAAACAAACATATATGCTCATCTGCTGTCAAACTCGTATGTCTACAATCTTAAGAGGAAATGTACTTGAGGCCATCAGGTTCATTGAAAGAAACAGGGTTTCTCACAGGGAGATTGCGAGTTCAGATGGCCCAATAAGGATATTTTGGAAACAAGGAAAGGCCTATAATCTTGAAAATAGTTACAGAGAGAAGATAAACATATTGTAATGACCAGAATGGAAGCTTATATAGAACCTAGCAACCATTGATGATTACTATGTGGCATGAGTTCGTTGAGAGCAGCTGAACAAGGAAATCCAGGTGTCCACATCATGAGACCAGAGTGCTTGTTCCTCATGACACATACAAACAAAATTTAGTTGAAATGTTCTGGCTTTTAATAAAAAGTTACTAAAGGATTAGAGTGCGTAAATGAAAGACTGCATCCTAAATAAATCCGTATTACTGAAAGAATCTCTGGCAAATAAAAGTATTGTAAGTTAAAAGGCGCAAGGAATAGTTATACCCCAGAAATTTATTTTTATATATTTGAAAAAACTGAACTCAACTTCACGAAATGGTAAAACTACTTTTACCCAAAAAGAAAAAACAGAAACAAGACGGAGTTAACACCCCCTCCCCAATCGAAAAGAAAAAAAGGAACTCTCTACATCTGATGTTCAGGAAATGGTTAAAATAACTTCTATCCAAAACGAATAAACAAAGAAAACGAAGATTACTTCTGAATAAACTCTGCCAGAAAACATATACAATAACCAGCACACAATACTACTGCCACAGAGAGGTGGCAATTCCTAAGTCACCACGATGAAAAGAAAGCTCATCGATCATACAACTATTGCCATAAACTTGCCAATTCTTTCACCACATCCTTAATCAAGCAAAACTTATCACTTCGACAGCTTAGCTACTAATTTGAGGTTGGGATTGCATCCTTGTTTCTTGGTGAAAGATCTGGCAGACTGGCACCAAGGGAAGGGTTAAAGGATACAAGCCTCCAATAATATGTCCAACGCACTCCAAAAGATACGAGAATAATGACTTCAACAAAATTTAAGATTTCACTACATGCACACAGAAGAGAATGAACAGCTGCAGCACACTTGGTCAACGAAAGTTGAAGAAGGGTTATACCACATGCAATATAATTACAAACAAATACTCTATAAAGTGCACACGAGTATATCCTACCAGAAAATTGAATACCGCAGACGAAGCCAGGAATGTAGCCCTTCTGCAAAAGACCTGGGAATAAAAAAAATGAGATCTGAGCATTCTTTTTATCAAATAAGCCGAGCCATTAAGATTTAAAAACCCAACAAGGTGGTTCCATGATCAAAGGTGAAGAATGCACACCGGATCGGCTTCTATTGGTCTTCCAAAAGAGGTGCTAACGCCATGATAAATTTCCTTCTTGTTTCAATGGATGCGACAGCATCTTTAATCTGCCAAAGCAAAAGGAAGCATTATACTATAGATCTTAACAACCTTCCACCATTATGATTAACTTGAAGATATGATTATGTTATGAAGTCATATAAGTGGATAAGAAACACAGCAAACCTGTGATCCCAGCATCTCTTCTAAAATCGGAAGATATTCAGCAGTACACCTGCAGAAGGATACAGACCGGATACATAAGAAATACAAACAGCCTTGACCAAGGGGAAGTCTGATGTGGTAAAACAATTGGACAAAACTAACTAAAAAGAATTTATATACTAACAATTGAACAAATCTAACTGAAAAAATATATACATACTTACATCCCATCCAACCAAGGAGGAAGTCTAAACTCTTCAATAGAAAATAACGCTTTCAATTCCAGAGAAGAAATCAACTTTAGACGTGTGGGTGGAGCAGTAGAATACTTTTTACCAACTGGAAATACAATCTACAAGCATTATAAAGTGGGTGTTGGTCAACAAAACGAAGGGTGACTTGATAGAGGAAGTAAGTAAAACAAAGAAGATATAAACAAATAAGTATGTATTTCAAATGTGATCGCGATAAGCATTAAACAAACTTGAAAAGGAAATGTATGGTTTGAGGAAGAAATGGTAGGATTATTAGAATAATGCTCAAAGAGCCAGTTTCTGACAAGTTCCCCAAATTCTACAACAAATAAAATTGTGACATAATTTAGGTTTCTGTATAATATAGAGATACCCTTTCACTATAAAACTTCTTTTTCAAACAATACAGGCTTTCTTTCCGAATTGAACGCACAGCATGCAGAAATGGGTCCCCAATTATTTTATATCAATTTCTGATATTGTAGCCTTCATATATCATACGATAAGGCCTGTTCGCACCTGCTCCGTCCCACAGTTCCAGCACTAATAATTGAGTGATTATGTGGCTTTTTCATTTTTTTTTTCTTTTTTCCTTAAATAAGGAAGAAAACTGAGATATTCTGCCAATAATCTAATTGTACTTTGGGTTGCCACTGGAATAGCTTAGTTGAAAGCCAAAAATATTTCACGCTGTATCCTTTTTTTTTTTTTGTGGGAGTACACTCAAGGCATAACTCATAAGGCCAATCATTTCTGCCGAACAAACCTGTAAGTATATCTTCTGTGGATGGCTCCACATGGACCCAGCAACCAATTTATTTAAATCCATATCCAGTAAAGGAACTGCAAATTTAACCTCTTCTGACTACACTACAATCAAATGGCAAAACAACCAAAAAACAAGTTAGATCAGATAGCATTTTGTCATTCTTAAATAATACAAAGAAAGAAAAAAGTTATTATAGGACACAAACATGTTTAGCATCTACAGTTACCTTGTCTGTGCCTGAACTCATATACATTTCAATTCCCTGTAAAAAATTGGAGAAATTAAAAACTTGTCAAGAGAAAGAGCACTTCAGGTTTTTTCCTAGGTTACAATAATACAGATGAAAAAAATAAAGAAAAAGAAAAGGAGGAACAAGTTTTCAGCAATTCATATCGGTTCTATTTATTCCTATATATGCAAATAGGATCTCTCAAACCTAAATACCATGGTAAATTATTGAAACAACATCAGGCTGCTTGAATTATATGTCCTTTGCACTTAGCAGACATCCGAACATCAGAGGAAAACCAAAGAAATAATGCGTGGCTGGCAGAAATCTTAGAATTGTTCCCCTAACAACCTCCAATCCCACCAACCCACCCACCATGCTCCTCCAAACCCAAAATTCACGGGCATTATTTGAAACATGCAAGAGGATAAAAAGAATAAGAGAATTTTGTTCACGTCAGTAAGCAATGAAACAGATTTGAGAAAGCACAACACTGAGTTCCAAAAATATAGGAAAAGAAAAACAAATATTAACCTATTCTGCTGTGATAGAAGAACTAAACATATGCGAACAAAGTCAAAACAGGGCATGATCCTTAACCCATTTGTTGGTCATGAATCAAACTATTCTCACGTAAATGTATAACATTTCCAGTTCAATTCAAATTGTCTGAGGTAACTGCAAGCTGTAAGTTGATACCATTGACAAGGCATACAAAACTCCTCATCTTTGAGCATACAAACAAGATAAGCTCTGTCACCTGGCTAAGACATGCGCGCGCAGTAAGCTAACATCAACTGTTTGTCAATGGCAAACAAGGACGAAAACATCAATATAGTCCTTGATTATTGCGCTACGTGTTTCCATATGCAGCAGGATATTAGTGTACAGTAACTAAGGCAATGTTTGTTTGTTTTTCCAAAACATTTTCATTTTCAATTCATTCTCTCAATATAAAAACAAAAACATGTCATTTCTCCAATATATTTCCCTCCTAATACGTCACAACTTTCAATACATTTTCAAGAAATACTTCCCAACAACACCAAAAACAAATCCGATCTTTTCCTAAGTGAGCTTCTAGCATCAAATTTCTTATCAACAATGAAAGATGGAAGCGCAATGAAAGAACTTCGAGTTGCACATTTAGAAGCATCCAGAATTATAGGCATAAATAAACAGAGCAAAAGACAGATCAACACTCAAAAGGACGAGGGACCACACCCTGCTCATGTATCCGGAAAGAAAACAGAAAGCTCTTATGCTCAAC
Organism: Rehmannia glutinosa; assembly: GCA_016081115.2. Classification (NCBI taxonomy): domain Eukaryota; kingdom Viridiplantae; phylum Streptophyta; class Magnoliopsida; order Lamiales; family Orobanchaceae; genus Rehmannia; species Rehmannia glutinosa. The sequence goes on along the minus strand of CM071928.1, from coordinate 16,428,456 downwards.
CTTTTCTTTCAACGTGAAATTCATCCAAACACTAACCTCTCTTGGGAGCATAGTACTGATTTCGAATTTTAATCTGTCATCATCGACCTCTCCAATTCGTTTTCTTTGGTATGCCATATATGCATTCCTATATTAAAAATTAAACAAGACACCAATAACTTAGTGCCAACACCCCATAAGTAACATGCAATAAATCATTGTCTTCCCAAAACTGCAGTCAGATTTAGAAAAAAATTTCACCTAAGCTCGATAATAAGAGACAACAACCGAGCAGGATCCCTGCTGTTCCAATCAGCCAAACTATTCTTACAAGACTTTTCGGTGCCATCATAATATGGCTGGAAACTTTCATCTTCCGGTCCAAATATTATATCCGGTGCCGCCAATGGATACATGGCATTGTATATAACATCCCCTTTCATCATTCAAAATGAAGAATTTAATATGTACACACACATAAAGATTTAAACCTACTAAAAAACAAATGAAAAAAATAATCATAAAATCAATGAATGAACACTGACATTTGATATAGTCAAGGCAATACGGGATGACTAAAGTAAAACGATCAAGTAAGCTAGGGTTTTTGCATCCAGACCACATTTGCTCCACCTGCAACATTATTTCTTATTATTTTGAATAAAAAAATTAGCAATCCTAGATAACCGTAATTATTTCGTTATGCATACATACAAAACATAAAGATTTACGTGCACCGTTGCACACATTTTATATAAGTACGCATACATGCATGTATTTTGGGCAACGAGTTGCATACCTTGACGGAGAAAGGACAGTGGCTAAGGAGATATTTAATCTGGGCAGCGACGAGCGGCGGTACGGTGTCGATCGCCATAGCTATGGTGGGTTAGCTGATCAGTGTGAATTGAGAAACTGAGGTTTGAACTCTGAAGTCTGAACCACTGAAGACGGAGGAGTAAAAAAAACTAAAATGGGCCACTACAATTTTGTTTGGGCTTATCGATTTCAGCGCAGCAGTGACTTCGGGCTATTAGAATAAGGCCCAATGTTGAGTGCAGTTTTTTTTTTTTAAGAATTAAAAAAACAAAAAAAATGTAATTGGATCGACTTTTTCTTGGAAATATGTAATTGATAAATTGAATTGAATGTATATTTTATTTAAATTTTATTATCAAAATGTTCAAATGTTAGTAAATTTTAATTTATTTTTCCAAGTGGAAGTCCACTCTCATAGTCTCATTCTGCTAAATTTGTCCCACCCTCTTTACTTCATTGTTAACCAAAGCAGACTTCTTATGATTTATGTTAACTTTCACTTAGTATTTAGTAATAAGAATTTAATTGAATATTCAAGGAGTGTTTGTAAACTTTAAAAATAAGTGATTCTCGGCTTTTACCTAGAAAAAATAGTTATATTTTTTGAGTAGAAGCTGAGAAAAACCTTTTCTAGAGTTAGCAAATACTCCATTAGTCTCATATCTAGTGAGATTAATGCACTAACTCGAGGAACAAAATTTATATTTTAAATAAATTTATATCGTATTTTGTTATTCTTCAACTTATTACATGCTTAACTCTGCATTTTCTAAATAAAAAAGGTTGCATTTTCTAAACGCATATATATATATATATATATATATATATGTGTGTGTGTGTGTGTGTGTGTGTGTGTGTGAGGAGGTCCTATGATAATGAGATCATAAATATAGGTAGAACATAATACCCAATCCACATCATCCAACAAAATAAAATAGAAGGCTTTGGATTTAATGAGATTTTCTAATAATAAAAGAATTGGGGGGGGACCAAATAGAGTACAATAGGAACTCCAATTTCAAAGAAAATAATCAAGTTTCCCCTAAAAATCGGAATGAGATCTTCTTCCTCCCTATTACCATCAATTAAACATCCATAATATACATCTTCTTCTTCCCACGATCCATTCCCACGTAGAAATAAAACCTGCAAAATAGAGAGAAAATCGACATAAAAACCAAAGAACAACATCAAGATTGAAAATCAAGCATCAAAACCGATGGGGGCCGATTTAGGCCGACTTGCCTATATGGACTTGATGAAATACATGGGCCGATCTCTTAGGTCTGGACCGACCCCGACTCCAAAGACTTGAGCCGACTGTTGGAAGCATGGGTTTGGCTTGGGCCTAGAATAGAGTAGTGGAGAAGTGGGCGAGGCTCGAGCTTTCATCTTAATAGGATGGCCATTGGTGGACCGACTTGAATGGGCCAACCTAAAGGCCTCTTGGCGACCCTGTTATTTGGACTCTTGGATGGGCCAACCTGGGGCCTACCGACCTATTTGGTGGACTCTTGGATGGGCCAACTGGTCTCTGCCGACTGTTGGCCGGGACTTGGATGGGCCAACCTAAGGGCCTACCGACCTGTTGGGTTGGACCTCCAACGGGGCTAAGCAAAGGCTCCCGATCCGATGGGTGGATCTAAGATGGATTAACTTAAGGGCCTGCCGATCTCTTGGGCAGATAGGCTTATGGCCCAATACGGGTGATTAACTTTGGAGTTCATGTGTTAATTAGGGTTTTAGTATGGCTTGATGCCTACGCAACCCTAATTCCACCTATAAAAGGGGCACAAGTATGGTACGCTGCTAGTTAGACTCAATACCCTTTTCAATACTTGGCTATTTGATATTTTCTCTCTCTAAAATGATACTTGACTTGAGCGTCGGAGTGGGTGCGTCGGAAAACCCTTCCGGCCTCCTTCTAACGGTGGTGTTGCGACTACCGGTCGGTCGCATGGAGTGTGGTTTTATTAGGCGGCAGATATTCTAGTGCCGACTAAAAACACAAATCATCAAACCAACTAAAAACACCGAAAAATCACCATATACATCAACGACCGATTGCGATGTCAAAAAGACGAATTCCCCTCCACAATCCATTCGCATCAAGGTAATAATTTCAAACCAATTCATCCATAAAATGTGTTGTTCCGATGCATGTAATGTTGAACAATGAAAAATTTACGACCCCAAAGTGAGCGAGAGGTGATGTGTAATTATGACAAATATTCTGTGTGTTTACTATAGGTATTTTGTACATATAGCTTTCAAATTATGTAAAACATAATCACGTAACAACAAGCAATAAAATTTACTAGTATGCTAATTTAGAATAAGGAAAATGCACGTATAGTGTTTTTGATGTATATAGTTATAAGAAAATATTGGAACATATGAGGATTTGTATAAGAAATCATGTATTTAGTTCGTATTAATGATATGTATATAGTGTTTCAAGTCTGTGTATTTAGTATGAAAAATATGTACACTTATAATGTATTATGCAATACGTATTTAGGGTAGTAATTATGTACACAAAGGGCATTAAATATGTGTACTTATAAGACAAATATTGATGATTACGATTTTGCACCATACATTCATGTTCTGTAAATATAGTAATCTAGTTTTGTATGTTTAGAGTAGTCATTATGTACATAATGTGCGTTTAAAACGTGTACTTAAAAGACAAAAACTGCATAATATCAACTTACACCATACATTGAAAGTCCATGTAAATAATATTCAAAATTTATAATTTTAATATGTAAATATTGTGCTTTTACCGATCAAGATCAAGATTACACGTTCACGTTGGTCGAGGCTCGAAATCTCGTCAGGATCGACTAAATATTGGATTTCGAGAGGTGGAACAAGAAAAATTTTTCTCGTGCCGACATGCATTTCCGTACATTGGAGGTTGGAATACAATTTTACACCAAATAACATGAGCGCAATGTGTATTTCTTATTGATTTCAATTTTTTTCTGTAATAGATACGACATTGGCAAACTAAACACACATAATTGGATGCTGAAATATACATATCCTATACACTATGGCAATTTATATGTGTTGTACATAATTCTATGCCTAAACTCACAATATATGGATCCTATTTATACATTATATGTGTTTACACTATACATCATTTCTATGTGACAACAGCAGAACCAATATATGCACAAGTGCTTAAATAACATATTCTTATGTGTATATGAACAAATTTCTATAACTACTTATATAATTTTATTGACTATTTGTACAAAACACATCTAATATACATTGTATGGATTTTATACATAATCCTATGCGTAAATATACGGAATGTAATAACTTACTTAACCAAAATATATAGCCTACTTGACTACACATAATTTTATTCGTAAGCACATAAAACCTTGTAACTACATATACAATATTAAAGTTAAATGACAACATACGGACCAAGTGTATATGAAAATGCAAACTTATATTGATTAAAAAGAAAACAACTCATGTCGTGATCCATTCATAACCAAAATTCAACAAAATATCTAAGTCATATACAAAAAAAAAAAAAAAAACACCAAACATAGAACACTATTTGTACAAAAAGATGAGCGAAATATAAATTGTACATTGTCTATTAAAACAACACTACAATATTTTCTTCTCCGTCAAAACTTTCTGGCTTCTTCCAAACACGTCCTTTTGCTCATTGTTATGGTGGAGGATTATTACACCGCCTACTTCGTGTGCAACATAGACAATTGAGAAGAATTGTTCTTCTCCAAACCACATTCTCATCCCTTGGTGCCACCGCCATATAGCTCTTTAGGGCGTCAATTTGTTGACACGACCACGATAACCCGACCACGAACCTAACATGAATTTAGCAGTGCAGGGTACAACCCTTAATAAGTTTGGGTCAAAATCGGTCGGACACGGATAACACGAAAAATAAATAGGTCGGTCGGGTCGACCCGCGGTCGCATTCGATTGACCTATGTAACCCATTTAATTTTATAGTGATATATTATTTTAATATTTTGTGATATTTTAGTTGGTTATATGATGATGGAAAAATTATTAAATGCATTCTTTTAATAATTTTTAATATTTAATGTATTTTTATTTGTAATTTAATTTTTTTCGATTTTTTTTTTTTTCGTGTCAAGTTTAAATTATACGGGTTTTTAGGTCGTGGTCGGGGTTATCCGTGTCATAAACGGGTCGTGTTCGGTCGTGTATCTTGTACACGAATAATTAAGCGGGTTAGGGTTAAATGTCGGACACAATACCTGTAAAAACACGACCGCGAACACGAAACACGACACGATTGACACCCCTATAGCTCTCCATATACCTCATAACATATATACCACAATCAACTTTGTTTGTGGTGTCTCTCCAAGGCATGCACATCAGTCTAGGCATTATTGCATTTACGGGACAACACTCGCCATTTGCGGACATCCTATAGATTCCAAGTAGTCTGAAAACATCCGAACCTGCGAACATAAAACAACTTCAAACTTCTTAAGACTATATAATACAGATAACCATATCATATTAACTAAATATACATAATTGAATACTTAAGTATACAAAATTACATCCCTATTTAAGAGCCATCAAAAATAATTTCATAACATAAATACATGCTCGCACAAGTAACAAAATAAAGTGTTTTATAACTAAATACACATTATTAAATAACTAAACACACATTATTATACACCTAAACGCACATAATTTCATAGCTAAACACACATTATTATAACTTATAAATACACATTATTACATAACTATACACACATTATTATACAAGTTCTGACTAAACACATAATTTCATAACTAAATATACATAATTACTCAACTATATATACACAACTAACATCACGATTGCACGAGGTGCGAAATCGCAAGATAAATCGGAACTAGGAAGTCGAAAGAAATCTAAACTACAAGCACACAACATAAGAACAACAAAAAGCACAAGAAAAAATATTCATCAAACCTATCGTCAATATCGAATAATGCAATATATGTTTAAACCTAAAATTGAATAGAATTAAAACAATAAAATCGACCATAAAACACAAAAATAGAACCCTATTAGCAAGAACATCAAAATCGAACAAAAAACTTACATTGAAATTGAGCCCTAGAAGCATGTGAACCCTATCAACCAGTTGCACCAAAAATCGAGATATTCGAATCCTAGAAGCTTCAATAATCGAATTTTTGAAAAGATAGGGATAGAGACGGTAGTTTCGGTAGGATGGATGAAGCACTCTCTCGATTTTTTTCACATACTAAGAAGGAGATGGAAGAGAGTCAGGGAAACGGTTTTTGATTTTTGAAAAAAGAAAGAGGAGAAAATCGTGGGATGATGGATATCGATTGTGATTTCCAAATTCGAAAAATAGAGATTTACAAATATATTCCTTAACTAAAGGCACAAAATTACTTTCCTACCCCTACCCTCAACAATCATGCCTTAAATAAAGAGTATAATATGGACCATTGATTATTAAATCAAGTGGTCTAGATGTGGTCTTATGTTCTTACCTAAAGGGCTTGGTCTCATTTGATCATATCTATATATATATATATATATATATATATTTGATCAAATGAGACATGGGTCTGTTAAGTTGGAATTTTACCAACAAAATAGGTATACTAAAACTTAAAAATTATATTGTTTTTAAGTAGTTTGAGTCCATATTATTGTTAAAACTGTACATCGAGTAGTAATAGGCATCAAGATACCAAGAAATCAAGAAATGGGCGAAAACGGTGAAAAATGAATTGTGGCGGTGAAAGAACGGAAAAAAAAAAAGAAAAGAAAAGAAAAAAAAAAAAAAAAAAAAAAAATATAAGATGTGTACCGCGGTACACCAAATAAGAAAGGAAAATATTATTTGTTCTTATTTACCGTGGTACAAAGCTTTGTACCGCGATACTGATAATTTTATTGTGTACCATGGTGTAATCTTTGTGCCACACTTTGATCTCGATTTCATCGCTTTCGACCGCGATACATTCAACACCTATCGCGGTACCTATAAAACAACTTTAAGCAATAATTTGACTTTACACGTCGGAAAACCACGAATTGATTATTTGACGATGGAGAAGCATTATCGGTAGAAAGAAGAAGAAGAAGACAACAATCTACACATCAAAAGAAAAATTAGTGGAAAACATTTGATAATGGACAAAGAAGGAGACCCATCTCGACAAAAACACCTACCAATCTTCTCGCTAAAAGTACCCTTCACTACGACAATTGAGACACCAGGAGACGGGGAGAACGAAATTGATACAAAAAAATATAATAATAGAATTTATATTAGGGAAAGCAATGGGAGAGATCCTTTGATGCTACCGAGAAAAGAACCAAACAAATTCTTCAATCTTTGAGAATCGCGAAGCAATTCATTAAAAATAAAATTTTCCTTCTTATTCTCTTTTTTCCAAGATAATTCTGTATTAATTAAGTATGTACCAAAATTCTTATGTGCGGTGTTTGATGAATTAATTAGATATTCTAGGGGCTTTGTAATACCCGACATGATTTGATATTTATCGTCTTTTATGTTATTATTACTAATACTATAATTAGTAATTTTCTTTTGTTATATTACGATAATATTGTTCATCACCATCAATCCGATTCAATTCAAACTCATTCAATGGTCCGGTCATATATTTTGTTTTATCAAAGCTCAAAATCCAGATTAAATAAGCTTGAGTTCCATTAAACTTGTAATATATGTTAATGTTACTTATTATTAAATTGTATTAATCGTTTTATTCATTTGTATAAATAATAAGAATAGTAGTTGAATTATATTTTTATAAAGTATATATATATATATATGTAGTAGAACAATTTATTTTAAGTTGAGAGGAGATTTGTATCTCGAATTTTTAACACAAACAAAGCTATAGCTAGTAATTCCACCTACTTAATTTGATATTCTTATAATATTTTCCTTTAACATTTTTTCCAACGAAGTAGCAACTATAGATGTAACACCCCATAATTTTTATTCGGATCGATTAATTATGAAGTTTAGAATTTTTAATTTTGGCCCGTAATCTTTAAAGCTTACTTATCTATTCAATTGTGCGATGATTTATTTTTAAATATGGTCCATTCTATTAAGCCCATATAAGTATGTATTTGGATTTTAAAATCATGCAAAGATTTTATTTATCAAATTTGAGTTTTATAATCTTTTATGATTATTATTATTAGTAATATTATAATTAAATATTATTATTAGTCTTAATATTCTTTCTTTTATTATATCAAGATAATATTGTTGGACCACTATCAACCCATTTTAAATACAAGCTCATTTTGGTCCAGTTCTATATTTTTATTTATCAAAACCTAAATCTAGTCAAACTCGCCAAAATCGATTTAGAAAAACTTAAATCCCACAAAATCCTCACATCTCCCCACTTTCTCAAACACACGTCCCCAAATTCTCCCGACTTATGCGGTTATGCCCCACGTTAACATTAGTATTTGAGAAGGGAAATATGCACGAAGCTTTTGGGGGTGAGCACGGGAGAAAAGGGCGGAACCATATTTTTTTCTATTCATGTTGGTAATGTATCGGTCATTGGGCAAGTTTTACTATGGGTTTGTTCAATCTTAATTTCTCGATAGGAATTTGAGAGTTTGTGTCACGCCCCAAAATAGAAATCGTGACACGATTTACCAAACTTATACCGATTTATCAAGCCGCCTATCTATACATCAATAGAACGACAAAATCCCATTAAGCATAATTAGGGAATAACTAAGTCAAAGTATGGTTGCGGCGGAATCGAAAAAAAAAATAGAAATACAACATAATAATTGTTTCTCGGGGTCCTACGCCTGCTATTACAATAAACGAGTCCAAAGTCTAAATCACCATAACTAAAATTCATCGTCTTAATAAAAATCATCACATAATACTGAGAATTAAGCCATATTTTGGGATCCATCATTGTCTTCATTCGGATACAACTCTTCATCATCCGGTTGATAAAAGAGGTGGGGTGAGAACAAAAATCCTCGGTGGGTGGGTGCCGAGTGTGCAAGTGTGGTGGTTTTTATGCCTGCGAAAAATGGTTTCATGGAAATCAATGCATGAAGTGCATATGACTTATCTCATTATTTGTATAGAGATTTCCATTAACCATTATGTTAGATTGGTCGAATCGGTCAAGCATTATTATTGTCTTATTAAATTTATTTCCGCTTTCAATTGGATAAGGCCTTAGCCAATATCCCACTTCACTTGGATAGGGCCGTGCGGGTATCCCACTTGGATAAGGCCGTAGTAATTTGGATAAGGTCATAGCCATATCCCACTTCACTTGGATAGGGCGTGGCGGTATCCCACTTAATTTGAATAAGGTTGTGCCATAGCCCACTTTACTTGGATAGAGTCGTAGCCGATATCCCACTGGATAAGTAGTAGCCATATCCCACTTTACTTGGATAGAGCCGTAGCGATATCCCACTTGGATAAGGCCGTAGCCATATCCCACTTCACTTGGATAGGGTCGTGGCCGATATCCCACTGGATAAGGTTGTAGCCAATATCCCACTTTAAATTTTAACTTTACTTTTCACTTTCATTCTCAATTTCACTTCCACTTATCATTTCACTTCACATTTCACTTCAAATTTCATTTCACTTCACATTTCACTTCAAATTTCACTTCACTTCACATTTCACTTCCACTTTACGTTTCACTTAATTCTTCACTTAGGGATTTCTCTTCCACTATCTTGCTCGTTCGAAAATTTGATAAAATCGGTTAGCAAGTCCGAGTGATCTTGGTCACACGATATCCGATATTTATTTCAAAACAAAACTAGCGAGTTTAGTTATCGGGCGGATAATCTAGCCGATTTTAATATTTGGTTCGGCACATTATGTTCAAGATTGATCTTTTTATTAGATAAGTATGAAATATCTCTTAAAATATTTACAAGGTAACCAAGTTAGAAAATCTCAACTTCAAGGTCCTTAGAAATTTTTAAAAATAAAAATCATTTTTACTAAGGATAACATTCCCTTACTAGGTTCTAAAATTCGATAAGTTTCAATTACAGGACTCGGAAAATGGTAAGGTCAATTCCAAAAAAATTCTAAATTCCCAGAGGTTTAAATTTTCCAGAGGCTCGAGACAAATTTTATAAAATTTGTAGATTCGCCTCCGATTCCAAAAATTGTGATTTTTGACTTGATATTTTAAAATTGGGTAACTCTTAAACCGAGAAGGATTTTGAGGCGATTCTAAATTTTAAATACTTCTTAGGACAGTAATAAGTTGTGGTTAAAACAATTTTGAAAAATTCGAAAGTTAGGTACATCATTTTTGAAAATTATAATTTTGGCTCAAAAGCAATTTTTGGTCGTTAAAGGCTCATTTCAAGTCGGATGGTCATGAAATTTGAACTAAAGGTTCAAAGTACCATATTAAATAAATCTACAAAATTTCGAGATAGCTTGACTGCCCAAGTTTTGAAAATTACAGTTTTGGTCCTTTAAGTTTTATAATTTTACATTTTGATATCAAACTTGTTCCTTATTATATTTTCTTGACCGGAAGGGGTCTCAATCTTTCAAGTCACTTCATATATAAAATTTACAGAGTCTTGGGGTCTAATATTTCGAATTTTCAGAGGTGGCCTTCACAATTTTTTCATATTTACACTTTTGCTCCATATTTCACAATAATTGTAAAAATAACCCAAGCTTCTATTTTTCTTGCACAAGTTACAAGTGCAGAAATTCCAATAATATATAATAACTCATTTTAAACATTTCTAAAATTTATTTGAACATTCACACTTCATAGATAATAAAAGCATAATGATGAGCAATTTTATCAATATTTTATGCAAGAAAAATATCATACTCATCTTTTTATTTTCTATAAATTTCATTAAAATATAAATCTCATAATTACTTGCTAAAATTTATAAAATATCATATTATCATATGAGCGTGCATTTTTGTGTACTAATAGAAAGAATGATGCCTTTTTGTAGAAACATTTTACACCCACCTCGTAGTAGTTTTTCGGGTTGATAAAAATGAAGTCTTCTTATTGATATCAACTTCTCGACTCAAACTCTTGAAGGTCAGACCCTATATGATATCCAACCATATTTTGGTGTTAAAATTAAAGTCTCAAATTTTAAAGGAATTTAATAGGATTAAATGGCTACTACTTACCGTAATGTCTTCAAGTAGTCTCTAAAATGGAAATTTTCTTTCAAGCTTCTAACTTCAACTTGAGCTTGTATAGGTCAGCCCCTAAGTGGTTCAAAATCCACTATTTAAGGTCAAGAATATGAGATTTAGAGCTTAGAAAATAAAATGTGCTAGCAACAAAATTGATCTATACTTATCTTGACTTGTACATAGTTGAAGCCTTCTAAAATTCCACTTGAAACCACGCTTCCTTCAATTCTTCTTATTCTCCTCAAATCTCACGGCCTCAAAGATCTCATTAAAGAAGAATGAAAAATCAAGGTAGGAAAGTAAGAGATAAGCTCAAAGTTATAAGGTGAAGAATAGAAGTCCATTATTTCTTACCTATTCTCCTTGGAAGTTTTTAAGTCACTTAGGGCATCTCCAATGTCAAACTTCAAAAAATCTCTACAAATCTATTTTTTGATGGGACTCATAATGCCATATCATAAAAACCTCAAAAAGAAAAAAACCCCATTTTTTTCTCCACAATCCAAAACCTCTAAATAGCATTTTTGTGGATCCTACATCCCTAACCATAAAATCACATATCTTCTATTAAAAAATTAATTAATCATTTTATTATTTTTTTTTAAAGAAAGGAGCGGTACCGATTTCACGGTACCACATTTTATGAAATTGAAAAAAGTTGCCTGCTCCAATGGGAAGAGCTTTTTTTTGCAGGTTTTTCAATTGAAAAACCCATAGAAAAAGCTCCCACTGGAGCTGCCCTTATGAGTTCAAGGTGAGAAGATTTTTGTTGTTGTTTAGCAAGAAAAGTTTTCAAGTAGTGGGGAAGTGTTAGTGAAAGTGGAATATGACACAAGATGACCAAATGAAGTCTTTCTCCCTCACTTTCCTTGTGTTGGCCGAAAGTTTGGTGTTGGTGGGAGGAAAAGTTTTGTTTTTGGTGATTATTTATTGTAATGGGACCATTAGGTTTTTTTTTTAATGTTATAGGATAGGATAAAAATGGTTTGATTCCTCCTACACCTCTATGACCGAAAATTGGGGGTCTTGTAGGAGGATGATATATATATTTTTAATAATTGTGTAAAGTTGTTGGAAGGAAAAAAATTAGTGATTTCCCTAATTTCCCTTAATGGCCAAAAATACTAGTGTAGGAGGATAAAATTTTTATTTTTCTTGTCTTTTATAAAATTGAGGAAAATAGAATGTATAAGTATACATATATAAATGTATATGAGGTTAAAATAAGGATGTGAAATAACAAAATGAATATTTTTCAAAATAAATAGGAAGTTGTTTGGAAATGTATTATAGAATAAAGCGAAATATTTGGATAAGGATTGGAATGTACTCCTAAATTATTGAGGGTCCAATATTTCTAAAGTCATCTATAGTCGATCAAGAATTAATACTTGAGGAAGAATGTAATCGTATGCTCGAAAATAGGAAAGAGTAATCGCCGTTGGAAGAGATAAATAATTGAGTTTCATATCTCATCTATAATAGATATTGTGACACTTCGCCAAGATTTTATCACTATACATCATCGTAGAATATGTGTAAAAAAAAATCGGGGACTCACGGTTTGAGGATTGAGTGAGAGTGTTCTTTGGGTATATTGTGTGAGGGTGTTGATGGTATTTGATTTTTAGTGCGTGTTTTTGGGTGCGAGTGTGTGCATCGGAGGTGTAGGGGTGACGTCGGATGTTGCCGGATTGGATGAGAGAAGAGGGGCGATATGGGTCAACAAAAATTGTGATTTGTCGACTAAATATGGGTTGTTGTGTGTTGTGAATTGGGTTTGTGCGTGTGGTAGAGAGATCAAACCCCATCGATGCTTTCTTCGCCAACGAGGAGTTCATCACTCGGTCGGAGTGGAGAGTGAAATGAAATGATGGGTTGAGGGGATAAGGGCACCCACATGGTGGGTGCATTTCTTACAAATATTTGTGGGTCCATTAATCCACATCATCAATCAAATATCCACTCTTCTAAATATCCCACAACCCACAATCAAATATCCACCAACCACATATTTATGGGTCCCATTACTACTTCACTAATATTTTGACATTATTTATATTAATATCTTTAGTTTACATTAAATTGATTTTACATATTTTGATAATTATATAAATTTACATAATTTGATAATTATCTGTCAAAAATAAATATAATATAAAAATTTTATTTTGATAAATTTAAAAGTAAATGGTACAATATAGTTGTACAAAGGTTTGACAAAGTAGAATGCAAATTAACTAAATACTTGAAAAGTAGTTGATAATTTTTTCATTCACGGATCACCACCGCATCTTTCCCAAATGTGTTCTACCAAGTCGTGATGAAGGCCGATGATACACTTGACTATCACGTAACTCGAGAATTCCACCGGAGATATTCATTAAATTAAGGGTCGAACCTTGATTTGCTATGAAAATGTCTATTTCGTCATGATCCCAAATGGATATAGCATGCCTTCGTCATCAACAATCATGTTATGTAAAATAATGCATGTATAAATGATTTCTTTGCATTTATTTATAAACCAATGTCGCCCTGGACCTCTGATAATTGCCCAACGAGATTGGAGCACCCCAAATGCCCGTTCGACATCTTTTCTTGCGGCCTTTGTTGTGCCGCCAAATATCTTTCTCTTTGGATCCTGGGGACAAGAGAAACTTTTCACAAAAGTGGTCCATTCTGGATATATTCCATGAGTTAGGTAATATGCTTTTGTATATTGTGTTCATTCACATAAAATTAACCTCCGGGCATTTCTTTTCAAGATATCATTGAAAAAAGCGATTCATGAAGCACATTAATGTCATTATGAGACCTAGCAACTCCAAAAAAGGCATGCCATATTCATAAGTCTGCCCGGACACGACGGCTTCAAGAACAATTGTTGGGTAACCATGATCGCTTCGTGTGAATTGTGCCCTCCAAGTAATCGGACAGTTTTTCCAAGCCCAATGCATACAATCAATGCTTCCCAACATTCCAGGGAACCCATGTCTTTTCCTCATGCGATTGAAGCAAACGGTGGATGTCACTAGCATTAGGTTTTCTTAAGTATTCACCTCCATATTTTTCCATCACAACTTGGAAAAAGTTGGACAAGCATTCGAGGGCGTTGTTTCGCTTATGCGCAAATACTCAACCAATTGATCGACGGGGCCTCTATAAGCTAATTGGCGGATTGTTTCTTTTAGCATTTTGAATGGGCGACAAACCTTTTCTTCTCGCCGCATCTACCCTCCATTTGAAATATCCACTATGATGATTTTCCAAGTCATTGACTACGTAGTCGGTATACACTCTCTGTAGAAAAATAATCATTGACAAGTTGATTGTGTCCGACATCGCGCTTTCTATTGATTGACCTTCACATTGTTTCCTCCCGATGAGAACTTTCCATGAATTCAACTAATCTATGTTGATTTTGTTGTACCAACATGAACAATGTTTCGCCGGATCCGCAATTTGTTTGGTGATTCATTGTGTCTTTGATTATATTTTCTCGTGTTAGATTGACTTGGATCTTGAGACATTTTGGAACAAATGAAGTGTTTAGAATGTTAATGGCAAGAGAATGTGGGATGAATGGATGATTATGAATATTTTGTCTCATATTTATAAACTAGTTTGCAAATGCTAGTTTGCAACAAATAGTTTATAACGGCTAGTTTGCAACGACTAGTTTATAACGGCTAGTTTGCAATGGCTAGTTTATGATAATATCATTAATATTAAAAAAGTGAATTACATCAATAACATTAGGTTGCGAGAGATGGTAAAATACATGACAAAAATAGAAATTACAAACAACATTAAAGAAAAATAAAACAAATACATCCACTACATGTTGAGGTTTTTCTTTAATCGCTCCACAGACCGTTGCCCGGATGGTTCACAAGTTGTTCTTCATCCAACCTCGTGTGTCCATGACGAGGAGTTCATGTGCTTTGATGAGTTGTTCTATTTTTTTATTTTTTTGTTATATTCTCTAAATGTGATAGTGATCATTTGTAGAGTCTCTTTCGCTTCTTCGATTTGTGTCACTTTTTCTTTGCATTTTCTCTTTGTTGCCTTTTGTCCCATTGGGCGAGATTGAGCTCTGTTATCGTCAACATCAACATTTATGCTTGAAGTCGAGTTAGTATGCGTTCTTGAGGATTGATGTCCTTGTTTTCTTTCAGTAGCGATGGCCGATGATTGTGGAGCATAAATTGGACTATCTTTGACAATCCTCCACACATGTTCATATTGAAAAGTTGTTTTATAAGTACTATTGTATTCTTCATGAGCTTGAATCATTAAATCCTCGTCACTCCATCCGCTAGGTCGGTCATTGTACCACCTATTGTAGATTCCATTATATCTATTCACGATCTTTTTAATCGAAGCCCAATGTGTTTTTGCTTTCTCCAAAGTTCTCTTTTTAGCTCCATTGTCTCGATTGACATTGTAGTATTCTACGCCTCTTTTCCAAAAAAGTCACTATTCTCGCCATTACCCATTTGTGGGTCTTTGCTAATGATTGTATATGCTTTTGCAAGAAGCTTATCATCAACTCTTCGTCCAAATTGTCCTCTTGCCCGATCTCCATCCGACTCATGACCCGTCTCTCTGTTGCTTGATTCATAGTAATATTTTCAAGCCCTATTTGTGATGAGTATAAAGGAAATTGAGAATCGAGATACAAGAAGGTGTTTTGGGCCCTTTATCACTACTAATTGCATCCACGCTAGCTCTTCTCGATTCATTCGATTGTACAGGAGGAAATCCATGAGACGGGGCTTGTGCAAAATATTGACTACTTTGCCAATATTCCGGTGGACATGTATAAAACGGAGCTCGAGGACATTATTCAAAAAGTTTGATAACTTTGAAAATTTTGAGAATATGGTGGTGCATGTAGAAAATTGTGAAAATTTAGTGGGTATTGTCGGGAGCATAAAATTGAGAATATTAAAGATTAGGATGAACCCAAGAATTTTCATCACTTGCATTTTCTTCGACATTTGGAGAATTCAACAAATCCCTAAAAGACCCACTCGTAGTTTTTATCCATTTCGGATAAAAAAAAATCAAAATATGTAATAAAAATGTAATAAGAAAAAGAAAAATATCACAATCTATAAAATTGGAAGAATGTTGGAATGAATATAACATTTTTCCAAATATTTATAGGTAATTTTTTCCCAAAAAAAAAAAAAAAAAAAATATGACATTACAAATAGTCGAACACTCAACGGCTATTCCATTTGCATTTAAAAATGAAATCAAAATAGCCGTTAGAAAATGACCGTTTAGAACAAACTATTTAAAAAAACAAAAGAAATAAAAAAACTCATTTAAACCTCCACTCGCGCAAAAAAAAATTACATATTTGAACAATTAAAAACTCATGAAATGAAACCAACATGAACAATTTAAAAGCTTATTTAAAAAATAAAGAAAAGACAAAGCAAAAAGTGAAACTCCATCATGCAATGGGGACAATGCCCACTCACGCGGTCGTGACTTTTACGCACGAGATTTCCGTCCGGCGTGAAGTCACGCCCCCTCAATCGCACTTGTTTTACATTTTTGTTACTATTCAAATATCCGAATACTAACTAAGCACCGGATATTTTACACGTCACCAAATTGTTTGAGTCACAATGGTAATGAAATATTTGATGGGGATATTTGGAGAAATATCCTCCAAATATCTCCCATTATAGTGCCCTAAGGTTGCGATGTGAGAGTGGTTTAATGGAGACAGGGACTTGTTTTTGTGAATTTTTATGACTTTATGAATTTTCTATTTTGCCCCAATTTTTAAACAAAGTTTCAGAATTCTTATTTTTAAACCCTAAAACCCATTTGAACTTTACTGAAATTTCGAATTAACCCCTAAGACATTTCATTTAGACCCAACTCCTAAAATTCAACTTTTTAGATTTTCGAATTAACCCATAGACTTAATTGGCTTTTCTAGTTTTATCAATTTAGCCCCTAAGCTAGTTTCAATTTAGTCCTAATTTCTTACTCAATTTTTAGAAATTCCAATTCAGCCCCATCGACCTAATGGAACTTCTTGATTTTTATCAATTCCACCTCGCGGTATTTCATTTTAGTCCAAAATCTTATTTTAACTTCCAATTTCTTTCTTTTAAGTCTTAAACTTATATTTTATTTTATCAATCTCCACCTATTAAATATTCCGAGCTATTTTATAAATATAAATATTTTAAACTAGAAGATATTATTTTGTCCCGAGGCCTAAATATGTTAAAATTTATATTGTAGGTGACAAATAACCGAACAACTTTTAATTGCCTGCTCAACTATCGTTGTGTTTAACCACTAATTCGGTAGGGATTTTCTTTACACTTTTTAAGTGTAATTTTAATTGTCTTTTTATTAAATATACATGCATACATTTTTGAGTTCTTTGCTTGTCAATGTGATTTCAATATTTGAATTTGACGTGAATATTATACGTGAAATGTTCTAATATTATTTGTGTTAAATGGCAAAGTATGACTTCGATCAATGGCAAAGTAAGCTTCAACCAATGGCAAAGTAGGCTTCGGTCAAATGGCAAAGTATGGCTTCGATCAATGGAAAAGAGGCTTGACCAATGGCAAAGTATGACTTGGTCAATGGTATAGTTGGCTGACCAATGGCAAAGTAGGCTTCAACCAAATGGCAAAGTATGACTTGGTCAATGGCAAAGTAGGCTTGCCAATGGCAAAGTATATGTGTGGCTTCGGCCAAATGACAAAGTATACATGATGGCAAAGTATATGTGCTTAAATTTGTTAAATTATGCTAGTATATATTTAATTTGGATAATTAGAATCCCTACTTGAGTAAGTATTACTCACCCCGTTATTCAAACTATTTTCGATTAAATGGTGGATCTTGCTGCCGATCTTTGGGATAGCCGAAAACTTTACACTTTAGTTATTTAAATTTTTGAATTGTTGACTGGTTTTCAAATCCAAACAAATGCGACGTACTACTCTCTTAATTTATGGTAATATTATTAATATTTATTTTTAATCCTAGCTAATACTCTAAGATTGTTTATTTCATAATATTTTTAGTAATTCATTCTAAACTTCATTATTGCTTCCGTCGAATTATCTATTTTATTTTAAAATATAAAAAGGGTAAGTGGCATAGCGAAATTTTTATAATTAGACTATATTTTATAAAATCGATGTAAAGCGCGAAAAGTGTGATGGATTTTTGGATTTATTAATAAAACAGTTCCATTTGTTTTTGAGATGTCTTATTCGTGCGCATATAAATGCACTTTATTATTATATTAAGTTTAAAAAAATACATTCTTTATTTTAGTAACACTAAAAATAACCCTTTATAAAAGTGGGCGCTACGAGGCTTGATGTAATCTTGTTTGGTCTTATGTTTGATTTGCGATCTATTTTATTTCGTGCAATTCATGGTTAATTTGTGTTATTTGTACTAATTACATCTTGATTACCTGGTCATTAATCTTTGATGCCTGATGTGTTAATCCACATTCGAGAGAATGGATTTAATACTAGATCTAGAATAACACAACAAAGGAAATTATATAATCGAGAGATTTATAAATCCTTTGAAGTTCTTTGTAGAAATTCCATTGTTCTATTTAGAATTATAATTCTTGAGATTTTTATAGAGATATCGAAATCTTGTTTTATAATTTAAAATCACTAGGCACTCGAGAGAGTAGTTGATTAAACCGGGAATTTCAACTTATAAATAATTGCTTAAAATAAATAGGTTGTTTATCTTACATAAGTGATAACTTGATGAAATCAACCTCTAGAATAATTCTCCCGTAGATTTAGATATTTGTATTTTTATTTACATTTGATTATTATTAATTATATATCCACAAATCCATCCATTATTGATCTCAAATATAGCGAAGTAATTTATACTTGGTACTTACACACACGTTCCTTGTGGGTACGACAACCCTACGCATTACAATATATTAAAACTTGACAACCGTACACTTGCGGTAAATTAGATGAGTGTTTTTACGCCTAACAAGTTTTTGGCACCATTCTTTTGGGAATGTGTTTTGTGCGATATCAAGGTTGATTGCCTAGTTGTAATTTGATTTTTTTATTTGTATTTTTGTTTCTTTCTTTATTATTTTAATTTGTTTAATTTTTTTATTGGAGGCACATCGTTGGTTGAAATACAATGTATGCTTATAATTGGCCAATCGATGATGCTTCGGGATTTTTGGAAGTTAAAGAGTGAACACTTTTGTTCCTTATTATCCACCTTAAGAAAATATATAGGCCCAAGATATTACAAATCGTGAAATCTCTTATCGACACAAGAACAATTGCACTTGGAAGAAACATTTTATCAATTCTTAGTTGATTGTGATACAAGAAAATAATAAGTTGAGATAAAATGTCAGTCTTATTTGAGGAAATTCTTGCTTAATTTATTGTAGAGAGTACGATAAGACATCGGGACATTGAGAATAGAATATTACGAGCCGAGACAAAATTTTAAAAAATTGAGATTAAATGTCAACATATATCCAAGTCACTCCAAAAATTGTTTACTAAATTAATAATGAAAAGTTGTCATCATTCTTGGGATGTGATGAAGTAGAAAATCATGTACATGATGAGGAATTGCCCAATATGAAAAATGTGGACTTCAAAATTTGGAGGAGACTTTTGAAGAGTGCAAGACGATCTCACAAGAAGAGCCACATCAAATTAACTCACAGAGTTTTTATATCTCTCACTTAATTGAAAATCCTCTGTTTGATAAAAATGTGTGCACTCTAAATGCAAGCTTTATTACAAATTTATCAAATTTTAAAAAGCATGCACAAGATGGAACAATTCTTGAAAATGATGATCAATTCATATGCTCTATAGATTCATTTATATTTAATATGAACAAAGATAGAAATATCTTTACTATACTTGAAAAATCATTTTTAATTGTTAGAAACACATTTTTTATTTCCAAAATATATCCTCAAAATGATCCTAAATCATCTACGTCTTACATGCACTAAAGGATCGTCATACTTATTGGAAAATACTAAGGTGTGGCATGATCAACACTTATTTTTAAATCTAGGATGAGTAAAACAATAGTCGTCAAGACTATAAATTTAGCGCTTCTCGGGAGGCAACTCGAGGTTTGTGTGATTTGTTAAAATTAATTTGTGTGTGCGTTTGGGTTTTTTTTGAAGCTAATAGAGTAGTTTTTCTAAAAATATATCTATTTTCTTTTTCTTTAATTATTAAAAAAATCAAACACCGCAGTCCGGCCGTGTCCACGGACACCGCCGTGTTGGACTATGTCAAAAATTCCGCACTTCCAGGAGGGCAACACAACCTTCCATTTCTTGATACAATCCGTGTTCGGTATTTATTTTCATTTTTATATTTTATTTTTTATTTAAAAAAAAAAAAATGATATACCGCAATACACAATCGTGTACCGCGGTACACAAATGCACACCGGGCCCTTGTACCACGGTACAAATGGGATGTACTGCAGCGGTACAACTTTTATTCATAAAAAATTCAATAAAATGAACGATGAAGCATTTCAAAAATGTAGACACCATTTTTTCTTCTTCCCTCCATTTCGATTCGTTTAAAAAATTATAAATTCAATTCGGCTCGTTTTGTTTTTGCTTTCTTTTCAGATTAAACACGTTACAAGGTAATTATCTTTCTCTTATTACTCAAAATTCATGTAAATTGGTAGAATTTTCCTATATTGAACCATATGAACCTTAATTTTGAAAATTTTGAATTTTCACCAAATTGTGTCTTAATTGCTCGTGATAATTGATGAATTGTGATAATTTGAACTTGTTAAGCATATTTGATGAATTGCTTGTGATTTTTGGGGTTTAAACAAATTCAAATTTCACAGATTTGCATTATCTAAATTGATGCCCACAAGGTGTTCAATTTTTACTAATTCTTGATACAATTGCATACCATGTCACACGACAATATTCGATGATATATTTGGACGCAATTGGATCAAAATACTTGAAATTTTGAATGATAATTCGATGTTTACAGGGTAAAGTACTTGTTAATTGTGGATTTTACCTTTTGTCTTCTTTTGGGCGCTAACTTTCGGATGACTCGCACAAATCATGGACGTGCATTTTCATCATCGGGCTTCCACTTTCAATTCCCGGAGCCAAATATCGACCAAAAAAGAATGGCGATCCATCGACATTTTCTTGAACAAGTAAAACCTCGTTCGATTGTGCCCAAACGCGATTTTCACCAACCCCGAGGACGAGGAATTACTCACCGTGCTCCACGACGTAATGGGACGGGGAAGGCCATGCAATCCGCTCTGGCCGTGTCCTTTGTTTCCCACGAATTGCTTCCAAGTTTTTCATTGATACAAAGAAAACACCAAGGACGCTCGAACAACATACTTCGGATTAAGGTGCGCATCCGCACTTTTGATTTGTTTTTGCCAAACTCATTTCAAACTTCTTTTTCGCCACAGAGGTTGATGATACTCCATTTACCTACCCCATCTATTTCACCTGGATGACGATGAGCTAGCCGGTTGATGGATTTTCGGGAAGTTTTATTGACCTCAATCTCTTTATTGCTTATAACTCGTACATTGAGGTTAATACACATTTTAAGTTTGGGGGTAGTATTATGTATCATAATAACTTTTGAGTACAAATTTGTAGTCTATGATATTTTTTATTTTGAATTTGCATGATTTGATGAATTGTCTGAATGTGATATGTTTAATTGTTTGCTAAAGCATGTGATAAATATTGAAATTGTGACTTAATTATTATATATAATCTTTGAATTAATTTTTAGTGCTTGTTTGGGAGCACTTATGGAAAAGTCCATTTAGAAAATGGAATTATCTAGAATGGACTTTTCAAAAGCTTCACATTCTCACTTCTCTAGAATGGACTTTTGAATGAGTGACTTATACAAAATTCTATTCCAAATTAACCACCAAACATGAATTATTATTGAAATGAAATTTTGGATCCAAAAGTCCATTTCAAAAGTGTTCCCAAACAAGCACTTAATAAGTTGCTCAAATGATTTTTGAAATATTAACTAAATAATCCCATATAACTCAAGGATATTTTTAAATATTTTTCAAAACAAATTTGTATAGTGATATAACTTTAGGAAAATGATTTAGGCCATCTTTTGGAAAAGTTAAAGCCTATATCAAGTCAATTTTTCCGTAGTTCCCTTTTTGAGGTTAATAAAACTTTTCGTTGACAACCTACGATTATGCAAGACAAAAATGAGAAAATCTTCCAAAAATAACATATTTTCACCCATACATAAGAAATCCATACAAACGAGATATTTGGAGTCAAGATTGGTATATTTTTGATAGAAAAGGTTGTCCACGAGAAAATACAAAAAAAAAAAAAAAAAAAAAGGACAAGAAGGAAAACACATACAAATCATTGAATTTGGTGATTGCTATATATGATTGTGTTAATTGTAGTCAATGATCCTATATTTTCATATCTTTAACCCAAGCTTACATTACAACCCGAAAAGTCCTATTGATTTTTATGTTGTTATTGCATACAATGTGGAGATTAATGTAAAATTATATCTAATAAGTTAAACAAGAGATCATTGAAAAATATTTGACTATTTATTTGAGTAACGAAAATAAAATCGAGTCATAGATTATATTTATATGTCAAGTCAAGAAATTAAGGTAAACTTGCATGCCTAATCGACAAATGAATATATCTATATTTTTGCAAATTCCTTAATTCATGTAATATTTGAAATCTCCCGAGGCAATAATATCACTTGTGAAACTAAAAAGTTTATTCCTTGTTGCAAAGTGGTGTTCCGATTGCTTGAGGATAATCAACAATTCAAGTTTGGGGGTATTTGTTAAGTTGAATTTTACCGCAAAATATGTATTCTAGGACTTAAAACTGTATTGTTTTTACGTAGATTGAGTTTAGATTATTATGAAATTGTACATCGAGTTGTAATAGGTATTAAGATACCAATAAATCAAGAAATGTGCAAAAGACATGAAAAATGAATCATGGCGGTGAAAGAATGAAAAATAAAAAAGAAAAGAAAAGAAAATAAAATAAAAAGAGAAAAGAAAAGAAAAAGAAAAGAAAAGAAAAAAAAAAGAAAAAAATATAAGATTTGTACCGCGGTACACCAAATAAGAAAGGAAAAGATTATTTATGCTTATTTACCGCGATCCGAGTGCAATTCATTTGTGCCGCGTTTTGATCCCGATTTCACTCGCTTTCGACCGTGATACATTCAACACCTACCGCAGTACCTACAAAACAACTTTAAGCAATATTCGACTTTACACGGCGAAAAACCACGAACAGTTATTTAACCGATGGAGAAACATTATCTCAAAAAAAAGAAGACAACAATCTACACATCAAAAGAAAAATTAGTGGAAAACATTTGATAATGGACAATAAGGAGACCCATCTCTTGACATCATACACCTACCAATCTTCTCATTATAAATACCCTTCAAGACAAACGATTGAGACACCGGAGACAGGGGATAAAGAAATTGATATAGAAAAATGTAATAATGGAATTTATATTGGGGAAAGTAATGGGAGAGATCCTTCGATGCTGCGAGGAAGAACCGGACTAATTCTTCAACAAAGGAAAACTCGCGAGCAATTCATTAAAAATAAGTTTTTCCTTCTTATTCTCTTTCTTTCTAGTATAATTCCCCGTATTAATTCGTATGTATTGAAAATTTTTCTCATGCGTTGTTTGATAGATGAGTTAGATATTCTAGGGGCTTGATGTAATCTTGTTTGATCTTATGTTTGATTTGTAGATCTATTTTATTTCGTGCAATTCATGGTTTATTTGTGTTTGTTGTATTAATTACATCTTGATTACCCGACCATTAATCGTTGATGTCGATGTGTTAATCCACATTTGAGAGAAGAGGTTTAATACTGGATCTTGAACAACACAACATAGAAAATTATATAATCGAGAGATTTATAAATCCTTTGAAGTTGTTGTAGAAATTCCACTATTCTATTTAGAATTATAATTCTTGAGATTTATATAGAGATATCGAAATCTTGTTTTATAATTTAAAATTGGGTAAATCTCACTTGATCCCCTATACTCTCATTGAATCTCACTTTACCCCTTTGTACTTTTAATTGTATCACTTTACCCCTTTGTACTTTTAATTGTATCACTTTACCCCCTTGTACTCTCAATTTGTATCACTTTACCCCTTATACAATTAAAATATTATTTTATCCTCATATTCCTTTATCAAATGACCTAAATATCCCTACTATTATTTTTAAATTAATTTAATGGCATTTAATTCATATATTTATTTTTTTGGTAAATTTATTTGCTATAAAATAAATTTAATATAGTTCCTATTAAATAACTATATTCTAGATTATTTTATGTAAACTAACATATTCATACATATTCATTTTTATTTCCATGATAAATCTAAAAAATGTGTATTATATTTTAAATAATAATTTTTAATAAAAGTAAATTGTTTGTATTTAAGTTTTTCATCATTAATGAATTATAATAATATAATTTAAGAAATATAGATAATTGTAAAGACATATTTAATAGAAATTATGTTAAATTTAAGAATATTCATT
Source organism: Rehmannia glutinosa (assembly GCA_016081115.2). NCBI lineage: Eukaryota > Viridiplantae > Streptophyta > Magnoliopsida > Lamiales > Orobanchaceae > Rehmannia > Rehmannia glutinosa. The sequence goes on along the minus strand of CM071928.1, from coordinate 16,403,724 downwards.
TTAGTATTAAGAAATTAACCACTAAAAATGACTGTTTTTTTCTATTTAACATAGTTCACATTTCAAATTAATTTTCACAATTTAATTAGTTAATAATTAATTAATATTAAATTTAAGTAAAACTTTATATTTTATATTTTGTTGCTAATTATTTAACTTTATAAATATCCTGTATAAAATTACTATATAACATGATATTTTCTATTAGCTAATGCATTTATACTTTAAATTTCTTATTCATCACAAACTTAAAATTATATAATATATATTAAATACATTTTTATTAAAGATGTAAAATATTATTAGAAATTTTTTAATTATTTAAAAAATTAAGTATAAGTTTATTAATATTAAATACTTTTATAATAATTTGTTATTTTACTAAAACTAATAGATGAGGATATAATGGTCATTTCATAAAGGAATATGCATATAAAATAATGTTATAATAGTGTAAGGGGGCAAAGTGATACAAATTGAGAGTACAAGGGGTAAAATGATACAATTGAAAGTACAAGGGGGTAAAGTAAGATTCAATGAGAGTATAGGGGGTAAAGTGAGATTTACCCTTTAAAATCACTAGGCACTCGAGAGATGTAGTTTATTAAATTGGCAATTTCAACTTATAAACCATTTCTTGAAATCAACCTCTAGAATAATTCTCCGTAGATTTAGATATTTGTATTTTTATTTACATTTAACTATTATTAATTATAAATCCACAAATCTATCTATTATTGATGAGTCAAATATAGTAGATGTAATTTATATTTGGTACTTACACACACATTCCTTGTGGGTACGACAACCCTACTCATTATACTATATTAAAACTTGACAATCGTACACTTGCGGTAAATTAGGTGAGTGTTTTTATATGCTTAATCTGTGTAAGATAGCATGGACCAATCCCAACAATTTATTTGTCAAAATCAATATATTAGATTATTTCAAAATTTGAATTATTTGATTATTTATTTCCTTCATTAATGGTATTTTAGAGCTTTCATTATTTATTTATTTTTTTTTAAAAAAATACAATCTGCTCACTTCCATAATTTAAGGGTTTGGACATCTGATATGAAAATCCCCCTATTAAGGTGGGACAACTGCTCACAAAAATAACATCTCAAACCTATAATTTCTATTCTCAAACCTATCACTACTCTACATCACTCATCAATCAATATTCTCATATTTTAACCCAATTATACATGTGGTACCCACCACTATCAACTCTATCTACATAAAATATTACTATTTTTAAATTATATCTATCTAATTGGACACACCACCTACAATTTTACAAATATAATATTATATAGGGCAAAAAATACAACAACACCCCATGAACTTGATCCTATGTTTACCTCTCTAAACTTGCAAATATAATACTTACCCCTTCAACAAAATTAAAATATAATGCTAATGGCTCAAAAGCTACTCTAAAAACCATGACAAGTGCACCTATCGTTTTATAGTATAGATTATTGAGTCCGAATGTCATTCCCACGAGGATTGTAAGTACTAATAATTGTCGTCTTTTTGTTATTTAATCTAACAATTTTCGAGTTTTTGTTTGATTAATAAACTACAATATGTAAAAACGAAAGAAGATTTGTAAAATAAGAAATCAAGAGATAGAGATGTGTTTGAATGTAAATCCCTCTAGAATGTTTTTGTGATTTGACAAGTTAAAAATACAACCATGAACCCTTAAGCAAAAACCATCATCTTTTAATAAAATCTCATGTTATGCGGACCGTAGAAATTCCCGATTTAAGTTAAACCCTTATCAAATGCATGGACAAAACTAAAATGAATCCACATTATTTTTAGTAAACTTTGAACACTTTGTACCCTATTTAATTTATATTCATATTAAATCCAAAAAGTAATTTTTAATTATATATTAAGTAATTTAAACTTTAAAAAACTAAAGCAACGTAGAATAAATACCCAAAAATGTTATTTTTAGAATCAAAAAACTTAAATATGAATGATCAATGATAAAAATAAAGTATTAACTATTTAATTTAAACAAACTTTCAATATTAGAATAAAAGACGAATAAATATATTTTCTTAAACCTAATTTGGCTATATATTTTAGACTTCTTCATACATTTATTGCTTATTCAATATAATTCGCAGTCCCAAACACATCATTAATAAATTGACATCTTTAATGAATATTCAATATTATTAATGAAACGAATTCAAAGCACACTCAGTTAGTTTTAATAAAAATATTTTAGACACTAAATAATGTTATTTGAAAAAATATTGTTCAAAATATTTAAATATTATTGAATAAATTATATATTATTTTTTATTCCTTACTAAACTATTACATGTATTATATTAGAAACATAAAGTTATCAATTATTAAATTTTTATATATAGTGTACAAAAATATATTTATTCGTATTTGTTGAAAGAGTTTAAATTGAAAGTTATATTTACATTGTACTAAAAATCAAAATGATTTATGCATTCAATATTTTTGTATATTTGTTATACTCATTCATTATTAAAATATTTTAAATATTTATACTAGGTATATAAGTTAATAATTGCTTTTACGGAAAAAAACATGATTTAAGTAAAGAACATAAAATCAAAATTGAGGTACAATTATTAAAATATATTAAAAATAATTATTATTAAGGGTAATTTTGTCCATACATTAAATTCTATTTTGATTGAGGGGTAAGTGTTACATTGACAAGTTCGGGGGTAAATGAGACATAGGGCCAAGTTCGGGTAGTATTATTGTATTTTGCACTATTATATATTCAAATTAAAATATTGAAAGTGGACCTCACCACTATCAACTTTTCAATTATTACATACACTAGTGTTTTACCCGTGCAATGCATGGATGTATATTTGTGAGGCCCCTTTTTTGTCTTTGTGACATGTGCATTTTCTTAATAATTCTACGAATTATATACTCATGTATTATTTAATGTTTTTTATTGATGAAGTCAAAAAAGAAAAAAAGTATCATCTTCATAATTATAAATAATACGTTCAAGGATGTGTATTTGTGTTCCATCTTCGAAAATTTATTTTTTAATATAACCACACAGCGTACCTATATCGCCTATTTCGTTTTAGTCATGTCTAGATTTTTAATAAGTGTAAAAATTGGTGTCACACTTTTTCAAGGTTATAGTAGTAAATTCGGATGAAAATTTATTTTCCAAAGTTGTTTGTATGTGTAAATTAGTGGCAAAACTTTTTGCAAAAGTTCATTGTAAAATAAATGAAAAGTTAACACGTGTATATAAGATAATAGAAGAACTAAGTACAATAATTAATGAAATAATAGTCAACAAAACATAGTTTTGACAACATTATTATTTTTATTAAATTTATTTTTTGGATATATTTTTCATTTTTACCGATTTTACCATGTATTTTATATATTCATGTTATTAATTTCAATTTTTATTTTTTTTTTAAAATTTAGTTGTGGAGATTTTTATTGTACTATTTGGATTTTCTATTTATTATGTTCAATTCGAGTTCTCATATTTGGTATTTTTCGGGATGGGCGATACACGAATTGTATTTGTGCAAAAATAATTTTTAGTGATTGTAATTTTTTCAGAATTTCAATAAATAATTAAAATAGAAATTTATTAATTTGATTATAAATCATACAGTTAAACAATATAAAAATAAATTATTATATTAAAAACCTTCTTTAATGACAATAAATTTGGTTGACAAATTTATGTGAATTGTATCTATTTATTGAACATGTTTATCTATAAGAAAGTAACAATTTGAAAAAATACAACTTCCCAATGCTAAATATTAATGTATTATATTTTCAATACAATTAACAAATAAAGTCATTTCAAATTCCAACATTGTTTAGGGTTTAAAAAGTTAAACATTTGTTAGAATTATTAAAGAAATTAAACAAAAATATTGTTTCATATCTAGCAACATAATTTAAGGGAGAAATGAAATATTTCAAAAAACACAAACTATTCTATTTTTATATGTGTGCATATATCCAAAAAATATCAACCAAACAACTTCATATCTAATAGTCAAAATGTACAACTTTAAAAGTTGAATATCAAAATACACTGATAAATATTAAAAAAATAATCTATTAACATGAAAAGTATGTTAATAAATCTAAGAAATAATTTTCTATATACATTATTATGAATCTAATTTCATATTAAATAAAAATTTTGTTTTCTTCTTACATGAATATATATAATTATAATGCTATGTATGGATATATATATAGTATATATAAATAATATTTGGATACATATTTGAGATATTTTTTTCAATAATAAATATTTTTTGATTGAAATTAATCAACTTAAATACAATTCTATATAATTATAAAGAAATGAGATAAGCTCAAATATAAACTATACATGTATTATAGATAGTCAAAATATATGAATACACAAATTGATGTCGAGTAGCTCAAATGAATAATTTTTAAACCCCATTATAAAATAATGAGTGAATGTATCATATATTTTCTTTTATTTATTATGTTTATTTTTTTATTTTATATATGCAATATAGGTGTCAAACTGAGAATGTAAAAAGTTGATTAATTGGATATATTATACATTAAAAACGGATATAAAATGGAAAAAATATTAATGTCTAAAAAAAAAGACAAATATAATAATTGATGCAAGAAAACACAAAATTGGAAAGCTTAAATAACTCTTTCTTTTATATAACTTTAAAAAGTGATTTATTAAAAGAAAGATAACCACCAAAAATAATAAAATCTCATTTTATTAGTAAAATTCAAAAAATGAAAAAAATTATTGTTTTTAGAAATCTAAAAATGGGCGGAAAAGTAAGAGTTACTTCTAAGAATAGTCTATTATTATTCAAAACAATTCAACCAAATACAATCTCATTTCCAACCTTACATAAAACACATTCCAATTAATTCATCCAAACACAATTTCAATTTCCACACGAAACCAATAAACTCTCAAAATTCTATTTCTAACTCTAAACCTGAAATGAACCATGGAAACATAAACAAACAAAGCTGACATCTCTTGAAACAGGAGGATAATGAGATTCGAATATAGATATGCTCGTCTAGTAATATATTATTTGACTATAGGGCTACATCCAATCCCGACTAGCGAGTGTTTTCAACTATTTTTGGTTGGTATTAAAATTACGTACCAACACTTTTTTATTCTTCTTAGTATGAATTATAAAATAGTTAGTTTTCTTTATTAACTTTCTTATTCGCAATCTTTCAAAATTGAAAAGTGAATCAAAATAATAATTTCAATCCGTTTTACTCCTCTTCATATTTTTTTCTTTTTAAGAATATTTTTACTGAAAATAAGATTGAAAACCATTATACTACTCAATACTCGACCAAAAACTATATCGTCAAAAGCTTGTGGAGCTCGGTCGTTAATATAATAAACTAAGTTTGAACACATTTTTCATTCATAAGACTTGACTTGATTAATGAAAAATTAATTAAATATGTGTCAAAACTATCAAACTACTCGGCTTATATTCAGCAAATTAATTTCAGTCATAATTTATAAAACTTGACAAAAACTTAAATAAATTTGAACAATTCTGCGAAATTGTTTTACACCAACGCTCAAAAGGGCAAAAATGGACTTATGCAACAAAATGAAAACCCTAATTTCACAACGGCTACCTCTTGACCCCTTTATAGCATGTTTTGCCTTCAGCCTCATTTGTGTCGTGAAAGCAAATCGATCTCTGTAAATTCCGCAGTTTTCTGGCTATCTTATGGGCAATCATCCGTGCATCCATGTTTACATCTGTGTTTATTAGTATATAGATTTGAATTTTCCCATAGAAAACTGCTGATGTTTATGTTTTCTTTTCCAATTTTTTTCTGGTTTATTTTATCACTGGAATATTTCAAGCCAAAGGATGAATTTGGATTAGATTATCTCACGACGGTCGTCTGAGGCTCGCATTACTGCTACCTTTGATGTTTCAAATCCGATTTTCTGATGGATTTCCTCATCAGTCCTCCCTGTGATTTTTTTTTTTAATTTGTTTTTGTTAGTAATTTGAATTTGAGGTTGACGGTTTCTCAGTAATGTTCATGCAAGAGTTTAATTTCAAACTTCAATTTAAATATGCCACAACCAATTCTTATAACATTCATTTTCTTTGGATTGTGTAATTTCATTCTTTTATGTATTAGGGTCTTTTTTTTTTGGTGATTCAAATATACTTGAAAATGGGATCAACTCAAGTCTTTATAATGGTTGAGACATAATGACCCATATTGTAAGGATGAATGACCTGGATTTGATCTATACGAGTGTGTATGCCTCTCTCCCAAAATTCCCCATTGTACTAAAAAAAAAAAAAAAATATATACTTGAAAATTAGAATTTTTTCTAAGGTCCTAATCAAGCTTTTTGTAAAGTTTTTTTTTTTTTTTTTTAATGGGTCTGGAGTTTGACTCTCTGGCACTTAATAACAATGCCTTTGGGATGAATGCAGCACCCTACATTAATTCATTCCTCAGATGAATTCAGATTGGTTTTCTTACAAGCTTGTCTGAACATCCAGGAGGAAAACATCTATCATAACTCCCAAAAAGGTTTAAGTAGAATACATATAAACTGATGGCATTGCACAAGACTAAAATGTGTAATTTCATCAATTACTTGAAACAAGTTTTGGTTCAGCAAAATTTGCTCTAATTGGAGAACAAATTTATCAGTCTTAGTCCAAACTCCAGACCTGCAATCAACCCAAAAGAAAATGTTAAATACCACAATTTAAAAGGGTTAATTACAAAAATTACCCTTGAGGTTTAACCTAATTACAAAAAGAATACAGTTATATTTAAAAACTAGGAATATCCCTTAGCATTTGTTTCTGTTTACAAAATTGCACCTTAAAGACGAGAAATTGATTTGTTAGTACATACAAACTTTAATAGGTGTTTGTAATACTTTAAGGTGCAGTTGCAATTTTGAAAAATAATTGGGTTTTTTTTTTTTTATAATTAGACTAAACCTTAGGGCTAATTTTTGTAATTATCCCTAATTTAAAAAATAGTACTTAATTGTAAAATTTAGAAAAGAATTGAGATGTTACCTGGAGTCTGCCATCAGATGTTCCAGCAAAAAGCTTTTGTCCATCGGCATCCGATGCAATCGACGCTCGTTCTTGCATTCCCCTACGCTCCCATTTTGATGTAAGCAATCTTTGTCACTCTTTCTTTTAGCCATACTTCATGATTCCACATTTTGTTGCTGTAAATATGAAGTCATTGTTTACAGTGGTGTGTTGAATGTCGAGACCGGTTGGCAACGATCCTATAACCGCCTTGCTCGAGAGTTTAAAAACCTAATGCAATGTGATTTTATGGAAAAGAATTTAGTGCAATTTTGTAATTAATAATATTTGCAACTTGTGGGAGTATAAAGTTGAGATAAGGAATAAAAGCTCATACCCATCCTGATATACCATCAACTGATGAACCACAGGCATATAGAAGGCCATCTTGAATTTGTACTGAGTAGATTGTTTGTTTGCCTAGTAACTTTTTGGCACCAGAGTAAAATGTTGATGATGTTTGTGTTCTTAAATCCACCTCCTGTTATCATTGTCAAAATTCTCAAGCAGTGCCAGGGGATTAACATGAGAAAGCAAGTCTGAATTTAAAGGGTTAATTACAAAATGTACCCTTGTGGTTTAGCCTAATTATGGAAAATCTCTGCTATATTTTGATAATACAAATACCCCCTTGATATTTGTGCCTATTGTAGAAATTGCGCCGTTGATAGGGGTATTTGTTAAGTAAATACAAACCTCAAGAGGTTGTTTGTAAACCCTTATGGAGTTATTCACTTATTTGTAATTTTGAAAGATAATAATTTGGTTGTTTTGTAAGAGGATATTAAATTTTAGGAATACTTTCAAAACACCCCTAAGGTTCAGGCTAATTACAAAAAAACCCAGAGGTTTTTGAAATTACAAAAAAACCATTAGGTTTTATCTTTCTTACATTTCCCACTTCATATACAAAAACATTTCAAAAGCTCACCTTACGTTTAGCAAAATATTACATTTATCCCCTTAATTTTAAGACACAATCAAACCTCAAGGTTTTTTTGTAATTTTCAAAAACCTCCTGGTTTTTTTGTAATTAGCCCAAACCTTAGGGACGGGACTTTTTGTAATTATCCCTAAATTTTACCCCCAAACTATGCGCGTTTTTCGGCTCTACTCACTATTCTTTTACCGTGTCATCTCAAGCCCATCGCCGGTGGAATCTTGAAGAATATTCTATCATGTGCCACAATATGAGGTCATAATTGTCTTTGACTCAAGTTTTTATGTTCTCACATGCGTGACATGTGACGGAATATTCTTGAATATTGCACCGGCAGTTGTTTGGAGAAGGCGGTGTAGAAAAATTGTGTAGTTAAGGGGTAAAGTAAAACAAAAAAAAAAAAGTTTAGTAGGTGAAGTCGTTTTTGTAATTAGGCCAAACTTCCGGAATTCAAATGAAATTTCTTCACACTTAAAATGAGGTTACCTGGATAGCATAACCAGAACAACCACAGTAGAGCTTATCGCCGTCCATCATTAGGCACTTGACTTGTTTGTTGAAGTTAATGTTTCTTGGAACCCCTGACCAATTATAGACCTGTACAAAATTGATGTGTTTTAAGGATTATATTTACATAGAGATGATTTGAGTAGGTCTAAGATGCCAACCTTAACTCCATTTGCTTGAGATGAGAAGCACACTACACTAGCATTAGCTGTTAGAACCAGCACTGCCTCTTTTACATCATGTACCTGAATACAATGAATTTCCTCCTGTTTGATTGACCAAACCTGTCAATGAGAAACCAACAAATATTATTCTTGGCAATGCATAAGCAATTGTTGTAGAGATACCACAGAAAATTAAGTTTTTGTTTGGAAGGCTGATAAGAGATGTTATTTAATGAAATTGGTAATCCTTTGACAAGTCTGTAATTCTCACGTTCCCTCGTTCGTACTATAGTTTGAATATACCGTGTTCCGACTAATATGCTTTAGGCTTTCATATTCAGATTAGAGCATGAAATGACGAGTCTTACTCTGATGGTTTTGTCCAAAGATCCGCTGTACAACTTGTCTAATGAAGGAGGGACGTAAAGGCATGTTACAGCCTTCGAGTGTTCACGTGCTTCTTGAATTAACCGAGGAACCCTTTTTCCGGTGTCCCATACCTGAATGCAAGGTGAAAAAATCAAAAGATGAAAATGAAAATAAAGAAAAAAACCCTGCAGGATTTGAAACATGCAAAAATCGCACAATCGCTGCCAACATTGGGTAAGCAGTAGATAGGAGTGCTGAATTTTGCTCTGCCACATTCGTGTGTTTCTATTATACCTTTATAGTTCCATCAGAATGGCTGGTTATCAACCGATTTCTTATGTGAAGCATCGACAGGATTTCTCCATTCATGGACACATCTGTCTCAGGACCTTCAACACAGGACCACAACTCTGCCTGCATATCATACGGTTAGTTTTACTCAAGTATGGTTCTGTACTAAACTTGCAATAGAGTGATAGACTAGGATTTGCATACACCACTCACAGAATCGATAGACGGTAAGTTCATCAGTGCTTTCATTATATCATGGACGACTGTGCAATACTTCCTAAGCCTCCTCAAGGTTTTCCATATACTTCTTGCATACACGCCCATTTCATTTAGCCCGCCTTAAACATGGACCATTAATTTTTAGTTACTTGCCAGAATAATTGCAATGAGAAAACTGCTAAAGAAAGTGCTAATTATAAAAAGTGCCTTGAGTTTCAGTCTAAGTACACAAAATACTCAGCTATCATTCAGAATTACAAATACCATCCTTGATGTTTGTTTTCATTTTACAAATTGCGCCCGCCCTCAACAATCAACAGGGGGTATTTGTTAAGATAGCATAAGTCTCAAGGAGTTGTTTGTAATACCTTAAGGGGTATTTGTAGTTTTCAACCGTAAGTGGACTTTTTTTTTGTAATTAAGCAACACCTTAGGGATAGCTTTATAAATAACCCTAAAATAAATGAAAATCACCTGGTTCGCTGACAAATCCCCTCAAAGCAAGGGCAGCGAGTATCTTCTCCTCAACGTTCTTCGATGATTGTAGCACATTTATGAACTTGTCGAGCAATGATTTACGAGCAACCTCTCTTATGCCACAATCAGGAAATCTATAAAGCATATGCACAAGCCATGTGGCTACAACAAGACAATTCTTCGCAATCTCTATTGAATTGCTTTTAAAGCATTCTTCCAATGCTTTAAAAATTGCGCCTTTCTCATGGTTCGATAGCACAAACGCCATCCGCTTCTCCCAAGCCCTTGCTGCTTTCTCGTCCTCTTTCTAAACATACGTTCACGAAAACGAAATGAACACACCAATAAATAATGAATTGTCAAAGGACCAAAAAGCAAAACCAAAAACTACGCAACTACTCCATACCATTTCAGCAAGCTCCGTTTCGTTTGTTTTCATTTCTTCCACTCTAATCATAGCATTGTAAGGTTGGTCGAACCCTGCTATCTTTAGCAACCAAGATTCCATATATGGCTTTTTCGAAGCTCTGAAATGTCCTGAAAGGGATGAGAGCATGGCTAGAGCCGTAATTTGAGAAGACGGAAAGTCTTTTCTTTGAAGTGCTTCTAATAATGCTTCCATGGCTTCTTCCCTATAGATGCTCATCTTCCTAGGAGCAACCTGTCATGCAAAATAATATTTAGAATCCCGAACTATTTCAGCATATTGTGTTACTTAAGCGATATGTACAATATGGGATAATTACAAAAACACCCCTGAGATTTGGGCTAATTACAAAAAAAACTCAGAGATGTTTCAAAATTAGAAAAAAAAAACCTCGGGTTTGAATCTGTCTTAAGTTAAGGGGAACCGTAATATTTTTATAAATATAAGGGGATTTTTTAAATGTGTTTTGCTTATGAAGGGGAAAATATAAAATGGAATCAAACCTCTTGTGGGGTTTTGCAATTTTCAAAACCCTCTAGTTTTTTTGGTAATTAGCCCAAACATCAGGAGGATTTTCGTAATTATCCCTTACAATGATGAAGGAAAACAAACCAAGAGATCAAGCTGAAGAAGAAGGGTTGCAATGGCAGGTTTCTGCTCCATTGGGGACATTTGCAGATAAACCAAAAGGGTGTGCATGGTACTGAATGTTCCTTCTTCTTTAATTATCTGTAAAATCTGGTTGCCTAGCTTTCTCCTGTGGTACAGAAAAATGAAATCAGAATAGTTTTAAGGATAATGAAAGGGTAAGAACAGAAATCAACCTAAAGAGAAAAACCGAAACAAAAACTGATTTCTAGGACTTACAAAGAGACAGAAACAATCTATTAAAACAAGGGATAATTACGAAAAGGCCCTTAAGGTTTGGTCTAATTACAAAAAAAAAAAGACGTTTTTGAAAATTACACTATACCCCTTGAGGTTTGATTGTGCCTTAAATTTAAGGAGGTAACGTAAGGGGAGCTTTTGAATTTTTTTTTTTTTTGCATATGAAGGGGAATATGTAAGATGGATCAAACCTAAAGGTTTTTTTGTAATTTCAAAAATTCTCTGGGTTTTATTGTAATTAGCCCAAATGTCAGGTTTCTGTTTTTTATTTTTGGTAATTATCCCTTAAAACAATAACAACCCAACTGCTTGAGGAGTAAATTAACAGCGATATACCTGCTCAGCTGAACCAACTCGCAAAGAAACTCTATGCATATTCCTCTAACACTATCATTTCCACCATGAAACAATTCAAGAACATGAGATAACTCAATTCTGTTAGCTATAACATTCTTGCAGGTTATATCAACTCTGATGCAGCATAGGAGAATTGACACAATTGACTGTCTTCCATCCACTCTATCGAGGCAATTCAGTAAAGCAGGTATTCCATTCCCTGTTATTACATTCATTGCATTATGTGATCTATCACTCTCATCTCCGCCCACAACAATTTGTTCAAGCAAAGCTATTGCAGCATCTTTAGGCGCTATAACATATTGAAAACCAGAACAATCATCGTTCTTGTTAGAAATTATATGGAGAAGCGTGGCTACTAAGTTATGAGACGAAAGCTGAGAAAACGATGGTCTGAGCAGCAACGCAAGAACAGCAGATTCAGAAAGTCCCTTTTTCAGTAAATCGCCAAGCAATAGAAATCGGAGTCTATACTTGTAAGAAGATCGCCAACACGATCATCTTCGCATATCAATTTGGACAGAATATATACTGTTGTCCTGAGTACATCCTTGTTCAAAGAAGCCGACAGTACTTCCACGAATCCGTTTACTATCGTTGGCGAAGATAAATAGGAATTAATTCCCGAGGCCACGTTCGAGTCCTCCCAAATCTTGGCTATTGTCAGAACGGCACCTTCGCATTCTTGCAAGTCTTCGGAGTTACAAAGACAGAGAATGTAAGGTTTCAACGCGGTGATCACTATCTCGACAGAAGCTTGGGATATTACGCTGTTTGGAGATGTTGCCAGCGCCCGGCCGTACGATTCTTTGAGGTTTGTAATCGACTTCGTTGCTAATGCTTCTTTGACTTGAAATATTGGACGAGCTTAAACAATTCTTTGGTGTTTCGGTGCATGAAAATTCTTGAGCAATGTCTGGGTGTTGATCTTTCCAAGAGGTGATCAGCCTCTTTAGGACATAGTTTGTTTTGGGCAGTGAAGAGGCGGATAGAGGTTGTCTTGTGATAGGGCATGTTGTGTTTCCTCTGTTCATCCATTCTTGAATGGCTTTTCTTTCATATGTCTGACCAGTTTCGAGGGTGACTGGATCATTGAAGATTTGGCCAGTAATAGGGCAGACGAAATCTTTAGGTGGCCTTGATTGAGGAGTTAAAACCTCAGATGTTGGAGAAGATGCATAGCTTAGGTTTCCATCATCACCATGATTAAGAGAACTGATTCAAGAGAAACAAGCATATAGTCAGTGTTCCTAGGAGTACATTGACCTAGAAATCAGTTTCTTAGGAGAAAAGGCCTAATCTTGCTCAATCGTTAAGCATACCTAATTGAATTTAAAGGGAGTGTTTGCAAAAACTTGTGTTGTTTCAAAAGAAGTGAATTAATGTAGTAAAAGTGAAAAACAATTAAGGATCACATTTGGTAGTGTTGGCAAATAGAAACTGATAGTTGATTGAGTTAATAGAGAATATTTGAAGAATAAGTTGTAAAAGTGTTTTTATATATTTCAAAATTAAACCACAAGAAGAATAAAAATCTAAAGCAACTCTCTCTTTCCTTTTAGATAATGATTACATTTTACAAAATCAGAATTAGAATATGAATCAGAAGCTGACATTTGAAAACACTAAAAACTATTTTTTATAGTATTTGCAAAGCTTCCCAAAATAAAAGCAAAGAGCTTCAAGAAGTGAGGAAGAGTAAAACGAACCTCTTAGGGAATACTAGTCTAACACTTTGTGCATGGCCAACACTTCTCCTCGCGGTTTTCAACTGACCCTGATTGTCTATGCCACAATCAGTGTAAGCCCCAAAACATAAAATACACATATAAACTATTAGTTTAAAGTTTGAGACATACTGTAATTTCTCCATCGGAGTCCGTTGAGCTAATGCTCGAGTTATCATTGCACGAAAGTGGAGAAACAGGCTGCGACCCGAGATTTGGGACTCCATGGCACGAGTGGATAGAAGGCGGAGCATAGACGTTTGCGTCTTTCCAGAACTTGTGGATGTTTTTGGTGATGAAGTTTTTGTGGAAGGAGTTTTAGGAGAATCCAAAGGTGAGCTATTCTGAGGAGATTGTCTTTGACTGTTATTAACCTTAATTCTCTGTTGTCTGCTGCATGTGGTCTCCTCATCCTTCTTATGTCTAAGGCTTCTATTGGATGCAACTGACATTGTGTCACCATCCGTTTCTGCATGAAAGGTATTGGATACATTTTCATGTGATTTATACTTAGCTTCCATATATGCATCAGCATCCTCAGTAGAATCTTCACACCCCTCTGGGATTTTCTCCTGACAATGAGAAATGCACATGAGAGTTTACCCAGTCATTCACAAATCACAAGTGCAAAACCTATATATGGTAAATTGCAATTCTTAGTCATGCAATTATAGGAGTGTGACAAAATTGGTTCTTTTTGTATCTTTAATAAACTCTCAGATTTACCTTCACCTTACTAGCAAGTAGCAACTGTATAGGCAAAAACCCTAACTTTTGGTCGGGTTTGAAAATCTCGATTTTTGCATTCACATGAACCTCATGTGAGATTTTTAGGATAATTTTGAAATTTCCGGCCAATTGATGGCTATCCGAGAGATACACGATGATTTTGCCAGGCGGAATTCAAAAAGGACCAATTTTACCACATTCATATAATTGCATGACTAAAATTGCAATTTCCCGGAAGAGATCATGTATCATAATGACTTTACCAGAGCATCCCACCCAGCAGAATCGCCGAGATTCTCCGAGGTAGAAGTTGCCTTCATTCTGATCGACGAAAAATAAAAAACAAGTTCAGCAACATACTTTTCCCATTTTTAAGTTCAATATACAATACATGAGCTTAAAAAGAGTGTTGCTAACCTAGAATCATCTCTTGTGCAATCTTTAGATTTCATGACTGGAGAAAAACCAGCACTCTTGGGCAAAATCGGACCAAATTTCACATAATCAGGAATCGAACGACCGCTAAACTCATGCACGGACTCATCGGTGGCTCCACAATTGGCATCATAGGTATCACTTTCTTGCTAGTAGCAGAATCATAGTTCATGCAATCCTTATAGTACTTTGCATAAAGCCTTGTGTTCTCATCCAAAGATTGACCATAATGCCCTTCCAGTTCGTGATTTCTCTCAGCTTGCTCCGGCCTCACGGACAGAACCAAAGACTCATCGAAATAAGTATCGAAATCCACTGTGAAGGACAAGTCAGTTATATCTGGAATCACATCCATCACTATTTTTCTCCTTTCCTGTGAATACCAACCGACGATAGAGCCCATATGGGGCAGAAACATAGTTTTCCAAAGCTCGGGGCGAAATCGACCCGCGAGAAAAAAGGGTCGACAATGAACATTTCTAAAATGTGAAGGACTGCATTGTGAATATTATTTCTTAGCTTCCACAAGTAGGAGAGATTCAAATGTGCCCAAGCTGAGAGGTAAAAATTAGGGACTCCGCGGTTTTTTGACTGGAATTTAACATAGCGCACACTTGGAGCATTTTTTCAGCGTAGTCTAGTCGGGCCATTTTGGTTTCGATATTCGACGTGTTTATTGCTTCTTCCAGAGCGTCGATGCCCCAATCCAGGTTGGCTAGAACCGCTTGATCGGAGTAGCGTACTTCTGTTGTGTCTTTATCAGGGGTTACATCATTCTCAGCTGCTAATCTTTCGGAGCATTGTTCTTTGTGTTGTGTTCTTTGGTGTTTGTCTATTAGTCTATCTTGAATGAAACTTCCGACGGTTGTGATCAGTGATGAAACTATGTCGTTGTGTTCCATTTCGAACCTGTAGTTACCAGCCATAATTTTGTACTTATTTATCCTTCTGAAGCAGAGTTCAACAATCCATTCCTGGACTTCCTGTGTCCACCAGTCACACAAACATGCATGAATCACTATTAGTTCTTTGAGCAAGTAAAAATACTATAAAATTGAATATACAAACAACAATATGAGTCTAGGCAAATGTGGTCCTGATTTTGTCCAAGAATTTGACCCCATACATATTTTTACGTGTTATTGTTTATCATTTCAATTGAGGGGAGGGGGAATTTGGCAGAGAATAGTGATACCTTGTATGAATAAGGCTTAATTGCAAAATTATCCCATAACTATAGGGGTTGACAATTTTGGTCATGTATATATTTAGGTTGTAATTTTGATCCCGTAAGATTTGATTCGGTGCAATTTTGACCCCATAAGTTGTGCAATTTGGATCCTATAGATGCTGATTTTGTGCGAAATTGGTCCAACTAGGTGGTTCAATATCTCATTTGTTCCCTTTAATCAAAATGCTAAAAATACGTATGACCATAGAAGTTATAGGAGTGGAATTGTTATTACAAACTAAAGGTAAAATCGTCAAGATCAAACTCGCTTTATTAAAAAGTTGTAGGACTAAGATTGTCAACCACTACGAGTTACATGACTAAAATTGTAATTAAGTCAAAGAATATCAATGAATTTTGAGACTGTAAATTAGGTATGTGATAATGTAACGATGGTAATTGTGATGTATAAATAATGAAATAATGATCGAGTAAGATTGACATAATATAAATTTTTTTGTGAAATAATAATGTGTAGATGTGATTGGTTCTAAAAAATACGAAATTGAGTAATATTGTATTTTCTAAAAAATTTCTATAGCATTGCAAGTTGGGGCAAAAAAAAAAACTGGCTTAAGAAAGTTAATTTTTTTCAATCGCAACATGAGATTTCAGCACTTTTTGGGTTGACAATCGTCGTATCATAATTTCAATTAACCCCAAAAAATACAAAACAATTCAAAATTCAAAGCATCAACTGCATCTAAATATTTTCCAGCTCTGATCTTTATCTATACCAAGAAGTAGCATGCTGGTTCATGGTTATAGAGGCATTAAGCAGAATTAGTGTATGATAATAATAAAAATAATAATAATAATAATAATAATAATAATAATAATAATAATAATAATAATAATAATAATAATAACTTTAGGAGCTGCACAAATCAAAACATACACCATATAAGAACCCAGTTCAATTGATGCACACTAACAAGAGTAAATCAAACAAAAATACTTAAGAAAACTTAGCATGTTACCTCTCACACCACTGGTTATGCAATCAACTGTGTGTTGTGTGTGTAAAAGACTGATTGAGAAAGTGCATGCTTGTATTATAGAAGCAGAAATTTGCAATCCCAAAGGCCAAACCTGTTGAAGAAGTAAAAGCAACTTCAAATGGCTATATTTGATGCTACACCCAGATACAACCAACAAATATGCTCAAGAAAAATTGGAATTTATTCACTGAATGAGGACAAATTGAGCTAAACTTAAATATCTTCAAGAACAATTTCTGAAAATAAATATAATAATCGTAATAAAATGAAAGCCGGCTATAGCCGGCGTTTGATTTAGCCTCGCGATTGATCATCAAAAGCTATAAGAAAGGCGAGGACTATGCCATTGACTGGGATTAGTTTATTGCTTAGCTTAATTAATAATGCATATTTTTAGGAAATAATTAATGATGCAATTTGAATATAATAAGAGCTGGTGTCATTTTTTATTTTATTTTTTTGGCTCAATCATTGGTATTATCAAATGTCACGTCAATTGACAAGAATATTAACAATGACGTAATTTAGGTCTGAAATTTTCCAGCAAAATGGTTGGTTACTGTCTGTTAGAAAATACTACTTTTTTGTCCAAAAAGATAGCGTTTTTCGTCATCCCAAATTATGACTTGTTTTTATTGAGTATATAAATTACACAATAATAGATTAAACTATCTTTATTTAATTCACTTTGTTTGAGAACAACAATGAAATATTCTCATTTAATGCAAGGGCAAAGTAGGAAGAATATGGAAAAATATTATGATCCCAATTATATTTATTGTGTTTTCTTAATATGTGTGAAATACTTTCTACTTGCATATCTTAGTGGGATGGAGAGAGTAATTGAGAATCATAGGTGTTTGGAAGTTTACGAGTTACTTTCATTTTGGAAATTTTCTTTCTATTAGGGAATAAAGTGTCGAATAGTAATGAAAAAAATTGAAAGAAAAAAATGACTTTTTATAGTGTGATTAGGGGTGGCCAAATGGAATGTAAAATCGGGTTCTAAACCTAACTGAGAACCATGGTCAACGGTTCCCAAAAATCGAAACCAAACCATGTAGGCGGTTCCGATTCTCGGTTCCAGTTCCTTGGTCTAAAAATCGTGGAACCGGCGGTTTTAACCATCGGTTAGAACCGTATATGGAACCGTAGTAGAACAAGCAATTAAAACCGCCGGTTTCAAGGTTAAAACCAACAATTTTTTTGGTTAAAATATCTTTATAAGAAATGTTAAATACTTATTGTAATGTTTTATATTCGTAACGGATCGCGAAATTCTTACCGCAAACGTACGGTGTCAAGTTTTAGTATAGGTTTTGAAAGTAGGGTTATCGTCTCCACGGGGATTGTTATCGAATTTTATACTAAGTACTATAATTAAAATAGCTTAATTTTATCTAGAAATCGAAAAGAGATGATGATTATTAACTAAAAATAAAACTAAAATTAAACAAATAAATTGGTTCATAATTATTCAAACACGTAGAAGATGAATTCTAGAGGGTTGATTTCACCTAGTTATCCCCTATGTTTTCAATCCAGTTTATTAATCACAAGTTATTAATCTATAAGCGAATATTCCTACCGCTTATCACTTCCTCTCGAAGTGCCAAGTGATTCTAAGTTCCAATTTCGATTTCGATATCTCTATAAAAATCATAAATTAAACCCTAATGCGCTCAATGAATATTCTATCACAGAGGCTTCAAAAGATTCATAAACCTCTCGATTCTATGAAACCCTAGGTTGTGCTATTCTATACCCAGCGTTCAATTACCACTCTCGAGCGTCAAATCAAACACGCCAAACAATCTAAATTACGATTAGATAATCCGGATGCAATCAAATCAAATAGCAGAAATAGATTAATAAACATGCGAATTTCATAAACTGGAAATCAAAACATAGGTTCAAACGTAAGTTACATCAATCCCCTAGAAATATGGGTTTAGCTCATATTGGATGTACAAAAACTCATGAAGAAATAATTATACATCTCAAGAAATCGACAAAGAAAAACAAAGAAAGAATTGAGAAGAAAAGAGAAGGAATTCTCTCTGTGTCCAGACGAGAAGTGCCTCCAATTGCCGTCCCGAACCCTAGCTCTGTGTCTCTTGCCTTGCGTTGTGCTCAAAATAATGTCCAACCCCCCGTTTGTACGTCACTTCTAATATTTATAGGCTTGAAACCCTCGAAAATCCGTCCAGAAAAAGCCCAAAAATAATTCGCGCACATTCAGGCCCATACGCGGCTGCGGCCTTGAAACGCGGGCTACACTGCTGCTTCTCGTAGTCACTCTGCGCACGTCGTGCGCTGCGCTTTTCCTTCTCTCGCTTGGCGGCATGCGCCGCTCTTTGCCTACTTATCTGTTGTTGGCGTGGCTGCAACACCCTATCACGCCCGACCGCCGCTTGCATACACCGCATCTTTGCTTTGCACATCGATCGCGGTGGCCGCAGTCACGCCCACTCATCACACACCGCTGCTTTGCTATCATCTTGTGCGCAGCCTTTGCATATGGCGATATGCCGCTTCCTTCCCCTTTGTTAGTTTTCGACCCCGTGACTGCGCTGTTTTAGTCAATATTTTCTCGTTTTTCCTCTAAAAATGCGATCTTTACAAATCAAACACGTTTTCACCGTTTTGCTCAATTTCGCTATCAAGATCAGTCCCCATTCTCGAACGACAACAAATGACACAAACTCGACTCAAACGATACTAAAATACCCGAAAACAACGCAAAATCCTAGTCTAGAGCACTCAATACATTGATATAAAACCGACTTAACAAATACCCCAAACTTAGACGTTTGCTTGTCCTCAAGCAATTATAGACTCTAAAAATCAACAAACATGAAGGAAATAAATAAAAAGACGATCGACTCAACGGACTAACCGCAAAACTTCACAACCAAACTCATTCGTCAAATTTCGTTTCACTATCAATCAAGCACGTATTTTCACAATGTGATCATGAAGGTGGAGTGTTCATGCCAACTCCGTTTTCATTATCCGGATAGACTCACACAATCAAGTGTTTTCAAAATGATCCACTTTTTTGAATATAGAGATGAGATGCTTCACCGACTCCATAGCTTGTCCTTCACACTAATCTCCACTAATGTAGGCTAATGTAACACAAGGATCAATAGGACTTTTAAAGCTTGTAATGTGGGCTTAGGGTAAGGTAGGAAAATATAGGATTAAGTAGCTCAAATTACCCAAACACACAATTATGAATTCAATCATCAATTAGCAACTACCTTTCACTTTTTGACATCCTCAATGTTTATGAACCTTCAATCCCACGATTTTTCTCATTTTTTTCTTTTTTTTTTTCTGAACCCCAAACTTATTCTTTTGCATACATGGGGCTTCATATTTTCTTTTCTCGGGTAACTTCATTCAATTAAATACATACCCTTCTCATCATACCCTCCTCAACCTTCAATATTTTTCTATACTTTGTGTGTATGAGTGATGGGTAATTAGGATAATCACATTTAGGCTGTGGGTATTAGATTGGTTGCCAAAGAAACGGGTTTATACGGCTCAAAGGGAGACACTAGGGAAAATATAATACAAAGGTAGGCATTTTAGGCTCGCTTGTTCAAAGATGGCCTACATTACTTCCTTAATGTTACTTCACCTAGATTTCGCCTCGACTAGTGATCAAAAAAGTTCTAGCATCCCGTGGGATCATAAAGGAACCACTCAATTGCATAAATCATCCCCAAATAAATCAACAGAGTTAAGCACATAGATGGAATTAATGGAGAGAAGATTAAATCACGGTTCAAACACATGCTCTTTTGATGCTCAACTCATATTCAACAAATTCACTTAGTCAAATGCGGTTTCACGGTTTCACGAGACGACCCGACTCGACTCTAGACTCTTTTTTTTTTTTTTGATTGAAAGACTCGACTCGAAGAATAAAACAGATCGCACCCCCAAGCTTAAAACGACATTGTCCCCAATGGAGAGGTGGGAAAAAGGACTTTCTGGTAGCCAGGAGCGAAGGCTCCTTAAGTAATATGGTACTACTACGTGTAGAAGGTGTCTCGTATAAGTTCACAATGCATCCTAGCGCACAAGCCCGTGGGTGTTGTATGCCTCCGAGGTGTGGTCGTGTTCTTCCCATTCGCTTAGTCCGGTTCCTCTTTGGTTTCGCATTTTTGCAACCTAGCAAGGTAGACAAGAAAACAAAACTCGTGGAACCAAGGAATTCGGTTATGGGTGAGAAATCGAAAATTAAAGCCCATACATAATGCACCCAAGTAGAAAATATAATGCCATGTCAAAAAGATAAGCATAGAAATGCAAGATAGCACTAAACACTTTGAAACTATCATTGGGGCATTTTATCAAACACCTCATATGCATGAATTTGGGCAAAGATAGTGAATGCAATGGATAACTCAATTCAATCCCAAAATCAACACCAAGCCTAAGTCAGCATGATCAACCAATCCACAAACCACAAATCAACAACAATTATCCTAGCACTTCTACAATCCAATTACACCAAAAATCACAAGATGGGAAAATCATGGGGTGGGGTTTGGAAAGTTGCAAACTTACCAAATAATGAATGGATGAGATAAAGATGGTGTGTGTGGTGTTAGAGTGCTCCTTTGTGAAAATGGAGTGAGATATGTGGGATTTGCACAAATAAGAGGGGTGGGGTATGATGCAACTTACTACTCCTAAAAATGCAAAAATTCGAAACAAAGCAAAAACAACTACTAACTATATTAAAACTAAGAAAGCAATAAAAAGGGGCTTGGGTTGCCTCCCAAGAAGCGGTAAGTTTACGATCTTGACCAGGACTATGTCGAGATTATCCTCAAGTTGGGGCTCCAATAGGCATGTTATCCACATTCCCCTTAGAAACTTCCCAACCTCCAATGTCTTGACAATATTCCCAACCATCCGCTTACCATCCTTTAATTCAAATTTTAGCCTTATTGGTTGGATGGATGGTGAATACAACTTTCTCCCCGATTTACTGCAATGTTAGCTCCCCGTTTCTACATCGATCAAAGCCCGTCTTTGTCAGCTAAAAACGGTCGCCCAAATATGATAGGTATTTTCTTTTCCTCGTTTAAGCCCAACACTACAAAATCCACAGGAAAAACAAATTTATTAATTCTTACCAATACGTCCTCAATGATTCCCCACGGATAGGCGATGGATCGATCAACGAACCGCAAAGTGATATTGGATGGCTTCACCTCCCAAGCCCAAACTTAGTCACATCGAAAGAGAAATAAGATTCACACGGACCCAAGATCACAAAGTGGTTTCTCAAAGAAAACTCCTCCAATAGTACAAGGAATAGTAAAACTCCTTGGATCCTTCATTTTCCGAGGTAGTTTACTTTGACTATTGCACTACACTCCTCAAATAAATAGACAGTCTCAAAATCTTCCAACTTTATTTTCTTGGATTCCATTGGTTTCGCATAAATAGGTGATTCTTCTGAGGGCCGAATTTTTGCTTCCTTTTTCACGTAAATGCGTTTGCAATGCTCTCTGATTAACCTCTGTGTCACTCGGAAACTTTCTTTTCCGCTTTATGAATTCACTATGTAGCCAATCAATGACCCATTTGTGTCTCGATCGACCTAATATGCATCTCCATTGTGCTCATCTTAGTATTCGACCATCAATCTGTGCCTCACTCCTATTCATTCGGTTCTGGTCTCTCCGATGAATGAGCCGAGTATCTCTTCAAGCGATCGCTTTTTTCACCTCCGAGTGCATTGAACCGGATGGGTTTGGATAACCCGAGGTGGATTCAATACATTCTGTTGTTGCTATAAGAGAGATTCTCATGATTGCGAAGTCCCTGGTGGTAGTGAGTTGGTAATGAATTACCTCTATTATTAAAATCCCGGTTATTCACATAATTGGCTTGCTTGGCCTCGTGAGTAAGCGGCTACGTGAACGGGCGGTGGGTGGGAGTGCGACTTCTTTGTGGTGTGTTGCCGTATTCATGATTGCTAATTGCTTTGTTAGACTCGAGATTTGAGTCCAAAGCCGACATTGTATCCGGCTCAAGAACACCAAGAATCGGCCCGGTCTTGATCTCTTAGGGGCCATTGATAGGCTTTTTGTGGCCATTTCTTCAAGTAAAAGTAAGGCCTCGATCGGTGTTTTAGCCATCAATGTACCTCCCGATGCCGCATCTAGTATCGTCTTCGTATGCCCATTCACCCGTTGTAGAAATCTCAACCTCGCGGTCTGCATAACCATGCTGTGGGCATCTCCGCAACAGATCTTTAAATCGCTCCCAAGCTTCGTATAACGGCTCAAAATCAATCTGTTGGAACTGGGCTATCTCGCTCTTTAGTTGGAGTGTCTTGCTGGGAGGGAAAAATTTTGCTAAGAATTTTTGAGTCGATCATCCCTAAGTAATACTCCCGGGGCGAACGTCAGAACCACTTTGCCTGGCCTTATCCTTGAGTGAAAACGGGAAAAGCCTCAATCTAATGGCCTCACCAGGTCCACACCATTCATCTTGATGGTGTCGCAAATTTCCAAGAATGTGGCGGATGTGTATTCGGATCATCCACTGGACTCAAACCGATTCTCACGCTGAACCATGCTTATGAGGCCCGGTTTCAATTGAATTATTTGCATTAATGGGTTTGGCGCACACCGGAGTAGTTACGTTCACGGTCGCGAAAGTAATCCCGGATTGCCCTTTCTCGTGCCTCATGCCGTGGTGGCACGTTTGCGACCCGATTTAGTATTCTCATTGTCCCCGCCGCTATCATGCCATTGCTCGATTCTCTGCTCGCTTCTTTGCTCGGATTGCTTTCGAAGTGTCCTTTCAATCTCCGGATCAAAAGGAAGCAAATTAATATCTTTGGAATCTCGCATAAACAGAGACAAGTCAAATGAGAACAACGAAATTATAAATCCTATACTAGTCTAGATTAGGATTAAGACTACGTGGTAATAGTATTAGTTTAAAATAGGATAAAACAATCCCGACAGCGGCCAAACAATCTAAATTATTAATCGGATAATCCGGATGCAATCAAATCAAATAGCACAAATAGATTAATAAACATGCGAATTTCATAAACTAGAAATCAAAACATAGGTTCAAACGTAAGTTACATCAATCCCCTAGAAATATGGGTTTAGCTCATATTGGATGTACAAAAATTCATGAAGAAATAATTATACATCTCAAGAAATCGACAAAGAAAAACAAAGAAAGAATTGAGAAGAAAAGAAAGAAATTCTCTCTGTGTCCGGGCGAGAAGTGCCTCCAATTGCCGTCCCGAACCCTAGCTCTGTGTCTCTTGCCTTGCGTTGTGCTCAAAATAATGTCCGACCCCCCGTTTATGCGTCACTTCTAATATTTATAGGCTTGAAACCCTCAAAATCCATCGAGAAAAAGCCCAAAAATAATTCGCGCGTTCAGGCCCATACGCGCCGGCTGCGGCTTGAAACGCCTGCACAGCGCTTCTCGTAGTCACTGCTTCGGACGTCGTCTTGCTGTGCTGTTTTTCCTCGCGCGCATTTCTTTGCCCCGCTTATGCGCATTTGGCTTGTGCTGCGTGCGCCCATCTAGTCCCCGAATCTGAGCTAACAGCATCCACCTCTTTGCCGCTTGCACAGACATCGCGGGTTGCAGCAAGCTTTCATCACACACTGCTTCGGGGCCGCTATCATGCTTGGTCTTTGCGCACCCTGCATATGGGCGTTGCGGCGCCCGTCTTCCCCTGCGCCACATTTCGTTTTCGACCCTCGCTGCTCCGCTTTTTCTTAGTCAATATTTTCTCATTTTTCCGCTTCTAAAAATGCGATCTTTACTGATCAAACATGTTTTTCACCGTTTTGCTCAATTTTGGCTATCAAGATCATCCGATTCTCGAACGACAACAAATGACTCAAACTCGACTCAAACGATACTAAAATACCCGAAAACAACGCAAAATCCTAGTCTAGAGCACTCAATACATTGATATAAAACCGACTTAACAAGAACTACATGAGACACGTTTTAAAACCAATGTTGTAAGCCAACTACGTGAAATTTGATTCATCTATACTCTAATAGTATATATAAACAGTTAAATATTATTATAAAATAAAATACAAAACTTAATTGAATATTAAGTTTTTTTTTTTAGATCAAATAATCAAAATGTCATACAATGTCATGTCCCACAAAGCGGGAGAAAATTAAAGAACAAACAACCTATCACTACGATATCTAGAAAGACTATCATAATGAGATATCTAAAAAATAAAAGGAGAACCAATGATCTATGAAAATCGAAGCTCGGATATCCCAAACTGGTCCATCCGAATGAGCACTAGAGGTGGTGAGAGGCCGTGCCCTCATCAACAATGTGATCGCAAAGGCGCAGCCCTCCCAACTCCGCTAGGTGATCTGGCTGGTCGATTCCTCTCTGTGTATGTGGGAAATCGAATCAAGGTCCTCAAGATGTTCCGAATGCGAATCGGGGTGTCTGAACTGCCAAGATCCAAGGCCACCGAGTGATCGTGGTGACCACCGCCACTGCGTCCAACTCGATCCAAATCAAGAGAAAAACTCGACGAGCATGCCACAGTCTCATCTCTAGTGCTAGTAGCTCGGCATGAAAGCTAGACACCGCCAAAAAAGCAATGAAAAGCCAACATGAGTCTCGCCTTTAGAATGATCTCGAATCAATCCCCTCCGCCAGAATCAATGTGTCTCGATCAAACGAACCATCCATGTTTAGCTTGATATGAGGATATTGAGGGGCTCGCCAAATCACCATCTTTGGTTTGTGTGAAAACCTGTGGTGGAGCATTTTCCTGCAAAAAGCTCACATAGGGAAGCATCCGGACCAACTGATGGGTTCGGATGCCGACCTGAAACAAGAATCCGGAGATACCGCTCCACCTACCAAATAATGTGAGATGCCAAGAAAGGAAGGTGTCGATCTTGACACTATTCCTTTTCGTCCGGACAAACCATAAAATCAAGCGGGAACCAAGAAACTCAAGTGCCTCGTGTGTGATCCGTGTGTGCGATTCCTCCAAAATGAAAGAAACAATATCATATCGGTGGTGTGTGGAAGTGTAGTGTCAAACCAAGGAAGAAAGTGATTCCACACGGACCGAAGAGATCATTCATCAAAAAGAGGTGAGGATAGATTCGACTGAGGAGATGAATGTGGATTATTCAAGCAACAACAACAATGTGAGGCAAGGAAGTGCCACATGCCCAAGATTCATCAAAAAGAGGTGAGGATAGATTCGACTGAGGAGATGAATGTGGATTATTCAAGCAACAACAACAATGTGAGGCAAAGGGAAGTGCCACGTGCACGAAGCTTGATATCCACAGGGAAGACGATTACGAAGGATGCGCCAAAGGAATATAGAGATAGTAGGAATAAGAGCATCGTTCCAAATGGCACCATACGAAAGGTTTTGAGCATTTCTACCCCTGAGAGAATCCCAAGCGAGAAGACATAGAGAACCCACCATGAGAGGTAAACATCCACCGCATGATATCCTCGGACCCCCAAACAGAATCGGAACCCTGATATATCCTCAATGAGACTCTCGAAGCCCACATCCGGAGACCAAGACTGATACAATCTATCTCTATCCCACATACCATCGCGAATGAACCAATCCACCGTCATATGACCCAACGGCGATCCAAACAATGATCCGCATGCCCCGATGCCCAAACCAAGTATCATCCCGAAAACTAACACGGCTACCATCGCCATTGCATAGACCGTAAAATCCGCTCCGGGCTCGAATACCGATCCGCCTCAAGCGCTCCACGATGACTATGATTATGTGTTACAGGGCTCTACGGGAGACAAAAGCCCATTGTAATAAAATGCTTGCGATCAAGAATTCAGCCCACAACGAATGGCCCTCGCGGAACCTCCACCACAACTTGTAAGAATCAAGGCGTCGGAATATCCGAAAATCGGCGCAACCCCGGCCCACCCTCGAAAATAGGATGGCGAGATAATATCCCAACGATCCAATGAGTCTTCTTGTCCCACATAGATCCCAGAAGAATCTATCCATGATCTCTCCAATCAACAAGAATCGAAGCTTCTTTGGCGGCTGCATGACCAAGAATATGCAACGGGATGGCCATTAGCGTGCTCAGAATAAGAGCGAGCTACCACCAAAAGAGAGATGTCGATGCGACCGACCAACAACTCTATCCAACATCCTTTGAATCACCACCTGGGAGGAAGAGCTCTTTCGTCATTCGCCCGCTTGAACAAAGGGACACCCAAATAAGTCATCGGCAAGTCATCGCGAACAAAGCCTCACACCATGAACCATGTGCTCCCGGCCGTCAATGTAACGTGGGGCGAAAAGAATCTACTCTTACGACACCGATCACCGCCGAAGCGAGAATAGTGCTCCGCAAAGTGCCTCAACGTGACGAGGCCATCGTCGACGCCCTAGTGAAGATAACAACATCATAAACATAGGCCAAATGAGTCACCGAAAAACCCCGTCGCGTTCGATAAATCATATCCTTGTCGTCTAATAATGGAATCTAATCCTCGGGATAAATACTCCCTCGCCAGAACAAATAAGGCGGAGATAGAGGATCCCCTTGCACGCATCCCGAGTCGAAGGAAAATATCCGAGAAGGGATACCATTAACTAGAAACGAGAGAAGCCACGATGCTCAATACACCGCCAACCATATCAATCCACCGAACTAGGGGAAGCCCATGTGAATCATAGCTGTATACAAGAAATCCCATTGCACCCTATCATAAGCTTTAGCCATATCCACTTCATCACCACATTAGGAATCTCCGTGGCTAGCCGATATCATGGATAAGCTCTGCGCAGTAATATGTTATCCAAGATGACACGACCGGGTGTGAAACCACTCTGATTCGGCGACACAATCAAAGGTAGAATCGAGACCAACCGCGCACTTCGAGGGTGAGGAACCTTCGTGTTGGGAAATCATTTTGTAGATTTTGATGAATGCCATGTAGAACTTAGAATTGGAAGTTGGCACCCCATTTTTGTTGTAAATGCATTGAAATAGATAGGGCTGGTCAAGCTGAGTTAAGTCGACTATGCCTAAACATGCAAGAAGATAATGGAGACTAGAAGGAAGACTCCACTGCAAGACAGTGAGTATGGCAAAGAAGAGAAGACGGGGACTCGACTGAAGGTGCGGTGAGATGCGGTGAGTGAAGTATCGATCAAGTCAACTCAAGACAACCAAGTCTCAAGATCGAAATGACAAGAGTCATCAAATGATTGGAAGTGACTCGAAGTCACCTGGGGATGTGAAGAAAATGTAGTCAAGTCAAGATAATCAAAGAGATCCGTTTCCGTAAATCAAGAGAATTACTTAAACAAGTAATACTTCCATACTACCTTTCTTGGAGTGCTTAGTTCCGAGAAGCGTGCAAAAGGAATAAACCAATGGGAAGCACTCGCACCATGTCGAACTCGAAAGGCTGAAGAATCATTCATACGAGGAAATGGAATTTCCAAGGACTCGCAACAAGACAAGCCAGCGACCACAGTGACTTTCAAAAATAAGCTATCTCTTCAATGGGCAAATTTTTGAAAGATCACTATAAAAGGCGAGGAATAACTCACGAGAGAAGGTTACGAACCACGAACATTCAAGCAAACATTTGAACTAACCTAAAATATTCTCAAGTCATTCAAGATTAATCCTCAAGCTACATTACGAAGAAAATCAATCCAACACTCACCGTGAAGGAAAGATAACTTCAATCAGTTGAAGAGGAAATTTTTGAAGAATCAAGGGGTCTACATTCCACGGAGGATTGTAGGAAGGTTCAAGGTCAAACCACTCTCAAGTTTTGGAGGGCTTCGTGATCAAATCCAAAGCTTGAGCAAGTGAGAGTGAAGTAGCAAAGGCGGTACCTGTGAAGAAGGCCCCAGTCGTCGAGAAGCCACCGTGACCAAGGCATCTCGGATCGAGTCCCAAAGGATCAAGCCAGGCGTGTGATCAAGACTTGTATTCGACTGCTTACCCACTCAGATATCTTGATCAATACTTAGTGGATTCCTCCAGGAGTTGGAGAAGAGAGGAGTAGAAGAATTACCCCATCTTCGAACCTCTATAAAAACTTATCGTGTCATTTACATTTCAACACTTTAATTCACATCTTATTTATTTAACTCTGTGATAAATTTGCTATCCACTTGATAATCTCTAAGTGCTAAAACCAAGTATTAAAACAAACTTAACCAAATTCAAGGGTGTTAAGTCTTCCTGAAAAATAAATCACAATCGAGTTAAGTCTTTAGTCAAAACAATGAGTTATTCTATCAACAACTCGATCAAAGTCTGCTGAGTGACTAACTCTGTTGATTAACTAACTTAGTCAGTCCATCAAGGACACATCGTGAAGTATTAACTCAGATACTTAAAAGGACTAAATCGAAAAGTTGGTAAGGTTTATTCAACCCCCTTCTAAACCTTACACTCACACCCTTGGGACCAACACTTGAATGAGAACTATAGATGTAGTCGCTGAACGTGGATGGCATGAGATTACCCGAGAAAAGTCAACCACCGCATCCTCAACATCCTATCACTGACGAAATCCCAATAGTCTTTGAAAGAAACGATGATGAAAATCCATCGGGCCCAAACACTAGACGGATCAATCCCAAACACCGCATTTCGAACCTCCCGGAAGGCGGTCGGCACAAAGTCCATCAAGATCAACGGAATCGGGAAGCCGGGAAAGAACTCATCGACAGGGGGAGTCGGATACTCAAGTCGATAAAGGCAAAAAGACCGAAAGAATCGAATCGCCGATCTCAATCTCGCATCTGTGTGATCACCACTCCATCATCGTCAATCGAGTGAATTCTAGCGCGACACCGCTTCTTTTAACAAATCAGTGGAAAACTTAGTGTTGCGCTCCCCTCGCCCACTTAATCTGCAGACTTTACGGCGCGCCAAAAAATCCTCCTCCATTTTCAAACGGCTCGTGCTCGGCCACACAACGATGTAGCTCGGCCGATGAGTAAGAGACGGATCATTATCATATACAACCTGACTGAGCAAATCTGCTTCAATTGAATATTAAGTTCAAGTCTTTTTCTTCATTTTCTCTTTCTTTTTATAATCGAAATTGATAAGCCATTTTAAAATATAAAAAAATTATCTAAAGATAAAGAACCGCTTGGTTAAAATGAACTGGAACCATGGAGGAATTGGTTCCAATCAAACTGAACCCAAGAGTTTTGGAATCAAACTGTTGGTTCCAAAACCGTACAACCCTAAGTGTGATTGTATATGAGATAAAAATATAATGATGAAAGTTGATTTAATTTAAAATAGTAAAATAATGTCGAATATGATTTTTTTTTTTCGAAACAAAAGGATTATATTAAACTCATGAAACGGAATTACAACGTAGATCAACTGATCCGGGGATTATCTAGTAGACAAAGTCTAACAAGGTACAATCCGGAGAACCATAACAATGGCCTAGACATTTCAAAACAACACAAAATAAAAGAAAACAACACTTGATGTTATAAGATGTTGGCACTTGCAAAGCAATGCAAAGCAAGTCGGCCCAATAGCCTTAACATCAACATGATAACAACACAGACTTAACCCATCCACGAAAATCCACCAAGTAAGAAGATGATAGCTCCACTAAATCAAAAGATTTCTGAGGTAGTCTCTTTGCAAACATCTTGAAATTCGATCCATTCACTCAATGCCGACTCAACAGTCTTGTCTTCCGGTTTCCAGCAGCCGTGAAAAATCCACAGGTTCCGGGTTTTCCACAACCACCAGAGGATATAAGTTGTGAGTTGAATACGATCCTTAGCCACACTACACTCTCCCTTTGCATTGAACCTTGCTCCACCACACACAAAAGAGTCAATTTCCTTTTCTAAACCATCCCATTGAATTGGAGCATGTTTGAGACCAATTTTGCTCTCTTTGCATAAAAGAATATGTGTTCAATGGTCTCTTTCTCTTCCCACATCATTTACAAATATGGGTCAATTGTAATGCCTTTTTTTCCAAGGTTGCAATTTGTAGATAAGATGCCAGAGAAGTATTTCCATAAGAAATGTTTAATCTTACCTTTTGTTTTGATTTTCCAGCTCTTTGTTCTAACCTTCTTCATCATTACACCTCTGTCACTACTCTCAGCCACATCCAATTGCTCCACCTTTTTCAACACTAAAGATGCGTATGTTGATTTTCTCAATACAATCCTTTCTTCTCAAGATGCCAAAAAGTCTCATCTTTTTGTTCATATCCATGTTCTTAATTTTCAAAATAAGCTCACGGTCTTTTCGGTTAAAAAGTTTCTTGACATCTCAAAGTTCCAAGTCTTCCCATCCACTGAAAGGTTCATGCACCCAGTAGGAGCATTTCCAAAGTTTGGGCCTAAGGTTGGTTAAAAGTTGGCGCAAAGATCGGGGAATCCAGTGTTTGCCAATCTTTGTGGATCTTCCACTCTATCTCCATTCTAAGGCCCTGCTAACGCCACGTCTCTCACCAACCAACATCTCCCGACCATGAGGTATTGTGATTAATCTCCACATTCAAAATTTCCATTTGGAAAATATTTAGCCTTAAGCACTTTGGAAACAAGAAGATTAGAATTAACGATAATTCTCCACAAATTCTTGGTCAAAAGTGCTTCATTAAATAGAACAATATCATGAAAGCCCAATCCTCCTTGATCTTTAGGTACATGAGATATGCTTCCAAGCTTTCCGGTGAATCCGGCCGAGTAACCTTGCTATCAGATTTCCACCAAAACTGAACCACCATTTGACAGATTTTTGACAGATACCAATAGGCAATAGGTAGTTTGAAATAGGCCATGACATAGACAGGAAGTGAATCAATGACAGCTTTAACAAGCACCTCTTTACCCGCAGGGAGATAGGAACCGATTTTTCTAGCTACAGAGTCTGGCCTGGACACTTTCCACAACATAATCAAAAGTCTCCTTGCTTTGATCTTCCCGGTTGCAAGGCGCCCCAAGTACTCGCTTGATCGACGCTTTTGAATACCTCCCAAAATCTGGCAGATGTCATTCTGGATCTCAATTGGAGTATTTCTGCTAAAGAAGACTAAGGATTTCTCCCAGTTTATTTTTGACCTGAAAGTTTATTATAATTGTCCAAAATCTTCATCACAATGTAAAACCTGGCAAGGTGTTAGCTTCACAAAACATAATAGAGTCATCGCAAATAGAATGTGAGTGATAATTGGGCCATTTTGGAAATTGACAGCCTTTAAATCTCTTTTCTGGTAGGCGATGCAATGAGATTGGAAAAAATCTCGAAATGAGAAGAAAAAGGTAAGGTGGCTGGATCCCCTTGCACTTAAGCTCTCTTAAAGGAATCACAAGCCACTTTGGAATTCCCTAATATTGAAAGACGGAGGAGGAGGATAAGCGGTAGAAATCCAATCCACAAAAATATGTGTGAAGCCCATTTTAAGCGTGACAACTCTCAAACCCCCCACGCTCAACTCTATCATAAGCTTTCATTGTATCCAACTTAATTGCCATGAAGCATTTTTTCCCTATTCTATGCTTATTCAAAAATGGAATGCTTCCTGGCCATAACAACATTATCAAGGATATATCTATCAGACAAAAAAAAGTTGATTTGAGCACACACGGGGACATGCGGGCAAAGTTTAAGCTCATTAGCCATTATTTTTGAAATAATTTTATAGCTAACATTACAAAGACTTATAGGACAAATATGGGTAATGAAAGAAGGATTTGAGCACTTAGGGATGAGGTAACAAGGGCATTATTCATTTTTTTCAAGATTTTCCCAAGAGAAAGAAATTTAACACTGCATCACAAAGATCTTTCCTAACAATGTTCCCGAATTTTTGGAAGAAGAGATGAGACATACCATCTGGTCCTGGTGCTTTTGAAGGGTTCATTTCAAAGAGTGCTTGTTTAATTTCCTTTTCATCCACAGTGCAATCAACCATTTATTAAGATCAACAGTAATTGAGTGTGAAATCCCCCCAATAGGCTGAGATCCCCAGAACAACCCTCGTAAGAGAAAAAACTTTTGATAGTAGTCAGTCACCTCATTTTCAATATACACCTCCTTCTCACACACCTCATTATTATCCTTGATCAATCGGTAATGGAATTACCGCTTCTTCTGCATACAAAAGGCATGCAAGAATTTTGGTTCTTATCTCCTCTTTAAGCCAAGAAATTCTAGATTTTTGATGCCGGAAGTATTCTCGTTGATACCACCTCCACTTTCTCGCTTGAGAGAATTCCAAACACTCCAATCCATAACCTCCCGATTTCTCGAGCTCCTTTAGAGAATCGGAAAGTTGGCATATGTTCTAGTGAAATTGTTTTAAAGGAGTCGCTCCATTTAAGAAGTCGATCTTGCACTCCTTAATCCTCTCTTGAAGTTGAAAACGCAAAGTTCTCCTCGAGGTTAGGTAGAGCCTCGATAACCACACCACTGGATATCCTCTCTATTAATCCATCGTTTATCAAAATAGAAGCACTTTTGGGCGGTAGAATCGGGCTTTGTATTAAGAAAAGCAAGGAGTGATCCGAGGCACTACAAAAACATTGCGAACTTGACTAAGGGAAAATTTTCATGCGGTCTAAGGACCCAAAATCCCATCGAGCTTTTCTTCCACAAATCCTTCACCATCACGGTTATTTCCCTAGTAAATTTGGCACATTTCAAAGAATTTCAAGCATCTGAGATCATCAATCGAGAATTAAATCCCAAAGTTGTTCTCCTTTCTCTTTCTACCACCCTTTTTCTCATCGTTATTACAAATGTCATTAAAATCACCACCAATACACCAAATATCCCCCCACTTTTGTCTTGCTTTTTTTGAGAAACTCCTACTGCTCTCTTCTAATCACCGAATCCCGTACTAGCATACATAAAAATGATCCAACCTTTAGTATCCATATTATAAAGGCAAAACTCACCTCAATGCAAAAACTATTAGATATGATTTGAACAATTTGGACATTGTTATTCCAAAAACCATCATATCTCCTCCAATACCAGTCGGCTCCACACCAAACCAGTTATTACCAATAGACAATTTTCTCATCACAGTTTTAACAAACGCTATCTTTTTTTGTTTCACAAAGGAATAAAAACTCCGGGAAGTAGGATCTCCAAGATTCCTTCACTTGGGAAACCGTAGGGGTCCTCATGAGACCTCACCACACATACTCTCATTGATCACTTTGGGGCCACTTATAGTTGGCTACCTCCACCATGGTTGATTTAGAATCACAGATTCTGAGCTTTTTCGGCTCACTTGATTCCTCAGTAGCTTGGATAACAAGGTTTTCTTTATCATTTGAGGATTGTGATTTCCTCTTGGATCCACACTTGTTCTCTTTTGCTCCTTTTTTCCCTCTTTCTTTATAGCCACTGGAGCATGATTTTTCTTTCTCAAGTTTTGAGGTTCCACCTAGCACATCAACTGTATAGCCTCCCATAAGACCGGGGTTATTAGAAATGTCCATGAGAGAGGTTCTTGAATCGAGTGAATTGGAATAGGGACCAAGGTTGCAAAAGTCTTGCTCATTAGTAATCATATCAACACGATTCTTTCTTATTTGGTTGGGCTGTTTGGATTGGGATATGGGTTTGAGTAGTAAGTTTAGAGGAAGATTGGAGTGAGGGTATGACATGGGTATGGATTTTTATGGGGATATGGCTAATCTTTAGAAGGTGTTGGGGTGGGACTTTTGGGGTTTATGAGTATCTGTGAGGATGTAAGAGGAGAATGGCGGTAGGGATTTTCTGGGGACAAGAGGTGTTAGGGTGGGATTTTGGTGTTTGTGGTGGCTGAGAAGATATAATGGGTAGGGAATTTTTAGTGCATGGGACAAGGTCCTTGTTTGTGGCTTTGGGTGGGGTTTCACTTGGTTGCACTGCAAAGATTTGGGGGTGGGCTAGGCTTATGGCTGCTTGTTTCGAGAGTCACTGGGACTCTATTTTGGAGGGGTTTATTTGTTTCTTTGGAGGAGAAGAACTCTGGGCATTTAATCCACTCCCATACTGTCCTTCCTTAAGATCATTCTTCAAGATATCATTCCTTCTCGAATCACATCATTTGTCCGGTGCCCTATCATCCCCAATGAATGGCAAAACAATACCAAACTTTTCGCATTTCTAAACTCACCCAAACCACCTTACCTCCAGATTTAGGTTTATTCTCTCATCAAAGGCTTTTCCAAGTTTATTGTAGCAAAGAACTTCAAGTATCACCCATTAGCACTGTCTCCTCCTAGATACTTAAATCATGATTTTGGAGAATGATTTACCTATTTTCACCATTTCCGTGAGCCAATGGGTAGGAATGTTCCATATTTGAACCCATATATCAACTTCCTTGAAGGTTTCACTTTTTCATTAAGCCCTTCAACCCATTCACGGAGGATAATGAACTGGTTATCAAAAGTCCACTTTGTTCCATCTTTAACAATCATCTTATCATTTTCTGAAGCAAACACAAACTGGTAATAGTTAAGACCTATCTCTCGTATGGCGAAGGGACCTTCAGTCGGCCAAATAAAGCTTAAGGTCTTACTCAATCCCATGAAGTTGGTTTTTTTGTTTCCACATATTTTTCCAAACAGGCTCCTGTTACATTCGTTGATACTACGTTGGATATCTCCAGCTTCGAGAGATATTTCACTCTTTTCTTCTACGGTTAAAGTAAAAGAGCGGAGTTTATTCTCTATCTCATCTGTCATCCTACCCAAATCCACACTCAACCACTGCTAATCTTCAAAAAGCTGACCGCCTGCAAAAAAAAAAAAGAAAAACACACATGCACACAAAGAGATGTACCCTTGAGAAGCACAGGATTAGTGGAGAGGAAAAGGTGGTAGGAAAAAGACAAAGAGGTTTTAAAAAGTGATAGGGGAAGGGACAAAAAGATAAGGAAACAACAAAGAAAATGAAGAATTAATAGTTGATTATACTTGTTTCGTTACCACCATTAATGCATATTGAAGAAGCTTGAGACTGAGATCTAGACAACATTCATGACTCTGTATTTGACAAGAAAACCTAGTATACCAACCTCGTAAACGAACCCCCACAAGGAGGACTCACACTTCCCAAGAGAGAACAAAAAAAAACCCCAAAGCGGTAGGACCAATCCGGGTTCAAACAACGCTAAATCCTTGTGATGATTAAATATGATTGGTAGTTAGAAATATTTGAATATTATAATTTGTAGAAGAATGGGTAATAATGATTGGTGATTTGATAGTTTTTTTAAAAAAAAATGAGTATGAGTGATTGTTTGGAGGAAAAAAAAAGCGTAAATAGTGTATATTTTAGAAAATTTATAAGTATTCACGTTTTGGGTAAAAAGTTTCTCTCGTATAATGAAAAATGAAATTCGCAATCGCAACCTCATAATTCAGTTTCAATCGCAGTTTCATTTTTGGCGGGAGTGCCCATTTCTGAATGCACCGCTTTAGGGAAAAGAAAGACCAAATCTCGTTATCACGATGGTATAAAGCCCAAATCTATATTGATTCTATTGGTTTGGGATTTTAGGGTCCAGGTATTCTATTGGTTTTTTTCGAATTTAGGGCCGAAATGTATAAGCGAATTATGAATTACCGTTTGACAAGTGACAACGCTTTCAAGATTGGTAATTAGTTGAATTTTTATTTTTCGATTAGATTGTTATTAAAAACCAATTGTCATTTTTATATAAATAATATGATAAAAACTTCTATCACACGGTTCAAATCATTAGACGGATCCCAACCTCGACCCGAAACAATAGGCGGTGGCACTTTTATAATTATAAGGGCGGTGTCATTTTTATGATTTTGAACGCGCGACATTTTTGTAATATTAGAAAACACGAAGATCGTTAAAAAGTATTATCTTTTTCTAAAAAGTATTAGTAATCTTCTTGAAAAGTATTAGTAATCCTCTTTAATCTGTTTTTTATTAATCTTCATGAAAAATATTTATTTTTTTATCAAGAGTATTTGTATTCCTACTAAAACATATTAGTAGTCTTATTTAAAAGTATTATATTTTTCGATTAAATGTGTTTTAGTATTCCTCCGAAAAGTAATAGTTTTTATCATAGAAAGTATTAGTAGTTCCCATAGAAGTATTGTTTTCCCAAAAAGTACGGTGAGTCATCTTGAAAAGTATTTGGTAGCACCCTAAAAATATTAGTTTTCCTCCGAAAAGTATTAGTAATCCTCCTAAAAAGATTAGTAACTCTCCTAAAATGTATTTAAGAAGCGGCCAAATGGATGTGATATTAGTGGTTGTGCGGTATTGGTAGGGTGACGATTCCGGATATTGGACCGTCTAGCCAATGGATCCTCATTGGACCGTATGACAGAGACTAACTCAAATAATATATATCGATCTCGTTTTTATGGCGGATCACTTCAAGTCAAGATTCAAATAGTCCAGTTTCTTCTCCCAAACCTGAAAGCCTTCTCCCAAAGTTGGAAGTCTTTCAAATGAGAACTTGCCTGCAATACAAGAAACATTAGACGGGCCTTGGGTTGTCCCGAGCCCTCCGTCGCCCAAGTCAAAGACGGTGAACACGGAGAATATAAAACAAGAAACGAATCATCGAATATGAATTAAGTGATACAAATGAAACGGATGGACCTTTATATACTTGAGTGGTGGGGCTATGGGCGTGTAGGACAAAATGGCTCGTGGGTCAAGTTATTCCATCCAGAGCTCACTGATTAATAGATAATTAATGGTATTAAATTAATATATAAATTGAACTATATATTAATAATAAAAGGATATTTTTGCCCCCAACAATATCAAATTTAATTTTTCTAATTAAAAATTGGACCAATCTTATGAATGTTTCTTGATTTAGCCTGCAGGACATCTGTTTACCATTTAGAAAAAAAACGACCAGCATGAACTCTCAAACATAGCTTGCTCAATCCTTGTTAATCAAGAAAAATGACACAAATTCGTTGTAGTCTTAACTAAATTTCTCATTTTACCACTTCAATTATGTTCTATTTGATTTCAAGTAATTTTGTCACATTAGAAACATCAGTATATGCCCAAGTGTTTCAAAATGAGAAACAGACTACACAAATTAAACAGCTTTCTTTTAATGTTTAAAACGATTAAAAGTTACATGACTAATATTGCAACACCCCTATAAATATAGAACCAATTTTGCAATTGTACAAAATTAATTTACATTTCTTTTAATAATACTCTTATTTATATACCAAAAAGTGGTGGACTAAGCCTCATATTGAGTGACCCATAGGATGGGTTCTTGAGGTAGAGGTCTCAAGTTCAAATCCCCACATTTGCAAACAAAAAGCGGCGGACTAAACTTTATATATCCAAATTTAGAGCGGATGAGATCTTATTATAAAAGGGTATTTCATCTCCTATTCAACCGCAAGAATGATTGCCACATATATAAAAATTGTCATATTAAAAACCCATAATTTAGGCTTTATTTTATGCTTCAAATTAATATAGTAAGTTTTTGCGTATGTCAATCATCTCGTGTGGTGGAATAGAACTTTTCGTTTTTTTTTCATTTTGTTTATATAATATTTTTTCGGTGGGTGAGTGAGAAGTGAGGACTGGTGGTGGGCTTAAGGGTTTTATTAGATCATTTTGAGGTAGTCTCATGTTAGGCGGCAACGGTAGCCTAATATACCGACCCCACCAAGTGACCCGACGGAATATTAATATTTTTTAGAGAACCTACTAATACTTTTTAGGGACTACTAATACTTTTTATTAGAAACACTAATACTTTTCTGGAAAAACTAATGTTTTTTTCAAGGGAAGTACTAATACGTTGCATGAGGACTACTAATACTTTTGAAGGAAAAAGCTAATATTTTTTAGGGGTTATTAAATATTTTCAAGTGACTACGTAATAATACTTTTGAGACGAACTACTAATAATTTTGTTAATGCGTCATTGACTAATACTTTTTCAAAGACTCTCGTGATATTATCACTTCTGCTCAATATTACAAAAACTAATACTTTCAAGTGAACTACGGGACCAATACTTTTCGGCAGGATCGCTAATACTTTTCAATGGGACTAATACCTACATAAAATCGAGAGCCGCTAATAAAATAGAAACATTGCGGTCAGTTTTTTGGATCCGTATAACGGATTTTGGCCTGTTAGATCGTCGACATGAGTTTTTGTCGATAATTTTGTACACTTTTGCTTCAACCCAAGCTTTCAAGTGAATATGACGAGATTATCATAATCCTAGAAAATAATATAACTTCTTATAAAAATATTTGAGAGCTTATAAGTTGTTTAAATTTCCGTGTTAAACTTTTTTAAAAAATGTGGAAATCCCAACTTCTTATAAAATAATAAAGATTTACAAGATAAAATAACTTCTATAAAATATTTGAGAAATAAGTTTTATTTAAATTTGTGTGTTTAACTTTTTTTAAAAATGTGGAAATCCCAACTTTTTTCAAAATAAAATATTATTTCAACAACCTCTTTTAATTTTGGTTATTTTACTTACAAAATTGTCATTACTGACGTTTTAAAACCTACATCATCTTATTTTATCCAAACAATTCAACAACTTAATCTTAAAATAAAAGTTCTACATATTATAAGTTCTACAAATATCTTATAAAATGTAGGAGGTTATAAGACATTTTAAATAAGCTTACCACAAACCTCTTAATCTGAATGGGTTTTTAATCAGATAATTTTATACACTTTTGCTCTCAACCCAAGCGTTCAAGTGAAAATGAACGAGATTATCAAGATCCTAGAAAATAATAAAGATTTACAATATAAAGTTACTATTTACAATCATTACTATTTATTTCCTTTTATTTTTTCTCGTAAATGAATTCCGATAAAAAATTGAAAAATGATGCAGGGCCACGGTCTAACCTCATCTGCCAGTTGGGTATTGATTTTGACCCATTTGGAAGTCCGACTTAGGATTAGGAAAGGTAATTATCATGGACCATTCGGCCCTTTCATTTCGAGGGAATTTCATAACGAGATCTCAATTTAAGGAAATATATCATTTTAAGGTTCAAAATTTTAATTATCTTAAACCTAAACCTAAAATTTATTTTTTTCAAACTGACCCTCATCAAAATTTTTAGGTTTTAACTTCCGTGTTTTAGACATTAATAAAAAGGAAAATATTAGGTAATCTCCACACCACCACAATAAAGCTTGAGTGTTGATTATGGGAGAATTCCGTGTATGAAACTCAGAAAATTCAGTCAGAGTTTATATATCTTGTTTTTTTAGTAAACAAAAATATTTTACTATGTTTTCATCAATTTAAGTTTATACATCTTAGTATCTACATTAATGGCGTAAATATGATTGACAACAAGTATGGATTAGGAAAAGAAAATGAGTAAAAACGAAAAGAAGAAAAATAAAAGATTTTTGTGCCTCGACGTGAAAGATTACACTAACAATTTTCTTTCTATTAAGTTATAAAACCTCAGAGAGAACCAGGGATGACAAATGGTAGGGTACCACCCATTTGAAATCCATACTTTCAACCCTATAGTATTAATACTATATGTAGAAACCCGGTTAAAAACTGCATCCAATTACCCGTACCCAGGGCCGCTCCTTATGTTAGTCGAGCGGCGGTTGACTGGCCCGGAAAAATTACGAAATTTAGGGGCCCAATTTTTGTATGCCTCTTACAATAGACATATATAAAATAAGTTCATAATTGAACAAATGATATGTGCAGCCCAGCGGTTGCAGCTTGTGATTGTACTTTGGAATTGTCTGGGTTCGAATCCAGGGAGCTGCAAAATGTCCTTATTTTTTTTCTTTTTGTATTTTTCTGTTTTAGATTAAAATATAGAAGCTTCCCAAGGGCCCATTTTCCTTGGGCCTTGTAACCTTGTTGAGCCTAGATCTTAACAATTATCAAGTTTAATTTTCATTAATGGTCAAACATTAAATTTTTCTCAATTTAGATTTTAAAAGGTAAAAGAGTTAAAAAAAAGGACGCTAAAATAATTGAAAACGTGGGAACAAAATAGAAAAAAAGTAGGTTGTTAGTCCGTGGAAAAGAAAATAAGTTTTACGATCACCTACGAAAAGAAAGATTGAATGAGTTAGCTATGTTATCGATTGAAATTGAATTGTTGAACAACTTGATTATACTAATTTGATTAAATACTTTTATTTACAAAACTATAAGGTGGGTTATATTTAAATAACTATTTGGATTTTTGAACATAGATGTCATATTTGTTTAACTATATTCAAATTGTTCTATATATTTTACAATATTCTTTTTTTTTATTGTTTTATATTGTTTTTAAGTTTGTAAAAAAAGGCCCAATTTTAAAAGTTCGACTCGAATGCCCAAAAAAGAATGATAGGATCTACCGCCTGCACCCTCCCAAATCCATTTCCCAATATCCGCGTACTAGTTGTACCTCCCAAAACTGTTTATTTTATATAAAAACTTATAGTTATATGAATACTTAAATAACTATTTAAATTGACACCATACCAAAAATTAAATATTATATAAGAAAATGCTAACATGTTAAATTCTTAATAAATATAACAATTAACTATTTTAATTTTTTAAGTGTTTCATGTTTATCATCATTCATCAACTAAATCAAAAGCATTATAAATACAAATGTAACCAATACATTCCTTAAAACTCGCAGAATCAACACTTCAGTATGTCATTTAATTTATAAACTACACCATCGACGTGTAGTTTATCAAGCTCGAAAAGATAAATCATAGTTGATATGATCACAAATTCAAAATAAATAACAACTTTATATCTTCTTTGTACAAAATAAAAATTTATGTTCGACTTCTATGAAGAAATGTATAATGTTAGTTGAAAAAATAAATGAAAGTTACAAAGGGGTAAACGAGTTTGGGTAGTGGTGGGTATCCGGGGGTAAAACCATACCTTACCCGTATATAAATGAGTAGTAATTTCTAATCCCATGTTCATCCCAAATGCGAAAAAATTTTACCCATACCCATCCCACTGGGAGTCCAGGCGGGTGAGTATCCACGTCTACCCGTCCACCGCCATCCACTAAGTGAGAA
The DNA here is from genome assembly GCA_016081115.2 of Rehmannia glutinosa. NCBI lineage: Eukaryota > Viridiplantae > Streptophyta > Magnoliopsida > Lamiales > Orobanchaceae > Rehmannia > Rehmannia glutinosa. The sequence goes on along the minus strand of CM071928.1, from coordinate 16,361,666 downwards.
CTCAAATTTGAGAGAGCCCGATTTGAGAAGCTAAAATTTTGGGCCTCAGTGTTATATTTTTCTTAAATTTGGGTCCTCCTACGAAATTCTCCCCTTTCATTTTCTTATGATTATTTGAGTGGCTTTGCATAACGCTTAGATAATCTTTAGGTCAATTATAAAAATAAAAAAACATACACAAAAACTTGTGTGAGACCGAGTCTCACGGATCAGATTCACAGATGGAGCCCCAACAGCCTGAACCCTGGTAACCACCCACCATTACCCAACAAATTATTTCTTCTAATTTTTCTCTCTCTTCTCTTTTCTCTCTCTTTTTGATCTTCGCTTTCTTTCCTTTTTTCCTTCCGATTTTCTTGCGATTTTTCTCACATTTTTTCTTGGGATTTTTCTTCCCTTTTTTGTAGTGCATAGTTTGATTTTCCTGTTTCTTCTTGATTCTTCAAAAAAAGCTCTACTTACCAATCTCGATTGAAAGTATCAATATTTTCTTTGAAAAGGCACGCTTTCTTCTTATAAGATCTTTTTTATTCTAAAAGATCGCATTTCATATATGTTGTATTAGATTTATGAAAACATGTGAAAAGTTAATGAAAAAAATGGTTTAACTTTTCATATTAGAAGGAATAACTTTTTTTATTAAATTGGTATTGAATTATTATGCAAATGATATGAGCGAAAAACGAAATTAATTTTTTCTTATTATTATAAGTATCATTTGTTGTTGTAAGTGTAATTTTTGAATGAAAAGTATCACCATATTTTTCAACAAAGTATTGCAAATATCACTATTTTGGTCGAAAAGCATTTATTTGGTTAAAAGATTGATTTTCAAAGATAAAAGATTTCATCTTTATTATTAAAAAGATCTATCACTATTTCTTCCAGCTTAAAAATCTCCTTCTTAATTTAAAAAAAAAAAAAGAAAAAGATTTCATGAGTATTTTCTTGGTAGAAAATATTACTTTTCGTCAAAATGTATCACTTTATTACAAAGTATCATTTTTTAACAAAATACCGCAATTAACACTAATTCTCTTGAGTTGGAAGTATCAATTTTTGCCTAAAAAGAATGAGTTTTCAACATAAAAGATTACTTTTTATTACAAAAATATTAAAATAATAACATGTATGGAAAATTGAACGATCGCTTTTTTTATAAAATAATCATCAGAATAGAGGACCATAATTTTTATACAAAAATAATTATAAAATACACAAAAAAATATACTAAAACAATCGAGATTAAGAGTCTTTAAACCAACTCTTCGAATGTGGGATTTGAGTTTGACGGTCACCCTTTTCTTCTGGTGCGTTACCTTTAACTTTGGTTTGTATTGGTAAAAATATATTGATTCGCAAATTAGCCGTGAATAAAGACGAGATAGTGAAAAAAGTTTCAGATTGCGGGCAGAGCCCCGCCGGTGATCGACGATGGAGATTGTTGTCCTAAGTGGCACGATAACTGAAGGGGTGAATAGATTATGCCGATTTACCGAATTTTGCCCCTTTTCGTATGCAAGTGAGATGATAAGAATGTAAATGCGGGAAAGTAAACAACACACCCATGATTTAAAGAGCTTCACCCACCTGTGGACTACGTTATTTCTACCACCCGTGATATCCGGATTTAGTTTCTTAAAAAGAAAAGAATTTTATTAATAACTACCAAAATTATTAAACCCTTCACCGTAAAGACACCACACTCTTCATACAACACCCACCAGAGATAACTACAATCTTCCTTCACCTACGAAGAGTACCACACCTTTTCAACACCCCAAGATTACCCAAGCGTGTTTCTACCACTAACAACAACAAGCGATATCTTGTTTGGAAGATTGACAAATTCAAGATTACAACCTCGATAATGAAGTATACAATTTTGAAGTGCAAGTGTAATCAAGAATAAAAGCCTGTGACTCTTTAAGATGCTGTTGGAAAAGAACTTACTATTACAACAAGAATATCGGTAACGGAAAGAACAAAATATTTACTCAGATTGTGATTTGCTTGTGTAGTCATGGTTGTCTGGTTGCTTCCAAATCTCCCTCTATTTATAGGAGAGGTCTGACATGGATAGGCCTTCTCGGAGAGTGAAATCACTAAAAATGCGTATTAAATCAAATAGCTATTACAAATCAACTCTTCAAAAATCAAGAAAACTGTTTCACGCTCAAAAATCGTCCGATGAGTTGGTCGACATGCTGGTCGAACGGCCAAAGAAGACAAAATATTTGAAATTTAAACCGCTGAAATGGAACCCACACATAAATCGACTCCGGGGGTCGATCGGCCACCACTTGGTGATATGTCCCCGTTATGTTCGTAAATGAGAAGGTAGAGGCAGGACTTTGACACAGGTTGATCGGGTCGACTTGGCCACTCCCTAGCCACCGGTCTCTCGGAATGGTTTTCGCCGAGAATTTGAAATCTTAAGTTCAGGTGCACCGGCCGACCTCGTCGCATCGGTCAACCTATTCCTGCGAGCGTTTCCTCGTCCGGGTGAAAATTCCACTTCATTTTTTCGCACTGCTTTTACCTCGAGTGCTATTCCCTAGAAATGTTAAAACACTTTAAAACATGAAAATCACTTTTTATATTGCCCGAACGAATTGTTTTGAATAATCAAAAATAAACCTCAAGAAAATACTCCAAAATGATTTAAAACGATTAGAGTATTCGACAACACTTTGGGACATTTTTGGTGTAAAACACATTTAAACAAAAATCATTAAAATCATGATAAAAATATTTATCTAACAAACTCCCCTTTTTTGATTATTACAAACCAAAATAATATTAAGAGATCCATTTTAAAAACAAAACGCATTTTACCTGACAAAAAATCAATTATATGATTTAAAGAACAAGCAATGAGTATAAAAACACAAGTATAAAAGCAAAGATTTTTTCAAAAATATTTTATAAAGTGCTCCCTATCAAATGCTACAATCAAGAGTGAGTAAGAACAATTAAAAGCTAAAAGCCTCAGCTTCTACAATTGAAACTTGAATATCATTGCTTAAAGCTCCTCCCCACCAAAGAGAACCATAAGACAAGCAGATAATAAATTACAATACATCCATCGACTGCTTACATCCACAACTTTTGGCTTTATAGCCACAACTTATAGCTTTTTTATGCAGCTTTTTTCTAGCTTCTTTTGAGCTAATGAGCTTATTTCCATGTGTTCTCCCCTTGGAATCATCAAAAGAATGTTAGCACAACAAAACATCATATATTCATATCAAAGGCGCACCGAACCGATTTATCGAAAGCCTATTGAAATACTTAAGCTTAAATATCCAGAGCAGGGAAAATTTGATGATGATTTGTACAAGCTTCATTTGATTGATAAAACATGATCTCTATAAAAATTATAAGACCTTTGAAATCAAGAGAGTCAAGTGTAAGATGAAATGGTATTGAAACATTTTTTAACGAAGCACTGCGTGTTTGTAATAAAATCCAATATGTATATAAAATCCTCAAATGTAAGACCACGCCTAAAAAATCATCACCAATCATACACTTACAAGCATAATCCATCATCATGCAAAATTCCTCATCACAAATATACAATAATGCATCAAAATATTCATACATAAGCATTTTCTTATGCCGTTCAACCCAATTGAGATTGGTAAAATTAAACTTACCAATTGATCTTTATAGTTTGTTAACAAATGATGATATACTTGTTAATATAGAAATCCAAATATCATAGAATTTACAAGAATTAAAACATTTTTGAGTGAGTTCTGTGGCGTGGAATGCGAAAGTGGGTTCTGTTGAAATAAGAGAGCAAAATAGCTAAAAGATTGGACATAACCTGTTTACCTCTCAAATGCCTTGCACCCGCCCGTGCGGGGTCGACCTGGCCCAGCACCTGGGTCGACCGACGACCCTGGCTTATCCTGGGCCCTGGAGCCAATTTTTGGTTCTCTCATTCACTTTGATCCAAAAACTGATAGCAATACGTAAACTGAAACAGCATACTG